>CM046437.1:15237869-15727769 GCA_025506505.1 Flaveria sonorensis | reverse complement strand
CATGTGTAATACGGATTTACACATATGTAAATGTAAATCCGGTACTACACATGTGTAAAACGAATTTCGTAAAAAAAACGAGTTTTTTAATCTTTTATAAATTTTTTATTTTTTTATGAAACGGGGGAAACATTTTTTTGTGTTATTTTTTATTCTTATGTTATTTTTCTTTTTATAATTTCTTTTAGAGTTAAGTTCGATTTTACTCCTTGAGTTTTGTTTGAAATAACCATTTTCCTTGAAAAGATTAAAAACATTAATTTATCTCCAAAAGTTTCATAAGTTGTTTTAGTTTTAATCCAAAAGTTTCATCAGTTGTTCAACCTTATCCTAAACAATGAAACTTTTGAAGTGAAACTAAAACAACATATGAAACTTTTAAAAGTAAATTGATGTTATTAATCTTTTGAAGGAAAATGATTACTTTAGTTAAAATTCAGGGAGCAAAATTGAAACTAACTCTTCTTTTATCATGTTTTCCTTAATTACCATTTTGCTATTAAAAACTAGTGGCTCACATTGACCTTTAGAGTTCTCACAAGAAATGAAAAAAATTCATTTGAACCCTCCCCTATTTACATATACATACATATATATGTATAGAGAGAGGTTCGATTGAAAAATATATGTTGTCTAAGAAGGCTAAGAAATGATCTTAGCATTCTGTTTTTCAATCAATGGTTAACATGAAGATATGGTAAATAAAAATGTGGAAGGGTATTTTAAGTATGTAATTATTTTTGTTGACTTTTTTGAATTTCTCCCAAAATTTTTAAATGTTTATAAATTTTTCATAATAGTTTTTTTTTTTAAATAAATTACACCATAAAATCAAGCATTTTTTCTCTTTAAATTAAATATAGTATTGTTATATATTTAAAAACTAATAATAAACGATGCGAAATTATATTATATTTTAGCATTTTTTGTATTTTCTATGTTGTCTTGCGTCAAAACAAAAAAAATATCATGTATTGTTTGTGTGATGTATTATGTCAAAACAACACACAAAACAGAAACAACACTTTCTCTGTTGTTTTAACGTTCTATACTATTTTGCGTGAATATAACATGTTTTTTAATGTTTTGCGTTAGAACAAAAATCTATGTATTGTTTTATGCTTGAACAATCTAAGTGACAAACTAAGTGTGATAAAACGAATGGCATTCGATTATCATTGATCATCAATGTCATCCAGCATCACTATTCATTTCATCTTATTACTGTTATCGTTGACTACCGAATCATTGTCTTAAAACACTATCGATTAACACCTACTGCTCAAGTTAACACCTCTAATCACCGATTAATTGTTGCATGTAATTATGAAGTTTAAGACGATGAGAGATCTCTAGGATTTGATTGTATTTTGATATTAATTTTGGATAGGATTTGGGACGAAGAGAGTGTGTAAAAAAGATATGCTATATTCTTAAAAGGAGAAAAGGGAATTGAATTAAATGGTTAGTAAACCAAAATACACTTTTAACCATATTTTCTAGCTTTATCACATGTCACCACCTCATTTCTTTTTACACTTCTTAAGCAAATATTATTTTTTTATTTAAACTTCCTCCAATATGTATATATGTATATATGTGTGTGTGTACACACGCATAAAGAAAGGTTTAAAGGGAACACAAAAAAAAGAGAACTAGAAAACCATTTCTAAACACACATTTTAATTTCAAACAATTAAAAAAATGGAGAAAAAGACGTCACGATGATTTCACTTTATGAAGCGGACTTTTTTTTTGAAACACATCGATTTCACTTATAAAATATGACGTTGTTTTTTACTTTTCTTACTCTTTTTACGTCGAAATCATATGGTTGTGTTTTTCTTTTCTTTTTTTTTTTTTTTTTTTTTTTTTTTTTTTGAATCTTTTAAAATTAAAATATGTGCTAAAATTGGTTTCCTAGTTTTTTTTTTTTGTGTTCACCATTGAACTCTCCATGTATATGAGTTAGACCCGGTATATGAAAGATGAAAGATTGACGGTCTTCCTTTACACAGACTTACGGTAGGCATGCAAGTGCTTAAAACTTCTAATAGGTCCAAGATCACATGAGGTTGTGGTAAGGAGCATGTGACAATAATGAGCTCTAAACTTCGTTTGTTCATTAATTAGATCTATTTAAGATTCTTCTAATCAATGACTAGCAAGAAAAATCTTTTCTACTTGTGTTTGACAATTTGCTTTTCTAGTTAACAGAGTTCTTAGTGTGTGTAAACAAAAACTACAAGCTCAATCCTAACCGAAGAATAATGATATATGTACATAATTATGCAATCGAGACATCAAACCTTTGTGAAAGAATAAAGAAAGTAACCAGAAAGTCAGTCTTGTGATGTAGTGGAGTATTCAAAAAGCATACGCTTGGAGGGAGCGGACTGCAGAAGGAGGCGTAATCTGCTTGTAAGCTGGTAGATCAATGTCCACTGCATGGCCATCTCTGAATCTTTCATCTGTCTCACCACAGATGCCTGCCACAGACATCAAAGATGGTAAATTACACGCATCACCATCACCACTTTTAATTGTGTTGGTGCTGGAGTGACCAATTCTGTTTTTGATGGATGGTTACACCTTTTGTCCAATAAGTTTTAATACCTTTATAAATCAACTAGTATGTCAAATATGATATATATCATGTCAATGCTATTTAAAGTCATTCATAAAAAGAAAATAGGATGTTTTATTTATGCATTAGAAACTATAGCATTAAGGTTGCATAGTGACCTGAAGGTCACGGGTTTGAGTCGTGGATACCATCAGTGCATGATAAGGATCAGACCCAAAATGGCCTACTAGCACCACCTGAACCCTGCACATGTAGGAGCCTTGTGCACCAGGTTTTCCAAACTACATTGCAGCTTTTGACTCTTACAGCATGGTTCGACCAGTTTCCTTTTGAAGCTAGTTATACTGATTCTATTATTCTATCCAAGCAAACCCCCCGAATTGTTGCATTCATAAATAGGTGGAAATTGCCACCTACTTCTAGTGCTAGAAGCAACGACACTAGTAATATCTGATGCAGTAGAAGAAGAAAGAGAAAAAACCTGAAGGCGTTTCCCCAACTGGATTTCAACTTCTGTACCAAATGAAATATTGCTGGCTAAGGATTTAAGGGGATCAACAGTTGGATCAACAGAAAGCAGGCTAGGGATCTGTGGGGCATAAACAAGCCTCCATCTAGCATGTCCAAATTCACCCTTCCCTTCTATTCTTGGCATTAAAGTCTCAAGTGTCGCTGTTGCAAGCTTTTTAAATGCAAGTTGACCGTCCCCTTCTAATATAGATTCCGCCAGTTGACTCTCAAAGACTCTAGCAGCCTTCCAACAAAAAAAATAATAATAATAAGAATAAATGTTTAATAAGCAAACATTTGCAACATGAATTAAGAGAATAAATAATTGAAATGAGAGAAGGTATTAACCACATTGCAAGAGGGCATCAAAGACGGTTAGCATCATCATTTGTAATATTGCACAATAAGTATATGCGTAGTAATCATGCAATTTAAAGTAACAAGTTCCCTATCATTATGACAAACATATTTAACAGTATAGATCTAGGCCTATGCAAAATCCTTTAGGCCTATGTTCAAGATTAAAATTAGTTTAACAACCTCTTCAACTTTTGCTCAAACCATGTAATTTGGTTTAACAAGTCAGGAATAATATTGTGATTTCTTCATTCAAGTTGATTTCTTATTTAAAATAAATACTAAGAATTTGCACTTCAATGTTTACCTGCCACCTATCATTTTAGATAGTCCTAGTACGCACTACACACAGTTTAATATGTAATTTGTGCCATTATCCAAAACGTTACTGAACAAAATTTTGTGACAAACTTTTTGGGATTTACCATATTTTTTTCCTATTAACTGTAAGTGGAAGAAAATAAATCAAAAGTTAATTTGCATGAGTGACTAACTTGTTTTATCTTAAGTTCATAATTTCCACTCAAAGCGGTCAGTTTTGTGATAGTAACTTTTTATATTTCTTTCTACTTTATATGGTAGATCATAGATGATAAGTAGAAACCATAACTATGCATGACTGTAGTACATGCTGTCATGTGGGAGAATTCTAGTTTATTTGGCTGAGCTCTACAAAGTAACATTCTTTTTACGTGAATAATATGTGTGCGTGTGTGTCAGAAACTAAACTTAAGCAATATTAATATTACCTCGGAGGGTGAAAGAACATCCTGTTCAACAGAACGTGTGGAAGTGACAACTAAACTGTCCTGCCATTTAGTTGCTCGACTTTGAATCCTGAATTGCCATTCTGATCCAACCAAAGCTAAGTCCAGCACTGGATCTAATCCATTATCAGCTTCAAATTTGGCAGTATTCAAATGCTCTCGCTTCAACCTCACCTAATTCAACACATTATTATATATTATATAACAGGAAAAGAAAAATCATTCTTTTAAAAACATAATTTTAATCACAATACAAGTATTAGATGAGTCTTAACCTGTGTGGCAACAAGGTTGACGTCACCATTCTCAAACATTAAAACACCCTTGGGTTTTAATAACTTGGGGTGAGCGACACCGTTCAATTCAAGTTCACCACTCACAGCAAAGTTGAGAATTAAAGGATAAACTATTATCAACTCAGGACCAAGAGCCAGCTTCAAGTCCGTCAGCCGGACATCTAACTTTGGTTTACTATTTATGTGTCCTGTTCCCTTTTTTACTACTACTTCAGCCTCTTTACCTGTACATGAATAACTTAAGGTTTCTTTATTGTTACGTTTTTGAATAGCAATAAGAAAAGCTAGAAGACTGATACAAACAGACCGACCTGAAGGTTGCTGAAATGATGTATTTAAAATCATGGGTTTCAAATTTAAGAAACGTGAAACGTATTTTGATGCAACCACTTGATTGTATCCCCCGGTTGGCATGCTTGAAGTATCTGATGCTTCTCGGTTGATAGCAGCACCTTTCTCATGAGGTAGATAAGCTTCTCCATGGCTCAATTTGATGTTCCCAGATATGTTTGGTTGCAGTATAGAGCCCGTTACCTGCAGCTCAGCGTCGACCTGACCGCTACAGAGCCGAGTAAATTAAGCGATTGTCATGTTTGGTATTCAACTTATCAAACAATTAAGAAAATCGAAAAGAAGAGGTAAACATGCAGAGAGCACCTCAACATATTCTTTGCCCGTACTTCCAAAACTTCACATTTTAAGTCAATTTTATCAGCAAGTGACGCTTCGGTTGTCCTCAAGGGTAGGTTACCTTTCACTGATAGCTTCCCTTTCCGGCTAACCCTACTTTCCAAAGATCTGATGCATAACCTATTAGAATCCATGATAATTATGCCCCCGAAGTTTGTTAGTGGTGTCCTGAGTATAGGTGAAGATATTGTTGCCCTGTGAAAAGATGCTGAGCCATCAACAATTGGTTGTTCAACAGTACCTCTCACCTATTATAAATATCCACAAAAACAAACAAATACGCTTGTTATACAATTATATTAGAAGGGGTTAATTACACAGTTTATCTGTAAAAGATGAAACATAACCCGAACCATAAGCAAATGGGCCATATATTATACACTATTAAACAACCTGAAGCATAACTTCAGCGCTGCCATTGAGCCAGTTGGCATAAGGAGACAAAGCTGTTAGCAACATCATGCCGCCATCTTTGACATCAGCATCAACCCTAACTTCACCCACATCCAACACATTCCAATGCAAACCTTTAAGAGACTCTGCCAACTGAGTATCCCAGCCTTGTTCATTCCAAGATGCTGCTTTCTTGTCATCATTTTTCCCTTTAGTCCCCCAGGGAGCCCAACTTGCTTCTTCATTTTTTTTATCATCTTTTTCAAGATTTTCTTCATCTTGAACTAACAAAATATTAAGAGGGATGCTTCCTTGAACATGTACATGGCCGTTCTGTATGATGGGCTCAAACTTTGCATTAAACAGAAAACGGCTAGACGATGTCAAAGAGGCAACAACTTCAGCGCGCCCAAGATCAATGCCTCCAATGGCACCATCAAGGAGTCTTACTTGCACATCACATTCAGGTTTGGCTAGACTTCCTCTTAGATCTCCTTCCATGTAAAGTATGCCTTTTATTGGTGCCAAGAGTTGCCTCAATGAATGAACAGCACCTTCGTTTGCTGATGATTCTAGAACCTGCACTAAAGTAGGCACTAGGCTAACAGGAAAATTCAGAACTGCAAAATGCAAATTGGTTTTTGGCCCCAACAAAGTTCCATCAGCATGGATCGTGGCATTATCTCTTTGAATGAACATTTTCTCAAGGCGCAGGCCATCATCATTGCTGTACGCACCTGCTGCTAGGACACGCTGGGTTTTATATGCTCCCCATTCCCATTCTTCCCCTTGAAAATCAAAATCTGCCTGCACAGTTCAAGGAGATGTCTATATATAATATGTAACAAATATAATATACAGTTGCAGACAACCTAAAGAAATAATAATTTGATACCACTACTATTATTATAGATACACATAAAAAATAACTATTTTGTGCCAAATTATTATCTAAACAAATTATCTCAGTCCCACAATTTGATTATTTTGTTATTAATTAATAAATATAAGTGAAGGAAGAATCTCAAAGAACAAAACCCATGACATGAATAGTTACATGGAATTGTTTTTGGGCGAACGAAAAGAATAATTGTGGCATTTGTTTTGGACTAGCAGTACCGTGTGAATGTGCAACGATTAATCAGTAAGAAAAGAGATTTTACAGAAATTCCTTTCTAGTAAAATGACCAAGCAGTATTCATTACCATTGTGTCACCATTGCCTCCACCACTTGCATCTAAAGATCCACACCAACGACCTTTAAGCTCGGCTAAACCTGGAAGGCTTAATTCTTCAAGAATAACTTCATCCGTCGGAGTAGAATGCCCACGGATTTCCTGCAAGTGTAGGAACTATTCACTAGAAAACAGTATTGCTGTGAAATCATATTTCAAGTATTAATTTTATTTAAGTATTAGTAGGTAGGTTCAACTAATAAAGATGTCAGGTGCACACCTAGCATGGTCTACTTGAGGTACAATAAGAATTTGTTAATAGTAAATTACTAATTCTTGTCACAGATAATTACCTCAAGAAGCTTCTGGATACTTTCAGCGTCAATCCCCACTGATTGTATGCTTTGCATGAACAAATCCTACCAATTAGATGACAAGAATGGAAGATAAATATCCTTAAAAAAAGAAAATAGTTTAACCTGTATTAGCAAGATTTATATAAAATGCATAAATAACTATTTAGAGTAATCCGATTTCCCTATACAAAATATCCCTACTATAAGTCATTAGAAAAGCATTTAATATGCATCAAATATGCTTCAGCGAATACTAGTTCATAATGTTGGCCTAGGATCTATATCAACACTAGAACGCACCGGGATTTGGTGACAAAACTCAAGTTACGACTCTAAGAAGTTTATTGAAAAAAACCACAAATAATACAATGACCATATACCTCTATTTATATTAAACACATAACTTCCCCCTAAGATTATTCTAACCCTACTAATAGGGAACAAATATCTACCATTTTTCCTACCGAAATAGAATTATACAATTTCTATTTAGTCCCACAATTTCATCTTTGACCCTTCAACTTTCACAAGGGCACAAAACAAGATTAAACGTCCAACAATATACCCTTTGATTTAGATTCTTGTACCACCTAGATCTTGAATCCTCAACAAGACACATAGCTTTCAACTTTAATCCTTGTTTCTTACCTTTTTCTTTTGCTATTCACTTATTAGTCACATAGACCTTTGTTTTCAGAAAAAAGCATAGACCTTTGACTTCAACCGATTAACTTGATCTTAACAGTCCTATCTCCATCTCCATCAAGATAGTCACAATCATGATCTTCATGCTCATCTTCCTTGACTTGTCTTGAACACAAAAGCAACTAAATCTTTTTCCTCACCTTTTGATTCTCGTTCAGCAAGTCCAAACACTTGCCAATTGTTGATGTCCTTAGTTCTTCATATGTCACAGCCTTTTGTTTGCATCACACAAATGACTAATAATCTTCCGTCACAAGTTGAATCTTCCACATTGATTCGTACCACATGGGTCGTTCTTGATCTATCCCAAATCTTTAAACTCCTTCACCAATCCACACATGTTCGTCTTTCTCTTGATCAATACCTCACAAATCGACTGGTGGTTTGGTTCGTCCTTCTTCTTCGTCTGATCTTCGATTCATGATATTCCTTTCCTCAAGCCTCGATCTTCAACGTCTCTAGGGTATAAGCTTCACCTAAGCTCTGATACTAATTGTTGGCCCAGAATCATTACATCAAGACAAGAATACACAAGGATTTGGTGACTAAACTCAATTTACGACTCCTATAATTTCATGAAACAAAACCACACATAATACAGTGACTATACACCTTTATTTATACTAAACACATAACTTGCTCCCTAAGATAATTCCACTCCTACTAATAAGGAAATAAATATCTACCAATTATCCTACTAAGCAAAATCGAATAAAAAAAATCTTCACCTGATTTCTTCCTAATTTTCCAACCACAATTTCATCTTTGACCCTTCAATTTTCTCAAGTGCACCAACGTTAAATTCCAACACGTAATTAAATGATTACACTATAAATATCAATTATAAGATTCGGTTACAATGTATCAATTACATATTAACGGTTAAACCGGCCGAATAATGTATTCAATCATCAGTACAAGTTAAAATCCATTCATAAAGAGTGTTCACCTTAGATCTAAACTGAAGAGCTGGATCAGTAGTTCGAGAAACAAGCCTGGCAAGTGGAAGCATCTCAGCAATTTCCGCACGAGGAACCTCGAGTCTCATTCTCCAACGACCCATTGAAGATATGACACTCCCAAGATCACTCCCTCTTCGTCTTCTTGCTTTTTTCCCGTCTCTTGAACCAGGCAATACATATTCACCTTGAAGCTCATACTGGCTATTGTTTTGTTTCAAAACTGCCTTTTCAACAGTTATCTGCACAGTTACCAACCAACTTACTTTCAAATGTAATCTGCTTGAAATTGTTCAGTTTTATAGAAAGTTTTCCAAACATACAATTTTATCCATGAAAGCAGCAACATGGTTTTTAATTAAGTTTCTATACATAATTTTTATTTTCCTTTAACTTTATTTATTTTATATATACCTATATTGTTGCTAATAAGCCTTAACAACACCTAAGACACACACTACACATGCCAAAAACAAAGCACAAATAAAAACCTTCCAAAATAGGAAGAAGTGATACTTCAATTTTAAATATATGCATACTTAGAAAAACTTATAAATGAAAATCAAATGTGTAAGAAATAGCAAGAAGCTGAAAGATGAAAAAAAGATATTAGGTTTATGTACTTACAACATCACCGCTCCATCTAGCAGCCACATCTAGAGCTTCTCCTAACACACCGCTGAATTTTGGATGCAGCAGAGATAAGATTCCATGACCTCTTCTTTTCTGAAAATTAATTTGGACTTCTGCCTGCAAAAATGGAACCATACAGAGTAGACAACAAAGTAAGCTGCGATATGCAAGTAATAGAAATTCGTTTTTACATGTTTGCTGATTTCCAACTATGTTACCTAGTTTAATGTGTAAAAGATATCTACAAGTGCATGCCACGAAAATCAACAAAAAAGAGCTTACCCTTTGTAACATTCCTCTGAGTGAAGCCAACTCCAGTTCATCAAGTGGTAAATGCCGGACCTTATGTACACAAGTTACACATGTCAAACTGAAGTTAAAAATAACAAAAAAAAAAAAAAAAAATCAACCTAAAGGGTTGGTGATGCTTGTATACTACAAGTAATTTAAATATTCATGATATGTCTATGTTGAAAAAGGCGCGCCAAGGCGCTCAGACGTGTCGAGGAGTAGGAGCCAATGCAAGGCGACTGGCTTAAGAAGGTGAAGGAAAGGCCAGCTTGGTCCACGCACAATAGCTGAGAGGCAAGGGCTTCAATCCACATCTATGCAAATATGATTTATTTGTTGATCCTTCTTCATTCTTTGTTCTCTCTTCTTTATTCTTTACAAGCAGTGATTGTTGCTTTTCTCTTCATGCAGTTGCTGGAAAATACAAGTAGAGGCGCACAAGTCGGGTTTTTGGACCAGGTAGAAATCAGGTTGGTTTGGGTCAAACATTGTCAAACGTAGTAAGGAGAAACCAGTTCAGGTTCCAACCTAGTTTATGGAGAGGAAACCTCGTAGGAAATCGTTTATGTTTACGATATTATTCAAGGCAATATCAAATAACACAAAAAATATTTAGTTACCTAATGCTTCATCTAAAATTTAAGTAACTTTTCTTCCATATTGGATATCCAACGAATTCAAATGTAATCATACGTTTTATAATTGGTTACCCCACATTGGTGTTTTATCCAACGAGCAATAACGCAAAAGTACGTATCCAGTGAACTGTGTGGACTGTCCAAACATCACAACTTAACTTAAACTGGTTTCTAAATTTTCAAATCCTAAAATCATTATGGTTATAGAAATTTTCCACTTCTTTATTACAATCACGTATAAGGGTCATGATTCATGCGACTTACTTAAGAATAACGTGGTAGTAGCGTTTATTGAATGAACTTTGTCAATCTCAAGTTGTTGAAGGGTCTAACAACAAACTCTCTTAAAACAGGGGTCTAACACCAAACTCTCCTAAAACACCAACTTTATCATCCTATCCCAAGCCGCACTTACATCGAAATTTCAAATGTTTCCATCATTCAACATTGTTGCTTGACCCCAAACTGGACCATGTTTTACCACCTTGAGTAGGAATTTATATGATTTTTCAAAGTCGTGTTTGAATCCGACTTAAAAAATCCACCACATTTCTTGCATCAAGCTTTTTTTGGATCACTCAACATTTCACATAAATCAAATGTTGCCAAGTTTCCTTGTTCCAATAGTAGGAATAACTGCAACTGTTAAGCTGTGACAAATCTCCAACACCATCGAAAGATTATGATTTCTGATTGACCACAATCGGAAGCCTTTTGAGAGCGAGTTTATGAGAGATTACTAGATTAGTGAGTGTTTTGAGTTTTTAGCGATTAGAAAGTGTTTTTGAGTGTTGGGATTATAACAACACATCCATTATTTATAAATACCAACAAATAGAGGCAAAATGGTCAAAAACAACAAAATTAGTCAATAGACGGCCCACTGACCGGGTCGGGTTTCAACATAGCTTCCTACGATGATATCTCAACTTGGTATTGATCGGGTCATGTTTAAGCTGGTTTCCGTCAACATGGTTTCAATATAGGTTTAGGTGAGGTTTTAACCCGGTTTCAACTTCAAAAACCATTTGGTTGTGCACCTCTAGATCCAAGATGCCTTAAGAGTTGAGTTAGGGCTTCTTTTTCCAATTTAGGCCATTCTTCTTTTCTTTAATTTTGGGGTTTTTCTCTTTTTGTTTTGGGTTTTATTTTTTCTAGTTTTAGACTTTCTTATTTCATTTTGGGACTATATACACAAATTGGTGTTTAATTGGATAAACTCAATGTAGTATATAGCTAATTATATAAGATATTTAAACAATTATATAGTTTTAGAAGGTTTTCAAATATTTGATATCGGTTAGATTATTTTAATTGTTAATTATGTTAGGTTTTTAATTATATTTGGGAAGTAGTACTAATTTTTTATACCTTTATATAAAACTTTTATTATTTTATTATTGTGCTTGTCTCAGCCATGCGCTTGTTTTACGCATTGTGCCTAACCTAAAGATAAGCCCTTTGTGCCTTGCGCCTTTGACTGCCTAGTGATATGTAATGTGCATCGGTACTTAATTCTTCAGAATTTACCAGCATTCAAAGATAATTTAATTACTGTTAGGGATCCGGGTGTAGATCGACACACAAACACAATCAAACGGCGAGAGAAAATAATAATAAAGATGAACACGCGAGATTTAACGTGGTTCGGTCGATGTGACCTACGTCCACGGGCTGCAACCAGGATACTATTTTATTGCTTTCTGCCTCACTCGTGAGGAATTACAAGTACAATGGCACAATATAAATAGAGAAAATTAGGGTTTACAACTTAATCCCTAAGAAAACCCTAATGGGCTAAAATTAAATGAAAACGGGCCAAGTCTTTAATTTAATTAATCTGCCACTGAATTGTCTTTTAACCCGAGCCCAAGTCAAGACTCCACAAACCTAACAATCTCCCACTTGGAGGCTTGATCATCTTCAAACTGCCTTCCGATGTGAACACTTGTAGCTCTTGTAATCTTCCTCGTCTTCCTGGTTGCAACGGCCTTCTCATCAGTTAACCTGAAGGCCCGTTAAAGCTCCCCCGAGCTTCAATATATCAGTCACGGCTGTATCTGCCCCTGACCTGTTCTCCGTCCCTATCGGCTCCCACTGAAACAAACTGCCAGATCCTGGAACACCCTGAGAACAAACACTCTCCATATTCAGCAATAATCATCTGGAGAGATTTTATTAGATGGAATATTAGTTCTTTTAACCCACTGTCGTCTAGGAACTGACTGAAGCACAACCTGTGCTCCCACTGCCACGAAATCCTTTAACTGGTTTTTCTAAACTCTTCCATGCACATTCATTCTGAATCTTTCTTGTGACTCTAGGTTTCTTACTTGCAAAGCAAACCTTCTTCTGCCCACGAGATTCTGTGAACTGGACTTTGGTATTTTTCTGAACTGGAACATCACTTCCTTTAGATGGTAAACTAACCATATACAATGAACCCATTTTCTTTCCACGAGCAATGACAAGATTCCCTTTAACAACTTTCCACTGCTTATTCCCGAACTTAACCTCATGTCCCTGTTCATCCAACTGACCGACAGAAATCAACTGTTTCTTCAAATCAGGAATCACCCTGACATCTTTCAAAGTCCATGAACCAGCTGAAGTAACTAAATCCATGTCACCCATGCCCGTAACATCAAGAACATCATTGTTCGCCAGTCTTACCTTACCAAAATCGCCTTCTTTTAGATTCTGCAATGCTTCGCTGCTGTGGGTAGCATGAAACGAAGCTCCAGAATCCATGACCCAGGAATCCACACTGCTCTCCACGCTACAAATTAAAGCATCATCGTCTGAGTAGTCTGCTGCAGTGTTAACTTCTTTTTGATCATTCGGACACTGATTCCTGAAGTGTCCCACCTGTTTACAGTTCCAACAAGTCACATCATTTCGAGCCCTAGACTGACTCCTTTTCCTGTTCTTGCTCCCACTACCTCTGTTATTCTTTCTTCCTCTGCCAACATTCAATAGTTCACTTGATGTTTCACCTGAATTTCTTCGTCTGGTGTCTTCGCCCATAATAATATCCCGAACCCCATTTAAAGTGAACGTGCTGGTGGAACTAGTAATTGCTGTAACAGTACCAGCCCAGCTATCAGGCAATGATGATAACAGTAGTAGAGCCTGAACCTCATCCTCGAATTTGATGCCAACTGACCCAAGTCTTGACAAAATCGAGTTCAAGTTGTTGATGTGCACTAAAATTGAACTTCCCTCTTTCATCTTTGTATTAACCAGCTCTCGAATCAAGAAAACTTTATTTGCTGCCGAAGGCTTCTCATACATATTAGCTAACGCATCCATGATACCTTTTGCTGTAGTTTCCTTCAAATGTTGAACGCAACATCCTTTGTCAGCGACAACCTAATAACCGCCTTGGCCTTTTATCCAAAGTTTCCCATTCAGCTGGTTTCATATTTTCCGGTTTCTCACCCAAAACAGCATCCAAGTCTTTTTGAACAAGCAAATCCTCTATTTGCATTTTCCACCAACCAAAATCGTTTCCATTAAACTTCTCAATCTGAAGTTTCCCGCTCTCAGCCATTATCCCAGACCACAGATGCTTAACAGTCGAGTCGGAACTGAGTTTTGAAATGCAGCACACAATCAAACTACCCAGTAAGTTCGATAGGAAACCCTAATTTGACAGAACAGAGTGGCGGCGGAGGCGGCGGCGGCGGAACAGCGGCGGCGGCAGAATGGCGGCAGCGGATGCCGATTCTTGAAAACCTATATCGATACTTCTCTCGCGATTCGTGTTTCTTGCGTGTGTAACGAGCCAAAGCTCTGATACCACTTGTTAGGGATCCGGGTGTAGATCGACACACAAACACAATCAAACGGCGAGAGAAAATAATAATAAAGATGAACGCGCGAGATTTAACGTGGTTCGGTCGATGTGACCTACGTCCACGGGCTGCAACCAGGATACTATTTTATTGCTTTCTGCCTCACTCGTGAGGAATTACAAGTACAATGGCACAATATAAATAGAGAAAATTAGGGTTTACAACTTAATCCCTAAGAAAACCCTAATGGGCTAAAATTAAATGAAAACGGGCAAGTCTTTAATTTAATTAATCTGCCACTGAGTTGTCTTTTAACCCGAGCCCAAGTCAAGACTCCACAAACCCAACAATTACCATCATGATTCAAATAATAAAGTGCTGCATGTACCTCTAGATTGACAGATTGAAAAGGCTGATAACAAGCATTGGCCCTTAACTGCCCCTTCAAAAGAGAAAATGATAGCTTTGTTCCAATATTGTTGTCCTCAGCAATAGATTGCAGCGGTCCAATGACTTCAAATGCAAGACTTTCATCTGGCCTCCCAGTTGCATCCAACTGCATTATGGATCAGTAATCACAACTTTGAGAGATTATCCAAATTTATGAGTTATTCCTAGACATTAAAAATGTTGAGATAAAAAAAATAGTCTAGCAGAATATATGGAGATATTGAGTTATTCATGACCCTGAAACTGGAAAAAGAATACAAATTAACATTATGCTTTGAGAAACAGGTTAAAATTTCAATGAGTTCCGAAGCCATGTTTAAGTGTATGTTTAAAACAGTATAGCAACAAAAAAATATATTTATTTTTATTATTTATTTATATCTTCGAACAGCTAACCCACACCGTGATACTTAAACCCTCAACCACATGAAAAGAGACACCTTTCACACACCTTGATACTACTAGGCCACCAGCCCTTTGGTGAATAGCAACAAACTGATGCTTCTTATCCTACTAGAAACATTTATTCCAGTAGAAAGGAGAGAAAAACGAAGTATCATCTAGCCAACTAAAAGTGGCAGCAGTTTTGCAGTAGTCGTAATTCAGATTCAACAAGTTTGAATTTAATGATAGAATTTGTTCAATGTGTACGATACTCTGTTGTAAAGCCCACAAGGCACGCGCCTAGAGCCTTAGGCGCCCATTTTGAGGCACTGAAGGCGCATTTTCAGGCCATGTTACGGTCAAAAATTATGGCCAATGATCGTCTAAATCAACTAAAACAATTACACCAGCCCTAAACAAGCATGTAATAACCTAAAACAGCCTAAAACATGTATAAAACCCCTAAACATGAAATTTTATACTATATGCCTCGTTTAGAAAATCCCTTGCTTTTCAAGTGCTCTGCTCCTAGAGGCCGAAGTCTCACAGTATGTACCTTGAGTGCACCTTGCGTCTTCAACAAATATGGTACGATATAAAGAAATTAACCATGTTATTAAACATGAAATCAAAGTAGCTAAGGTGTCATTCCATGCCAATTTGGCATGCCATGTGGCCAAAAAAATAATTAGAGGTGTCAAGGAGAGATTGAGGCAGGTTGGGTACAAGTAAGCAAACACAATCATTTTGTCCACATTTTTTTTTAATTTTTTTTGCAATTAATGTGTTAATACTATTATTCTTATTAATTACAATAAGAATCTAAACCTTCTACAAAAACATACTTAGGTGTTAGTATGCACTAAAATCAGACACCCTTTTTAGCCATGGTTTAAAAAAGAGGCGAGGCGGCTAAAAAACGATTCTGAGGCGGCGCCTCATAGGGTCAACCTCGTACGTACGCCTCTTATGGCTGAGGCAGTCGGAAAATCGCAGAGGCGGGGCGTTTTGCTGAAGCGGTGATTTTTGGGCGGGAAACACCGATTGCAGATGGCCGCCAATTTTGTCCATTTTCTCCTCAATTAGACCAAAAAGCGGGAATAGCAGAGCATAATTCGGCAATTTTTGGAAGCAATTTTCGAATTGAAGTTTCTATTACATCCCAATTTTCGACTCAGAGGCGGTGATTATTGGAAGCTGAGCATCAGTTCGGCTGTTTCTATTACGTGAAAACCCAATTTTCGATTGAGATTTGATTTTAGATTTCAGAGGCAGCAAGTGTCTTCGATTAAGAAGTAGGATCAGATTGCTAACATCTTCTTCCATTTAGGTTTGAAATTCCCCTGATTTTGTCTTCGTTACATGTTTAATTAGACCGTAACCTGATTTTGTCTTACTGATTGATTAATACGAAGTTACGAACTAAACTTCCCCCTGATTAATCATTCTGATCCTCAATGTTTTTGTCTTCTTCTTTATTGCGGGCTCAATGTTTTTGTCTTCTTCTTTATTGCGGTGAGCTGGTGAAACAATGATGCATAAGCTATATGTAGTTTGGTTTAATGCATGTATGTTAATTTGTTTATATTTAATGCACACATATTTCTGTCAAATATTATCTATTTGATAGAAATATTCTGCTGCACATTTGTATTAATTTAGATAGAATTCAAATTGATTTGTTTAGATTGTCTTTCCTGATTTGAGGAAAGTTTGTTAGGACTTCGTATATTTAAATAGTTCTCGTTTCAATGAAAAGATCATCAAGAAATATACCAAATAACATGATATCAGAGCAACCCTAGCTCATACCATTGCCGCCTCTTGTTCATCTTTTCCAATCGGCAGAACTACTGAACCACGGTTCCCAGTCCCGATCACCGATCTTTTCTTACCATGTCTGGAAAAGAATCATCACCAGCATCTGCTGCTACCAAGAAATCAGAATCCTTACATCCGGTTTATAATGTCGCTAACATTCAAAACAAGGTACGGGTTTTGGATGGCACCAAAGTTTCCTATTCATCTTGGGTCAAGCTTTTTCAGTTACATGCTCGTGGTTACAAGGTCTTAAACCACATTGATGGTACCGAACCCCCAGCGAAGAACAGCCCCGAGTATGAGTTCTGGTCCGAAATTGATGCCATTGTCCTTCAATGGATTTACGGGACCCTCTCTGATGAACTTCTGGTTCGGGTTCTCGAAACTGAAACTAACGCATATCAAGCGTGGACCCGCATCCAACAAATCTTTCTAAACAACAAAGGATCCAGAGCAGGGCACTCGAGCATGAATTCACAAACCTCACCCTTCGAGCAATGCCGTCTCTGGATGCTTACTGTCAACGATTGAAAGAATTAGCCGGACAATTAGCAGATTTTGAAACTCCGGTGTCTGACAAACGCCTAGTCCTTCAACTAGTGTGTGGTTTGCCACCCGAATTCGACACTGTCGCATCGATTCTCAACCAGAACCTCCCTAAATGGGATAATGCCTGTAACATGCTACTCCTCGAACAGCAACGCCAATCTGCCAGGGATACCATGTCCCCCTCAACTCCAGTCGTTGCTACAGTCTCTCAAGAGACACCTCGTCGAGAAGTTCAGCCACGAGGACCACTCAACTCCGGCCGTCGTCGCAACCAATCCCGTGCCCCACCTTCTTCTGGACGCAACCCTCGCGGATCCATTGCAGTCGGCTCTCCAACACAACCCCGACCCAATTTTAATTGGGCTCAAAATCCAACAGCTTTCTGGCCTCCATGGTGGGCGACTCTACCACCCTGTCCCTACCCAACCCAACAAGGTTGGACTTCTGGTGCTTGGCCCAGAACATCTCGGCCCAACAGCAGCAATAGATTTGTTGTTCAGTCCCAATCATAGGTTCATTTGACTAACGTGAATCCACTTGACCCTAATGAGCTACAAACAGCCTTTCAAACACTGGCTATGGATCCAGGTGATGATCAATGGTACATGGACTCTGGAGCGACCTCTCACATCACTTCTGACCCAGGTAATATTCACACTCCCTGTATTACTTCTGTCAATTCGGTATATGTTGGAAATGGTAATCAGGTGCCGGTTCTTGGTTCGGGTCATACAACCCTAACTTCATCCCCTCACCCCCTTCACCTTAAAAACATCCTCTATACCCCTAACATTATCAAAAACCTGATTTCTGTCAGAAAATTCACCACTGATAATCTTGTCTCTCACTTTTGACCCTTTGGTTTTACTGTGAAGGATTACAGACGGGAACGCACCTGAGTCGTCACAATAGTACCGGTCCCCTTTATTCCTTCAACAGCCGTGCATCTGCTCCACCATCTGCTTTCATTGCTTCCTCAAGCCCTGATTCCTGGCATAATAGACTAGGCCATCCTGGCAATCATATTATTGAAGTTCTTTGTTCTAGACGTTTCATTTCTTGTACTAAACTTAATTCTCGTTTTGTTTGTCATTCATGCCGGTTATCTAAACATAAACGGTTACCTTTTGTCTTATCCAATTCCCAAACTTTATCTCCGTTTGATATCGTCCATTGTGACTTGTGGAATTCACCACGTTTGAGCAAATCTGGTTATAAATATTATATGGTGATCATTGATAACTATACACAGTATTCATGGGTTTTCCCTTTAAAATTTAAATCCGAAACTACACCAAGTTCACTCAATTTCATCTCACAATTAAGAGTTTCCAATGTGATATGGGTGGTGAATTTGATAACACACAGTTCAAAAACTTTGCCTCCTCTCATGGACTTCAGTTTCGGTTCTCTTGTCCATATACATCCCAACAAAATGGCAAGTCCGAACGCATGATCCGTCGTCTAAATTACCTCATGTTATCCCTCTTAACTCATGCTTCTCTTCCGCCATCTTTTTGGGTCGAGGCATTGCACACGGCTGTGTATCTCCACAACATCCTCCCAACAAAAATCCTTAACTTCAACAGCCCAGCATCTACCCTCTACCTCAAACAACCTACCTATAATCACCTACGTGTCTTTGGGTGTGCTTGCTACCCCAATCAAAACGTACTCGTCCTCATAAACTTGCTCCTAGATCTACCCTTTGCGTTTTCCTTGGCTACCCTGCCAATTACCGCGGATACCGTTGCCTTGAACTCTCTTCGGGCAAGATCATCCTTTCTCGCCATGTCACATTTGACGAGACCAAATTCCCATATGCCACACCCTCTACCATTACCCCCCATTCATACACTTTTCTCGATCCTGATTCCTCACCAACCATTTTTGACAGCTTCAACAACCCCACTCCTGCTGCCACTCCCACTACACAGCCCCCATCTACCCCTGCCACCCTCAAATACACCTAAACACGACGTCCAAGCGCCAACCCACAATTTCTCGATCTAGTGCTGAAGCCGAATACCGAGGTGTCGCAAATGCTGTTGCCGAGACAAGTTGGCTACGAAACCTTCTACTTGAGCTTCATATTCCACTCACACGTGCCACTGTTGTATACTGTGATATATCTCGGCTGTTTATCTCTCCCATAATCCGATCCAACCCCACGCACAAACATGTGGAAATAGACATTCATTTCGTTCGTGAAAAGGTCAAGTTAGGATTGGTCATTGTTCTTCATGTCCCTGCGGATTATCAATATGCAGACATCTTCACCAAAGGCCTCCCACGTCAACTATTCACCAGATTTCGTTCCGTCTATGCATTCGTCCGGCTACTGCTTCGACTGCAGGGAGTATTAATGCACACATATTTCTGTCAAATATTATCTATTTGATAGAAATATTCTGCTGCACATTTGTATTAATTTAGATAGAATTCAATTTGAGGAAAGTTTGTTAGGACTTTGTATATTTAAATAGTTCTCGTTTCAATGAAAAGATCATCAAGAAATATACCAAATAACAGTTTATTGTTGCAATTATTTAATTAATCAGTCTGATCCTGATTGTTTTATTTGTCTTCTTCTTCTTTAGTAATTTATTTTTTATAAGATATATAATTTTTATATTTATTTTTTATTTCCGCCTCATGCTTACGCCTCGTTTCGCCTCGAGGCTTACGCCTCGTGAGGCGAAAGGAAAACGCCTCGAGGGTTGATTCCGTTCTTTTAAACCTTGTTTTTAGCTAATTGGCCCTGCATAAGTAAACAAGCCAAAATTGCCACCTCCAATTAACAAGATTAATGATTCTTGATAATGCTTGTACTAATGAGCAGTGATCGCAAGTTAAGACTGCTTAAATAAGTATAAGACAGACAGACCAACCTTACCTTAATACAGGCAGGTGAGATGTTGAGCAGTCCAGCTAAGTGGGGGGCTAGCAACAACTGATTTAATTTAAGACCTGTGATTGAAACATCACCAGAAAGAATCTTTGACACCTCAGCAGAAGGCTCAACAACTTTTCCTTGAAACTTGATTCTTCCGGTCGCTTTAAGATGAATGGGGCGCAGAGAATCTATTGCGTATGAGGAAATGAGATTGAAAATTTCAAAACCACGCATACGTAAGTCGAATTCCACTCCTTCAATAATCACAGCCAACTCTTTTCTATCTAACCAGTTTTCGTAAGGATACGAAGTTTGAACTTTTGTAAACAATTCAAAAGCAACGGATGAAGAACTAATAGTGATGAATCATGAGATATAATCATATCTCCTCGAGCATCTGCAAATGATCCTTCAGCTTTTGGTGCCATCCACTTAATATCGAATCTCCTACAATGATGATGATGATGATAACTATTATGACAATGATACTAACGACCATGATAACAACAAAAACAACAACAATGGCTACATAACGCTTCGCAGTTGAAAGTAGAGGAGCCTACTAGTAAGCTTGCTACTAAAATGTTTTCCATTTTCTGCTTAGATTAAGGAAGCACAACAGAGGTGATAAAATGGGTAGTTGGCTAAAGGATAAACCTTTTTTGCACCGGAAAAACCAAAAGCCTAAAACAATTGAGACGAGTATTCAGAAACGTACCCGTACTGATTAACCAATCCATTACTATTTACTCGCATTGAAACCAGATATCCTAATATATCACATAACCTCAAATATACAATAAATAGTATTTTGAAGTTGTTAGAAATTTTAAATTATTAAACAACTTGAATTGGTAAAATTCTACTTGAGTATCTAATATTTCAAGTCAGGTTTTGGGTGAGTTTGAGATGGGTTGTCGGGTAACATGAAAGGCCACAAGTAACTTTAACCACATATGGGTGGGACACCCAGCACATATGGGTGGGACTGGGTCTAAGTAACGATTTTACTGGTATTTCCATCCCAAACTCTGCCCATTGACCTCCTGTTAAAGAACCAAAACATACCCACTCTTCCGTAAGTAGAATCATCAATATTGCCGCCTCTATTTAATGATATTGTATACAATAAAATGTTCATGAACCTTACGGTTTAAGCAATGAGCCTGAGAGTTTTTGTTTCTCCATTCAAATCCCCTAATTTAAAGGGTACAAGTTGATCATAACCAGGAACATAATGATCCATTATTTCATCAAAGCATAAACTCCCAGAAAAATTCACATCCATTGCCGTGTCATCGTCCTCACCCTACAAAGATATAAAATATCCAAGCAAGTTTCAAAGGGAAAATATTAAAAATATAATGACGATGAAGACCCTGAGATGCTATATAGCTATAACGTGTTTCTTAATCTGTTCAAACAGTAACCTCTTGAATCAAACTTAAGTACCTCAGGACAGATCCATGCGTTCCCTGCCCCACGAATCTCGCCACCATCAACAAGAGTTGCTCTGATTCCATATAAATCTGCAACCTGCAATGTATATAAGTCGCATTAACTTAAGAAGGTTTTAATTTATACTTGTACTAGTTTAGAAACCCGTGTAATTGAATTAAGATATTAAATTAATAGTTAGTATTAAATATTTAGAAATTTTAAAATAAATTTTTGATCAGATATGATTTGAATTACATATAATCAACTACCTTAAGTAATAAGTAATAACAATATTTTTTAAACTTTTGTTTAAAAATGCTTATTAAAGATTCCAATTTTTTTAAATATTTATTTTGTAAATGTCATTTGTTTAAAAAAAGTTATCTTTAAGTTACATTTTTTAAATAAAATATGTTTAATAAGTGTGAAAGAATATCTTTAGCATTTATATGATCTTTAGCATTTATTATGATCATTAAATGATTAACCTTTTATGTTAATAACATGTGATAATGAATGTGTAAAAATTGACATGTGGCAAGTAGAGTATGAAAAGATGACAAGTGGCAAAATTTATTTTTCTTTATTAGTATAGATATGCGAGAGAGAGAGAGAGACCATAAGGGGGCAACTTACACAATTATCAGTATTGAAAGTGAAATTGGCTGAAACATAAGACAAGGGAACCCTGTCAAATGCGGCCACAGCACCAGCCTCTTTATTTTTCATGATTGCCTCATAAGCAGCTGATGCAGGAACATCATCATCAGCAGCCCAGCTAGACATTTTTTCTTGACACCAATCCACTTCCCACGAAAACTGGCACATCCAAAGGCCCTTGACAATTGAAAACAGCTGTCACACACCCTGCCAACTGCCATGCCAACAACACATATTAAATACTAAACTCACCAACATTCTATCACCTTGTGAATTCTCTTAAAAAAATTTCTTCTTTAATACACAAACTAATTTAATAAATGAATTTTCTAAGGAAAAAAAGAGTAAAGAAAACAAAATACCGGAAACAGCAGAGGTTTCATTTTGAAAGTATTCATGAGAGCGTTTACTTCCACAGAAGGGACCTGGAGATGAATGAATAGTCCGCCACATTACGCATAAAAAGCAAATAGCATTAACTGCCTTCAATAAACGCAAAAAGGAACTAATAAAGCACATTTGTCAATGAATTTGTAACTACCTCTGAAATTATTTCTTAATCAACTTTCCTTGGTGGGTTTATTCACATGTGCTAAATATTAGATCATTTTAGCTTAGATAGGCATTTCTTGCAATCATATTTTGGGAGAGTTTAGCAATTAACCATAGAGTTAAATATGATTCCTTAAAACAGTACCATGAGTATGCATTCTTAAACTTGTTACAATCATGAACAAATAATGTCGAGGGTTGTCAGTGAAGTGAGAATAACCTGACCTGACACATAAGGTGAAATTCTCCTTCCTCGGGTTCAATTCCAAAGTCTCCAGAAGCCTCTAAAGGAACCTTGCCAAACCAACCACTTGCATTGTGTAAAAATATACGTTGAGCTCGGAAACATAAGCTGGCAGATATACCCTACAAAATTGAAAAAAAAAAGGGGGAGGGGGATGATCTTTATCAGGCAAAGAAAATGAGGAATCAGCAGTGAAGTGAACTTGGAACATACAGAAAATGAAGATGGTGCATCAAATATTTGAAAAGCCAACCCCGTTACATCAAGTTGCCCATGAAGATTTGGGAAACTTTCTCCTTGTGACATGCATATGTGAACCTGCAACATCAATACAAAACCTATTAAAACTTAAAGAATACTAGAAGCAATGAACACGCTCGATTGCTTGTTTGCTTGTGAGATCTGAAGGATTAATATGTATATATATACAAACAGACTACAGAGTGTCAAGAGAATCACCTCACCACTAGCTCTTCCTTCATAGAATGCAATAGGAAGTTCTAAATTCTTTCAAATAGCTGCACAAGACAAACAAAGAAACCTTAAATCTTAGCTGAACAGAACATATGCTTTGGCGTTATTTTTTTATCCAGCCAAATACAAAATATACCTTACCGGGACAAAGAGATTCACAACTTTAAGATAGGCATGCCAATTCTGCTCCAATATGTCCACAAAAACATCTGTTGTCAACCAGCCACCATCTTCAGATGTTACATCAGATCTCCACATCTTACAACTACCACTCAACTGTACATGCACACGACTATAATTATTTTGGAACTTCAGATGTCCACAAGCATTCTCCATTTCCCTGTAAATATCAGAAAGTCCGTGGAAGCTTAAGAGATTATTAATGTGAGCATCTAAAGAAAGATAATTTCCCAAAGAACATGTATACTAAAGACAAAATTGTATAAATATTGAGGGTCTTTAATGATTTTATAAAACTATCAATTCACCATTTAACTTTAGAAAGCCACACTCGGCATGGAAGAATAAGAAATGTTCAAAATCAATAATAACCTAATCCTTTCACCCCTGCCTCCATCATACATTCTAGATATTACTTTTTGTGCCCCCTTCATACTAGAAACAAGTAATTAAACCATGCTCTTCGCATCCCCTTGTAACATGCCAACCACAATAAAATCTGTAAAATAAAACACTTCGAACCTCTATTCAATTACTCCATCGTTTCCAAAAAAAAACTAGAAAATAACCTAATAATTAGAAGTGTGAAAGCTTGAAGAAAAGAAGCCAAGATTCATGCTTGGAAGAAATACAGTAGCTGCTTCGTACAATTTATTTCTACTTGTTCTTATTGTCTGGTAGTTTCAAAATAGACTAGTCTCAAGTAATGAACACTATAATTATCATCAAACAGACATGAAATTCACCTTGGTTCATTGTCACCATATGCAAGTAACAGCAGTGTTCCACCTTTAAAATAAACAGAATCGAGAGTGATAGGAATCATTTTCTCAATCCCTACTGTTTTTTCCCTGTTAGCCCCTTCAACAAGTTCACCAACAATACCTTCAACTTTCGGGACAAGATGTGACTTCATCCTTTTAATGGGCCAAACTATTAGGAATGACCACAGATTTCCCATGCCCCAGTTGTCGTTTCTGTAAGTTGAACCTTGGGAAGGCGAGCTCAATTGTTGCTTGGTTTCCATGTCTGCATCTACATTATAAAGCAATTCATAATTTTTTATTACTATCAAACAAGATACGAGGTAACCGAACCGAATAAATCGGTTTAATGGTTGAATTCGGTTCGGTTAATGGTGTGGGCCAAAAAAACTTCATAATCGAATAAACCGTTAACCGAACCGTTGAACACCCCTACTAGAGAAGTCATAAATAAAGTCCAAGTGTGATTTGTCATTTGTGTAATGATTTCATGAGTACATTTGCAAGTTAATATTTGGTTCTGACCAACAAGATTGATAGGAGTCTCTGTCCCCGCAACCCATCTTTATTAAAGTGACAATCAACTTCAATATGTTTTGGCCCTCTATATTAAAATTAGATTCTTGGCTAAATGGATTATCAACTAGCTATCGCGGTAAAGCCCCGTTAAGTGATCTACGATCACACAACTTTATAATGTCTCTCTTAACCTATTTTAATTCACCCAAGTCCTCCATATATTCATATTGACCAAAGGGCATGCAAGTGTCGCCTAGCGGTACCAAGGTATGTAGGAAAGGTGTCCCTTCTTGTGTAATTGAAGGTTCAAGTTCTATGGTGAACAAAAGATGTAGTTTAGGAGCATGATTCGAGGGTGTGTAAGTTAGCCGTTCTAGAAGAATACACATTTATCATGGTTGTAAAAATCGTTGGGCGCTAGTCGGCCGGTTGGGTACCGACTAGTGACTAATCGGGATTAACTGTATTGAAATTTTTATAAGTAATTTTTAGTTTTAAATATATATATTTATATGTAATTTTTATAAAAATGATTAGTTTTTATATGTACACACATTTGGCCGGAATTTCCGAGGGTTGGCTGGAAAATTAGGGTCGCCGGAATTGCTGAAAAATTGCTAATTAAGACCGCCTAGTTCCGCCTAAGCCCGATTTTTGGCCAAATTGGCCGACTACCGATTATACCCCCAAATATGAGAAATCGCAAATGTGGTTGGCTGATTTTCGATTAATCAACAACTAGGACCGAATTTTACAACACTAACATTCATATTGCCTTCCAAGAAGCATAAATGAAATTGTACCCAATTGGTGTCAATAAAACAACCTTTGGTGTGCGTACTATATTGCTAAAGATTATGGGAATGGGCTCACCACTTTGGCAAAGAAAAGAACTCAACTAGCTGATGACGCATGTAATATATTTGCAAGAGTTAGAATACCTTTTGAACACAAGATATACACAAGGAAACACACATGTTAGCACGAGAGGGATGATCTCATATACATAAAGTAAAATTAGGTATCGGAGGAAAAAGGGTATAAGAATGGTTAAGAGAATGGTATTTTGCCACCAAGAACATGTGAGGGTGCCAAGTTAATCAAATAATTATTTGCAAGATCCACGTCAACCTAAGTACCTAACAACTTAATGGTGCACTATAGTGGATTATCATCGTATGAGTTATATCCTACAATTAATGAGCTCATATATAGAACTTTGTAAAATCAGGAAAATAAATAAATTCTTTTGCATAGTCTGATTTGAGTAAGTTGAATAGATATATAAAGATGGGTTTAAACATACATAAAGGTCGTTGAAAATGAAGAAGATGTCATTACATTTCTTAGAGCAAGAAAACGAAGGTGTTGAAAATGAAGAAGATATCATTACATGTCTTGAGCAAGAAAACCAAGGTTACACATAAAAAATATCAACAAACGTAATAAAATACTTTAAACTATCTATATCAAGGGCTCATGCATCTTAACAAAATAAGTAAAACAAAGAAGTTACCATATTAGAGACTTTAATCGTGAAAAGATGAAAACTATAGCTTTGGCAGCTTTAATATAAGAAAAGAGGGGAGACCATGTCAATAAGCTAGGCAAGAGATCTTACGTAGCGTTTGGTACGCAGGAATGAGGATGGAATGAACCATTGAGGGCGACTGAAAAAATATATGTTTGGTTGGTGTAAGTAATGGAATGAACCATTACATAGTTGATTTCATTCCCTCAAATTCATTCCATCCACCTTTCTTTTTTTTCTCATTCCATTCCTTCTTCCATCATTAGTCACCAATACCACTCACCCACCAACCACAACCACCACCACCGGCCACAGAGATCGATCGTCACCGGCCACAAAGATCAATCGTCACCGGCCACAAAGATCTATCGTCACAGGCCATAAAGATCGATCGCCACCACCCAGCACCACCCACCACCACCACCGACAACCACCGACCACCACCACCAATTACCACCGGCTACCCCAGCACCATAACCACCACAATGGTCACCACCTCCACGGCCCACCATCACCACCATTGCCGCCAGCCACCATCGCCCACCACCACCACCGGCTACCGCCGCTACCGCCAACCACCGGCCACTACCGCCGCCAACCACCGCCACCGAGAACCACCACCGGCCACCACCACCACCGGCCATCACCAGAACCACTTTTACATTTCATTATTTCGTCTTTTCCTACCTAACAAACAACACAAAGTAGTAATTCATTCCATTCCTAAAGGATAACCAAAAAGGACAATGGAATGTAATGACTCATTTCATTCTCTCATCCATTCTATTGCCTCATTCAATTCCATTTCTTCGTCCATTCCATTACCCCATACCAAACAGACCCTTAGACTTAAAACCAACCCCAATAACCTAATACATCCCAATTCCCAAATGTTAAAAAATGCAATGTGCAATAAAGAAAGGTATATAATAATAGAAATTTTTGGAAATTTCGTTAAGTGATGTCCGAGGATCCTCTCCTTGAAAAGCATAAAACATATAGAATTCAATAGCCAGATGTGTAAAGGACTTGTCGGCACAAGGCACTAGAAAAGCGCACATCCGACACATGAAAAACACAATAACAAAAGTTAATTATACATAATAGGTATATAGAATTAATATTAATCTTTAAATGTAATTGAAATACTAATACAATCAGCAATTAAAATCATCTAACCAATATTAACAATTAAAACCTTCTAAAATAATGAGAATAAAAAAATCAAATATAACTAGTTATATACTACCTACAAAATACTAAAATAAAATAAAAATAAGAATGAAAGCCCAAAAAGAATTCTGAATAGAAATAAAGTTCTAAATATAACATAGGAAGCCCAAAAAGAATAAAAAGAGCCTGCAACTAAATATAAGAAAGAAAGCCAAAAACAAAAAAAAAACTAAAACAAGAAGAAAAAAGCCCAAAACTATATAGGAGAAATAAGAAGCAACCTGAAAAAACAAGAAAGATGAACTACTTGCTAGGAAGAAAGAAGGAAGAAAAAAAGCCCAATTCAAACCAAGGCACTTGCAACCTACGCGCGCATTACCTCGCTTATTAAGTTGTGTGCCTCGTGCGGTTTTGACAACATAGATAAAGGTTTAGGTTTAAGAAATTACTATTGGAAACTATACCCATTAACAAGCCCAACAAAGTATATTCACCGACATGAAATATAAAGTTCTAACACAAAACCACTACAGTTCCTTTTTGGGTGACGACAAATGGTCGCCCATAGGGCGTAAGGTAGGGTGACGACTAAGAATTGCTTATACTTTACGTAACATCACTTCAAGACTAGTTTTAAACGTTACGTAACATCGTCTTCAGCCAAACTTCTTAGTACGAGTCCGACCACTAAGAATTGCTTATACACTAAACACTTGCTTATAAAGGCTTACTAAAAGACCTACTTTCATTCATAAATTGTTCATGAAGTTGGCTTTGACAACACAACATTAGGTTGGATTGTTCAAGATTTGCTAGGATCTGTGTTGTCAAAAGTGAGGGAGGCGCTAGCCTAGGCGCAATTTCTAGGTGTGGCGGAGTTCACTACCTTGCAGCCATCTAGCCCTCACGTGAAGTGGCAGCGATTCCGGCGAGAAACTTACAGCCAAAAAACTACCCTTACCCGATTAGAAACTTGCCTTAAGAAGGTACCTTCTGCTTTCTTTTCTCATTCATCTTCTTTGCAGAAGCTGTTGTTTGTGTTTGTATGATAAAAAACGACAAAATCTTCAGATTTGGTGAAAGAAAGTAAATGGAGTGTGTTTAGTGAAGAAGAGAGAAGGTTAAAAGACACATATAAGGGAGGTGAGTGATGTTTGTGATTATATGTTAGTAAATAGTTTTTACTAATAAAAAATAGTAAATAGTTTTGTTTTATTCAATAAAAGCTGATAGGACTGGGTGTGCAAAAATATCCAAACATTCAGATATCCAAATTTTTCGGATTCGATTAGTGTTTTTGAAAATTTGCAAATATTCGGAATATCCGAATTATCCGAAATATTTTCATAAAAACTATCATACAAAAAGTATTTTTTTTAATTTTGGATATTTTCAAATATCTCGGAATTTTTTTAAAATTTCAAGTATCCGAAAACTTTTTTAATAAAAATTATTAAATAATACATATTTTTTTAGAATTTAGATATCCGAATCCGGGGTATTGAAATCCAGTATCCAAACTATCGAGCATCCGATATTGAACAACTCTAACCAGTGAGGATTGACGAATTAAATGATATTTATGTTCCAATTTTTGCCTTTTCTTTTCACTCTGAATCAAACTTCTTTTTTCCGTACTCATTAAGTTCCTATTAGTATCCATGATACAAGTCGGATCCTAAATGAAGAAATATAAGATAAGAAAGTGGATCTCTTCTTCATCAAAAGAAATGAACTTATTGCAGATACAAAATATTCAGTTGAAAAAATTAACCAAAAACGTCATTATTATGATCCTTTGTAGGAACCACCTGTAATAAAGAACTTGCAAAACAGATATGTTTATCATAAAGAGATTCGTCGTTCCTGACCCTACTTAACCTTAATTGTTATTTGAACAAATAACAGTTCTGTCTTGGTTCGAGTGGGGATAGCATTTCTTTCTGCACGTCATGTCTAGGGAGTTTAAAAAATCCAAACATCTAGAAAGGTAAGGATTTAGAAGTGTGTAGATGGAAGATATATTTAATTTTTAACTTTGAATTTGATTAATATATCAGATTATTAAATTTTTGATGGACTTCATGTATCATTATTTTTTTAAGCCTATCATATAATAGTTTTCTAATAGTGTACCTTTTTTGTCTCGAGCGCAGTTCTTTTTTGCGCCTTGCACCTAGGCGACATGCAAGGCCATTACGCTTTGCGTGTGCCTTGCTTCTTTGACAACTATGGGTAGGACACAGGACCTGTTAAGTATCTTTACGCAGCGGAAACAAACACAAACACACGTACGCACACGAAAGCAATAAGAACACGAGAATTTATAGTGGTTCGGTCAAGATGACCTACGTCCACTCTCTGCAACTAGGTATTTTATTAAGCTCAAGGGACTATATTACAATACAATGACATGTTCTATATATAAAGATAAATTAGGATTTCAAGAAGCTTCAATGGGCCAGGCCCATAACTCCATCCAAAAGCCCAAAGGCCTTCACACCCCAACAATCTCCCACTTGAAGGCCTTGCGAATACTCCAGCTAGCTATCTAAGTACAAAGCAACCCTGTCATCGGTAATCTTCAAGTAACAGAAATCCTACAAGCCTTCAATTCCAAAGAACAAGCTAAGATTTCAATCCAAATCTCCTAGTTGCAGAGGCCCCTTTTCATCAATTACTTGAAAGGGCCCGTTGAAGCTCCCCCGAGCTCCAACCCAGTCGTGGCAAATTCCACCAACGACCCATCGTCTGTCTCAACTGGTTTACACGATCCACCAGATTCAGAGATACACCGAGAACTACTAACACTCTCTAAATTCAGCAAACAATCACTAGGAGAGAGTTTTCCGGTCGTAGTCTTCAAAACCCAACGATTCTTCTTGACTGTACCCAGAACATGCCCCATGCTCCCACGGTCACAAAATCCTCTAACTGGTTTAGACTTCTGACCCCATTCAGCTACAATCTCTGCTCCAGACTTCATGTTTGCAAAATGAACTCTCTTAGCAGCAGATTTAGCGAACCCGACTTTGACTTGCTTAACCGGGTTGATCAGTCCCTCAGCAGGTACCTCCACCATGTACAATGACCCATGCTTATCACCATGAGCAATCTCCCGGTTCCCATTGATTACCCTCCATTTACCACCACCAAACTTGACTTCCAGTCCTTGTTCATCCAGTTTACTAACAGAAATTAATTTCTTCTTCAAACCTGGAATCACCTTGACATTTTTCAGGTTCCATGTAGTTCCCAATGGAGTCACCAAATCAATATCACCCATGCCCATTACATCAAGCATTCTGCCATCAGCGAGACGTACCTTCCCAAAATCGCATGTTTTCAGATTCACCATCATTTCATCGCTGTGTACGGCGTGAAACGAAGAACTAGAATCCATGATCCAAGAATCCACACTGTTTTCAGCCTCAAGAATTAACACGTCACCATCATTGACATCCTCAGCAGCAGTGTTCAGACCTTTTTTTGGACATTGACTCTTAACATGTCCATCCTCGTTGCAGTTCCAGCACCTCACATTTTTCCGAGTCCGAGTTGAACTCTTTCCCCGACTCCCACTGCCTCGGCTATTTTCCCTTCCCCTGCCAACATGTAACATCTCAGAAGATGATCCAACATTTGCACTTTTTAGACGTGTGTCTTCACCTATCATAATGTCTCGGATCTTTTCAAATGTCATTTCGTTAGCCCCCATAGAATTTGTAACAGCGGTTACAGTCCCGGACCAACTATCAGGCAGTGAAGATAGCAACACCAGAGCTCGAGTCTCATTATCGAATTTTATTCCCACTGATTCTAATCTGGTAAGAATAGACATCAGATCATTAATGTGAGAGGTGACTGAGCTTCCCTCTTTCATTCTCGTCATGAACAGTTCCCTCATCAAGAACACCTTGTTAGCTGCAGACGGCTTTTCATACATATTTGACAGAGCCAACATCATACCACTTGCAGTGGTTTCTTTCATGATGTTAAAAGCAAAGCTCTTCGTCAAAGATAACATAATAACCGCTCTAGCTTTCTTGTCCTTGGAATTCCAAACTACTTCTTCAGCTTTCTCCATACTCTCTGGTTTTTTTTCCAGTACCATATCCAAATCCTTTTGACACAGTAATGCTTCTATTTGCATTTTCCACCAACCAAAATCAGTGCCATTGAACTTTTCGATCACAGTCTTCCCGTCTTCAGCCATAATAGCAAAACAGAGATAAAAACCAAAAGAAATAGGCACACTGAACAGTTGATAACCAGTCAACAAAAGAATAGACAAACCAGATCCGGTACTTCCAACCAAAACCCTAGGCGGCGGCGCAGAAACCCTAGGTGACGGCGGTGACGGCAGAAACCCTAGATGGCGGCGGCGGCGGCGCAGAACCCTAGGTACACGGCGGCGACGAAACCCTAGTACGTGCAGAGCCTGATGCTCTGATACCAGTTGTTAGGTATCTTTACGTAGCGGAAACAAACACAAACACACGTACGCACACGAAAGCAATAAGAACACGAGAATTTATAATGGTTCGGTCAAGATGACTTACGTCCACTCTCTGCAACTAGGTATTTTATTAAGCTCAAGGGACTATATTACAATACAATGATATGTTCTATATATAAAGATAAATTAGGGTTTCAAGAAGCTTCAATGGGCCAGGCCCATAACTCCATCCAAAAGCCCAAAGGCCTTCACACCCCAACGGGACCTACTCCACAAGAATCCACACGAATGTTGATGACATCATCACAACCTCTTTTTTCATACTGCTAGAGATGCGTAACTTCACTTCGCCAACTAGTGTTACCTGCGCGTTCATGTCTCAGCTCATGCTGCGGTTTAACCAATTAAACCCACTTTGATGGCCAGCCCCAAGTCTTGCCCATAGTTGAACTCTTATATTTAAAGATGATATCATATAGTAAGACTAAAGTTCAACCGCTCAGAAGTCATAGTACGAATACACGTAAAGAAACCTGAAAGTAGGCTTTTACCCCGTTATTCGGTTCATGTAGCCTAGCTTCGCCCATTCAATAGGCTAAGCCTATTCGTTTGTAGTAAAGCTAAAGCAAAGGCAATTTCACCTTGACAAATGGAGTAAAGAATCCTATTGACTTCTAAGGTAGAACTAGGACAGCAATAAAACCACAACAGCCCCAAAACAATCATTAACTAATTACAACATGATTACAACAGCAAACCACAGTGATTTTGTTGTTGTTAATAAACGGTGCAAGAGACCGCAGGAGCGAACGAGGGCTGAATCAGAACTCTCTCACACACACAAAGATAATAGAAAGAAGTAGAAAATAAGAATACGAGATTCAACGTAGTTCGGTCTAAACTCACCACATCCACGGCTGCAACTAGTGAGTTAATTTTATTACTTTGGAGGTGATGAAAATTACAATTGCAATTAGGGTCATATATATAGACTAAAATAAATTATAATTGCCTCTAGACACAACTTGGTGCCAAAGAAATCTCCTAAAATAAGTTGGCTAGAATTTCATAACTTGCCAAAAACCAAAACCACCAAAAAACTAGCCTCTAAATTATTTGGCAAATTTATTAGCCTCTTAAAATTTTTGGCCACTACCAAATGTCAAAAATGCCTAGGGCCGATTGCTCTTGGTGAGTCGTAAGCCTCCATAACCCAACATGTGTGCCCCCACTCCCATCACTAGTTGATATTAAAATTGGATATAAAGTCTTAGTTCTCGATAAGTGGCGCCAAAATCAATAATCCAGGATGATAAGCATGTAGCATAACAAGTTTATGATATACTTCATTATCTTCTAGCAACACTTAAAGCATCACTTGGAGTGTCCGACACATAGCAGACAATATGTATCTAAGAATGTCTTCCTTGCCAAAGACGTGAGTGATCATAATAGATTTTGAGTCTGAACTTCATCGCCCAATATAGAATGAGTATAAGTATCAAATATTAGGTATTAGGAATTATGGTATCAACTTGAATTGCAAAATAAAGTGTAACATATGACAACCTTTAGTATTGTAACCCGAAACAACTTGTAGACACTAACTTGGGAACATGAACCGCATAAATGGTTAACAGTGATTAATAACTCACACTTGTGAAAAGCAACCTCGATTTGGATTATTGGAACTGAATCTAAAGAAGGTGAGGATGGAAGCCCCAAACACAACTAAACAAATGAGTATAAGTATAAGATATTAGAAATTAGGGATTATGGTATCGACTCGAATTGCAAAATATGACAACCTATCGTATTGTAACCCAAAAGAACTTGTAGACACCAACTTGGAACATGAACCGAACAGGGATTAATAACTCACACTTATGAATAGCAACTTGGATTTGGAAGATTGGAACCGAATCTAACACAAGGTGAGGATGGTAGTCACAAACATAACTGAACAAGGGACTATAGGCACTTCTAGGATTTCTTTTTCTAGGAAAGGTAAAGGTGTCTATTTTTTTCCTAACAACCGAAAGTGGGTAACTAACATACTACATGTTCAACCACCCACACTTTTTTGTATAAAAACACACACACATAGTGTAATGAGTCAGATTGGGTTGTATTCAACTAGCACCTTTTGTGGAAAAAGAAACAATTAGGTTTAGTCAATAACTGAAAGTGGGTAACTAACATACTACATGTTCAACCACTAACACTTTTTTGTATAAAAACACACACACATAGTGTAATGAGTCAGATTGGGTTGTATTCAACTAGCACCTTTTGTGGAAAAAGAAACAATTAGGTTTAGTCAATAGATATGACTTAACAAACTATCTCGTAAAAGAAGTATGTTAAATGAAAAGATTGAAGACGTCATAAGAATTTAAATACACGTTAGCCTACTTTCACCAGTTTCATTTCTAGCTACTCTTTTATATTTTTTACCCGTTATCAAACAAAAAGCCCGATTGACCCACTTTCATATATATATATATATAACGGCCACCTCTAATCACAATGAAAACAGTAGAGTGCATATAATAGATTGTATATAATACACGTAACCAGTTACTTACCTTCCAGAAGGGATTTGCTCTCTAAATCAGAGATTTCTGTGGGGAACAGATAAGGATCAGTATCCTGTACTGTATGATTATGAGAATATGATTCTCCAATCTGATTCTCATCCTTTTTGTCAACTAGGCTGGGATCCAGGAAGAATGCAAGTGCTGCTGTTGCACTGCGCACTAGAATTCTTTTTTTGGCAGCAAAACCAAGAGCAATCCTGTTAACCACTTTCCTTCTCTTATGCTTTAATGATCCACCAGGTGACCAAAATTTCACCCCTGCAATAGGTATATTTACACCAAATGATTTTTCTAAATCCGCATGTTTCATATCATACTCTACACCAGCATCCATGCAGTGGTGATCCTGCCAATGAATTTTCTCATCCATTAAAAAAGCACTTTTTTCCACAGCACCTGTACGACCACCTTCACCTTGTACTTCATTACTGGAAATAATATATCCCGTTTTGGCAGCCTCTAGAGCCGCATCGTCTCTTTCTTTATCCATCCGGGCTGCTGTTTCCTCTCTAGCAATTCTCCTGGTTTTTGTACGATTATCAATACCTTCTTCAGTAGACAAATGCTTCTGCAAAACCCCCCCATCAGAAAAGGGTATCCCTAACCAAGAATAATTTCGATTTTGTGCAACCAACAAGGTTGGATTACACAAAACAGCATCGATCACAATCTTACCCTCCTTAAACTTGAAAAGGGCTGAAAACGTAACTTAAGTGTGGGAACCTCACCACATGAGAACTCTTCCTTATGAGGTCCAATTGAGCATGACTCCAATGTAATGCTTAAAGGAGAAATACTTCTCACTTTACCAAAATGAAGGTCACGTTGGATATAATCGCTTAGTATTGTACAAACTGAAGGTAAAAGCTTTGATTCTACCAAAGTCTTGGCTTTCAGCTGGGCATACCATAACAACAAGCACACCCCTGATATCACAGCACAAAACACCGAACACCTAAACACAAGCAATCCTTCCGCCCACACAGTGGACAATGATCTAACGAGAATCTTGTTTCTAGCGAAAGGTTCGTTAACAGATTTAACCGTGAAACCACTTCTTAATCCTATATTCTTCCACAGAATCTCAACATTTTCTCCACAGAAGCGAATCCCATGAGATATCCAGTCATGTTTCTTGGCATGTGGAACACAAGCCTTTCTGGGTGGTTTAGATTTGATGCATTTTGTATCTTTTTGCTTGAAAGTGCACAGAAAAGATCCCCCAACAAAGGGGTTATAAAGTCTACTGCTCATTATCTTCAGCCAAAACTCATGGCACAGCTTGCACCTCAAGCATTGGGGGACCCAGAACTTACTCTTAGCCCCCCAAACAAATACATGAAAGAGTAACTGGTGCAAACCATCAAAACCTGAGACAAAATAAAACAAACACTCAAATTCAAAAGTTTTTTCTTGGACTAACAACAGCAAAAGAAATAACTAGATTGAAATGGGGTAAACGTACAAATACACTAACCAGAAAGAAGAGAAGAGAAGAGAAGAGAAGAGAAGAGAAGAGTGTGCACTCAAACTATAACCCCTGGCATAATACTAGAAAAGGAAGTCTTCAGAAGCAATAATCAACTCAACTTTGTAATTTGTTGCAGTAACTTCAAGGTCCTAATCCTGCTACAGCTTAACTATAAGAAATCAAATACCCTACCAAGCACCGAATATTGGTGACAAAATCAACATCAATTTTGTGTTTGAATTATGTTTACAAAGAAGCAGGGGCATAAATTTGCATATTCAGATGCGCAAGCCTTCTTTGAATCCAATTAATTTGCATTGAGAATTGGATTCATGTGAAAGCTGTTGAATACATGAGGAATAGCAACGAGGGCTCTTTTCTTTTGCTTTGAAACAAACAATTAGATAGCAAATGTAAACGAAATGAAACCTGCTTGAAATGACTCAACCATTCCAAAAGCAAAATTGGAAATCGGCAAAGCAAAGAAACGCCACACACACGCACGCAAAGGTGAAAGCAACAAATCTTGTTGTTACTTATATAAATAATAGAAGGGCTATATGTGTCAATTTGTCAAATTAGTATGAGGGCTGAATTGTTACAATTGTATAATTGAGGGATGTAATAAGCAAATAGTTAGTTAGAGGGTCGTTATATTCGTTTGATCATCTGTAATTGAACCATCTCGATAATGAATTGAATGTTTCCCTCACTCTACGATTCTATCAAATTCCTTATCGTAACATTGGTATCAGAACTACCGATTCTCGGAGCTCCGACGACCACCACTCTGTTTTCCGTTCAAACCGCTGACGATCGATTACGATCTAAGCATTCGTTAATTGATATTCAATGACAACATGAAATGGAGAAATTGGAGAAATTGACGAAGGATAATGCAAGCTTGATCGAAGGACAACAATCAATTTTGGATCAGAATTCTGAAGCAATCAAACTACTTCAGATCAGTATGAAGACTCTGGTGACTCAAATGGCGGAGATAAACCAAAAATTGGGTCAGGAAAGAATTGGTGGGGCTCATGAACAATGGTTGGTGCGCACAGGAAGATTGGATTTCCCAAAATTCGATGGTGAATGCGTGGAAGGGTGGATAATCAGATGCAATCATTTCTTTGCGGTGGATAAAACTCCTGATAATGTGAAGGTATACTATGTTGTGATTAATTTGGAGGGAGCAGCTTTAGAATGGCTCCAAGGTTATATACAAAGTCAAAATAAGCATTTGGAGGATATAACTTGGGATGAGTACTCCAGATCAATCATTAACCGATTTTCTGATAGACTCTCAGAAGATGCAATGGAGGAATTGAAAATTTTGCATCAGACAGGTACTTTAACTGAGTATACTAAAGAATTTGATACTTTGTTGAATTGAGTTAAGCTAACTGATGAGTATGCTGCTAGCTTATATGTGGGGGGTTTAAAACTTGAAATCAGATGTTTAGTCAAAAATTTTAAGCCAAGAACCATGAGAGATGCTATTGCTATGGCTAAACAACAAAGTATAGTATATTCAACCTTGTTTGGTGATAAAGAAGCTAAGAAATCAGTTAGTAATATGGCTGGGCAGGGTAGTAGTGCAAAGATAAACATTAATAATACCACTAAAGGAAGCTCAAACCCAACTAATACTTTAGCCTTGTTACCCACACCCATGAGTAATCAACAATTGAAGAATGTTAAGAGGGTACCAGCTAAAGTAGCTGAGGAAAAAAGGGCTAAAGGTGAGTGTTTTTGGTGCAATGAAAAATACACTCCTACATATAATTGTAAGTTCAAACATTTATATGTGTTAGAGATTTATAAGTATGAAGTGGGTGAAGGCACTATATGTGATGGGGAAATGAATGAAATGGAAGGAGAAGCATAAATTTCTGTTTATGCTATGAATGGAGTTGCTTCTTTTTTAACTATGAGGGTAGTTGGTACTATTGGCACTAGACAAATTCAGATCTTGATTGATTCTGGTTCTACACACAATTTTGTTAATGCCAAATTGGCATCAAAATTGCAATGTTCTACTACAGAAGTGCCATTAATGAAAGTCCTTGTTGCTAATGGGAAAGAATTGGACTGTAATCAGTTATGTCAGGGTTTTCAATGGTTGATGCAGGGGTATGGTTCAAAACTGATGTATTGTTGTTACCATTGGACAACTATGATATGGTGTTAGGCATTTATTGGTTACAATCTTTGGATGATATAAATTGGAATTTCAAAAATTTGACCATGAAGTTTAAGGTGGGATCAAAGGTGGTTGAGTTGAAAGGGATCAATAAGAATAATCTATCTTTACGTTCTATTGAAAACTATCTTCAATGTTCACTAAAGATGATGATATGGTGAAACTACAACTGTTCAGTATGCAAGAAGTTGCCCAAGAGTCTTTTTAGCATCAAGCTAAGGTGAAAGGGGAGGAGTTTAATGATGCTGTCAATGCTCTTTTGTCTCAATATGAAGATTGTTTTTAGAACACCTAACAGTTTACCTCCTAATAGGGAGTGTAATCACAAAATTCAGTTGATTGATGAGTCCATCACTATTAATCAAAGAGCTTATAGATATCCCATGGATCAAAAAGATATAGTTGAGAAGATGGTGCAAGAAATGTTGGATATGGGTATTATCTGTAACACCTGAAAATTTATTAAGAAAAGAATAATGACAAAAGGAGAAGTTGCAAAAGTGGAGGGGCTAAAGTGTACAAAAGGACAAACATTATTATTTTATGTTTAAAGTGGGCATGGCCGCCCACTACAATGCTGCACCAATTGCTTCAACTGCTAGAAAGAAGAAAAACAGAGTTTTCATCGATTCTAGAGAGAAGAAGAAGAAGATTCGGCTTGAAGGTGAGTTTTTGTGTGTTTGTTCGGTTTTAGCTGAGCTTTCAGCTTTGGGACCGATTCTTATATGTTTGGCTTTGTGTTTTGGTGTGTTTAGGCATTTGAACTCCAAGTTGCTCTCGGGTTTGGAGGAGTTTTACTCGAAAGCAGTAGAGGTGAGTTCTAGATCCCCTCTTTTAAATGTTTTCTGCTTACTTGGGGCCGGTATGCATATGTAACTGGTGCTTTCTTTCGAAACAATACATGATTTTTCATGTATGGTCCGGACGATTATGATGATATGGTTATGTTATGTGATTCTCTTGTCGATCGTTTAAAGTTTATGATGTTCTAAGTGTTAGATTGATAGACTAAGCTGTGTTCATGTTAGAATGATGATTGGGAACTGGTAATGGCATAAGCTGCATTTCAGGTTAGTTTTTATGTTCATCCGCATTTAACAAATAAAGTCTTTAGTTCATGCGCATTTGTTATGTCTTCATGCGCATTTGTTAAGTCTTCATGCGTATTTGTTATGTCTTCATGTGCATTTGCTAAGTGGTCATCCGCATCTGTTCATCCGCATTTGCCTTTAGTACCGTCAAAGTGTTCAACCGCATTTGCTCATCCGCATTTGTTCATCCGCATTTGTTCAACCGCATCTGTTCATCCGCATTTGCCTTTAGTACAGTCAAAGTGTTCAACCGCATTTGCTCATCCGCATTTGTTCATCCACATTTGTCTAAGGACTTGGGATTTTCTGGAAATTTTAGGAATATAATATAAGTATGGAGACTTCTGTATAAGGAAAGAGTATGCTTGTTTAAGGATTATTATGCTTGGTTCTTTCTTATATGTTGCTCTTACTATGTCAATAATATTTTCATGTTATGTGATTATGTAATGTGCATCTTAATAAGTATTATACATAATAAGTGGACATGAAAGAATAAAAGAGGAACAGTGAAACTTAATGAATGTTACCCCGGGCCCTTACGATGAATGAAAAGCCTTGCAAGCACAATGAATGGAGGTGCACGATCTTGTTATCGTTAGCTCAACTGATGTGCGGCTGTATAGCCCATGAGGATGCACATCTGGGGTCAATCCTGGGGATTGAACAATGAATGAATGGGATCCTAGTTCATGAGCAGGCTTCGTGCCTAGTAGTGTGGATCAACTGTTGATGGGTTAGCTACCATGATAAACGTTTGCCGATAGGGGTTCGGCATCTGTTGCCAACAAACAATGTAGGCTCTTGCTTTGTGTAATCCGAGTTAATAAAAGAGAAAGATAATGAAAGAAAGAAAGATAATGAATCACTTTATGATTGATTATGTATATTGATGAATGATCACCAAATGAAGTTACATTGTGTATTTTTCTATATTATAAAACTAGAACTCACTCAGTAACGCTGACTTTTTGTATGCATATCAGTTGGCAGGTAAGGATGTTGCTGAGGATAGCACGCGGGTGAGGCTACTTGGCGGGCAAAGACTGGCATCCATTCGTGGATGATTATTTTGTTGTTTTGTAATACAATTGAATGATTCTTTTGTAACTGTTAAAATACAATGATGTATTATTCAACAACATCAAATATTAATGCATGAATGGTTTTTGATAACTTAATCCGCTGCGATGTTTTTATGAAATGTATTTATCTTATATGAAAAATGCTGTGATTGTCCAACTGTGAGGTCTCCGGGAACAGGGCCTTACAAGTTGGTATCAGAGCCAAAGTTTAAGAGAAATGGGTAAATATTTTCAAAACCTAAACTTAAACTGAGAATGGGACCGAATGGAAGGATGCCAGCCCAAGTAGCTACGTGCCATCAGGTAATTTTTTTTCATTAGTAATCGGTATTACATGCATGTGCTAATTGATTTGTGTGCTTAGTAGATTTGTACACTGATGTAGTCTGGATAGGGAATGCTTGGGGGATGAAGAGTAAAGTAAGTGGCTAATCACAACTGGCCACTGTAATTAGGGACTTACTATACTTGACGTAATCTAAGCTATTACCTTGAATGACCTTGTTAGTGCTTGAATCTTATAGGAGGTAGATCTTATAGCGGGTAGGAAACCTGGGAAGGCAACCCGAGGTGGTGCTCATGGCGAGCGTACTACTGGGCCACGTGTCACCCGAAGCAAAGCTAAGGCTCTCGAGACAGTTCATGAGGACTCGGGTATTCATAGCCACCAAGAGGATGAAGTATCAACCACCCTCAAGTCTACGGTAAAGAAAGCTATTGCTGACGAAGTCTACAACGTCATGCAGAACGTGTTACCTTCAGTGGTGACCGAGGTATTGAGGGCAGTAAAGGATGGTGAAAAGACCAAAGATACAGGGGAGAAGGAGAAAGCTGATGATGAGCCGTCTCGTCCCAAGGTGGTAATCCATGATGGTGATAGCGAGGGGGAGAAGGAAACCGCTAAGGGGTGCACCTATGGGGAGTTTCAGAGGTGCAAACCCCCGACCTTTGATGGTAATGGCAATGCTACTGCTGCTCATCGTTGGGTTTGAGATATGGAGGCAGTACTAGACATTAGTAAGTGCAGGGAGGATCAAAAGGTGAATTTTGCCTCCCATTCTTTCATTGACTCGGCATTATGTTGGTGGGATAACATTGTCCAAGCCGAGGGGAAACGGTCTGTTGCAAGGATGAGGTGGTCGGATTTAAAGGAACTGCTACTTGAGGAGTATTGTCCACATCGAGAGTTGGACAAAATTGAGAAGGAGTGTTTGCATTTGGAGGCTGGAAACATGACTCATCAAGAGTATACCTTCAAGTTCAATGAGCTTGCAAGACTCGTGCCGGATCTAGTAACCCTAGAGTCAAAGAAGATCAAGAGATACATGCAGGGTCTGCCCGTGGATATCAGGAGGAACATGATAGCTGCTCGACTGAGTACTTTTAGGTCTACAGTAGATTTGGCCGGAAGGTTGTATGATGAGAGGGATCCGGTGCCAGAGGAAGGTTGAAAAGAGTTGGAACAAGAACTGTAATGGGAAGCGATTCAGGGGTGACCATTATGGGATCGGGGAAAAGAAGATGAGGATTGACGATCGCCGCCCAGGATCGGGTAAAGGGGTAATAGGAGGGAATGTAAGAAGTGTGGGAAGGTTTATTTGGGTGAGTGTAGAGTGGGGACGAACCAGTGTTTTAAGTGTGGAGCCGAAGGCCACTATGCTAGAGAATGCGGGGTACCACAATGTTATCAGTGTGGGGAGGTAGGCCACTCGGGCCGAGATTGCAAGAAGGGTGGAGCAGGGAGCTCAGGGACTCAGACTATGGGCAAGAAAGGGAGGAGTGAGAACAAAAAAGCTAAGGCAAGGGCTTTCAACATGACCCAGGAAGAAGCTAGAGTGGACCCTGAAGTAGTTTCAGGTATGTTTCTGGTAAACCAACTATATGCTTTTGTGCTCTTCGATTAGGGTGCTAGTAGAAGTTTTGTATTTGCTACCTTTTGTCGTGAAATGCATGGTAAGAATAAGAAGATAGACGTGTCCTTCTATGTAGAGACAACGATAGGAAAGTCTACCAAAGTGACTGATGTGATAGACGATTGCCTCATAGAGTTGGACGGTCGTAAGTTTCCTGCTAGATTGTACGTGATGGCCCTAGGAGGTTTTGATGTGGTGTTAGGGATGGATTGGTTGGTGGCTTACAAAGCGAACATCGTGTGCCGAAAGAAGACGATTTGTATGACTGCGCCCGATGGCAGTTTGGTTACTATACAAGGAGACAAGGAGTGCATTGTTAGGTTTTCACAAGTTTATCAGAGTCATTTTATCCTTATAAAATGAAAACACATCGGAATGGAAATGAAAAACTTGTTTACAGTTGATATATAAACCAATTTATAATATCTGTTAAAAGAAAACTCGTAATGGATCGTTATATGAAAAAACATGCTTACAAACAACCATAGGGTGTTTAGAAATCTACCTCTCGAATGGGACAGAGGAAGAAGATCTTTGATTGGCAGCTTCCAAAGCAGGAAACCTCAATCTTGTCTACCCCAAGCCTCCAACAATACACCAGGTTGTTAGGATTTTCTTCACTTGAATCGGGTTTTGTTCTTGGTTTTCCTCGACCGATCGAGAGAAAAGCTACAGGAACATCGATTTTCACCTTTGTGTGTGTTGTAAGTTATCAGAGAGAGTGGTTGAATGCAATCATATATTGCACGTCCTATGAAACTGAATTTCAGAGTGAGAGAAAGTGGGCGGGACCCATCCCTTTAACCCATCCGCATTTCTTTAATATTCATCCGCATTAGTAAATGCGGATGAACAAACTCTAACCGCATTTGTAAATGCGGAAGAGTAACTCTAGCATTTGTAAGACCCATCCCTTTAACCCATCCACATTTCCCAAATATACATCCGCATTTGTAAATGCGGATAAGTAACTCTAGCATTTCCATAAATGCTCATCCGCATTTGTAAATGCGGATGATCAGTCTCATCAGCATTTCCTTAAATGCTTATCCGCATTAGTAAATGCGTATGAACTAATTCCTTCAGCATTTCTCCAAATGCACATCCGCATTAGTAAATGCGGATGATGAACATTCATCCGTATTTCCTCAGTAACACACCCGCATTAGAAAATGCAGGTGAACAAAAGAAATGCGGACAAAACACTTGTATTGTTTGTTCAACCATTTGAATAACAATACAAAGTACTCTCTCTTTAGAATAAATTATCCATATAATTTATTCATAACACTAGTGGAAATATTTAAAAACCCAATTTCTAAATACTTCAAGTGTTAATATTTGTTTACATGATCATATCATAAATAAATATTGTAGGTGTTTGTCTAGCTTGTTATTGGGTATGACCCGACTTGGATCATAACGTACTAGCCACATCAATTTAATATGTGTCTTGGGCAGACCATTCCCATCAATCTCCCACTTGCAAATATACATAGAGAATTAATGCAAGCAGTAAATACCGCCTAACAACGGTTTACTACCCCTAATACGCATGACGAAGTGCCATTCAATAACATCATCTTCCTCAAGTCCCTTACTTGAAATGATTTTGGTGAATCTATCATTTATCCTTTTGTTTCAAATATCATATCAAATCCAGAGACACAGAATGATCATTCCCTGTTAATTTAACTTTATCAAGCCTTAGACATCATACTCTCAATGAATAAGAGGAACAAATCCCATCTTGACTACATACGTTTCTCACAATCACCTTGTATCAAACCTGAAACTAGCCTTATGTACTGGCCATTATTTTAGAACAGCGAAGAACCAGATCAAAGTGTAATATTTGGTGAATATCGAAACCCAATATGTATCTCAGGTCGGAGAATACAATGATATTCACCTTTACTCAAATTTACTTATGATCAATTACATAATTCCATGCAGTAAAATTTGAGAGCGGGTCTATCCAATATTTGTATCCCATAAATATCTATGAATCTTGGTAGCAACCTCTTTCTCTGTATTCATACCTTATGAATATCCACCAATCCAAGTTCGTAATAGTCTTAATTCATATTTGTTCCCACAAATATGACAAACTACGGACATTTAGAATAATAAACATATTCATGGATTTAAACATGCTAAAATGGAACATAACTCATAGTATCATAATCATATATATATATGAGTCAAAATAATAATTGTTCCGATAATTAAATACAAAATAGATCAAATCCAATCACTAGAATATCGAAGTCCTAAGGCACAAGTATGACTCTCATGCTTTGGCCTTTTAAGGAGCTTCGTGAGTGGATCCGTAATATTTTGATCGGTGTGAACTTTGCAAATACATATCTTTCCTTTTTTAACTTCATCCCTTATGTAGTTAAATCTCCGCTCAATGTGCCTTGTCTTTTGATGTGCATGGGGTTCCTTGATTTGAGCAATCGCACCCTCGTTGTCACAAAAGATCTCTAGGGGATCTTGAATGGTAGAGACAACCCCTAGATCGACAATGAATTTCTTTAACCATGCAGCTTCCTGTGCTTCCAATGAAGCGGTGATGTATTCTGATTCTATAGTGGACAATGCTACCTCATCCTGCTTTAAACTCTTCCAGGACACTGCCCCTCCATTCATAATGAAGACATACCCTGATTATGATCGAGAATCATCTCGATTAGTTTGGAAACTCGCATCCGTGTAACCCTTTACAATGAGTTCCTCTTCACCAGATCCGTATATTAGAAACATATCTTTAGTCCTCCTAAAGTATTTCAATATACTCTTAACAGCCATCCAATGACTATTTCCTAGATTCTGCTGATATCTGCTTGTCATGCTCAAAGCGCATGACACGTCCGGTCTAGTGCATATCATCGCATACATGATGGATCCTATAGTAGATGCATATGGGATTTCCTTCATCCTTTCTTTCTCATCCTTTGACCTTGGACATTGAGATGCACTCAATATTATCCCTCTTTGAATAGGTACCAAACCTTTCTTAGAGTTCTCCATCTTGAACCTTTTCAAGATTTTATCAATGTATGCACTTTGGTTTAAACCTATCAACCGCCTTGATCTATCCCTATAGATCTTTATTCCCAAAATATAGGCGGCTTCACCAAGATCTTTGATGGAAAAACAACTTCCAAGCAAGGTTTTAACATCTTCCATGGTTGGAATGTCATTTCCAAACAGTAATATATCATCAACATACAATACTAAGAATATGATTATACTCCCACTAGCTTTCTTATACACACAAGCTTCATCAGTTCATCAGCGTTCTTGATGAATCCAAACCTTTTGATCTCTTCATCAAAACGTTGATTCCAACTTCTTGATGCTTGCTTCAACATACTTTATTAGGATATTGTGGATCGACAAAATCTTCGGGCTGAACCATATAGACATCCTCTTCGAGATGTCCATTAAGGAAAGCAGTTTTGACATCCATTTGCCAAATCTCATAGTCATAATATGCAGCTATGGCAAATAATAAACTAATTGACTTTAGCATTGCCACAGGTGAGAAGGTTTCATCATAATCAACCCCTTGAGTCTGAGTGAAACCTTTTGCTACAAGTCTTGCTTTATAAGTATCCAACTTTCCATGCATATCAGTTTTCTTCTTGAAAACCCACTTACATCTAACCGGTTTGGAGTTAAGCGGTGGCACAACCAATTCCCACACTTGGTTGTCATACATGGATTGCATCTCTACGTTTGGCTTCAAGCCACTTGTCACAATCCGAATTGGACATTGCATCATGGTACGTAGTTGGTTCATCCGGGTCAACTACATAGCATCCATTCATGAAAAATCCATATCTTTCGAGTGGATAGATAGTTCTACTAGATCTGCGAATGTTTTATGTGTATTGATCAACCACTTGATCATTATCAACAACCTCTTATTGATTGCTAGTATCAACCAAACGTGTATCGGCTTGTGGTTCTCGATCCTCATCAAGTTCCACTATTCTATCGGTAGTTCCTTCCATAAGGAATTTAGTTTCCAAGAACTCGGCCTTTCGAGCAATAAATACCTTTTGCTCTATTGGATTGTAGAAGTAATATCCCATCGAGTCTTTGGGATATCCTACAAAGATACACTTAGTGGATCGGCTTTTTAACTTATTTTGGTTGTTTTGCTTAACATAAGCCTCATAACCCTATACCTTTAAATATGATAACGATGGAACCCTTCCATGCCATATTTCAAAAGGTGTCTTATCCACTTTCTTGGTTGGGGCCATATTCAGAATACAAGCCACAAAGAGCAATGTGAAACCTCAAAATGATAGAGGTAGTGTGCTTCTAGCCATCATAGATCAAACCATATCCAATAGGGTTCGGTTTCTCCTCTCAGACACACCATTATGCTGTGGTGTTCCGGGTGGAGCAAGCTGTGAGACAATCCCACAACTCCTAAGATGATCTTGAAAGGCATCACTAAGGTATTCACCTCCTCTATCTGAACAAAGAACTTTGATGGTTTAGTTGAGTTGATTTTCTACTTCATTCTTGAATATTTTGAACGTTTCAAAAGCTTCATCTTTGTGTCTCAACAAGTAGACATAACCATAATGACTATAATCGTCGATGAAGGTAATGAAGTATCTTTCACCATTCCTTGTCATTGCTGTAAAAGGACCACATACATCCGAATGTATGATTTCTAATAAGTCTTTTGCCCTTTGGTTAGTACCACTAAAGGGTTCCCTGGTCATCTTTCCTTGTAAACAAGATTCACACTTATCAAATGAACCCTCTTCATTTGCTTCCAAAAGACCATTCTTTTGAAGTGTTTGAATACGATTCTTGTTTATGTTACCAAGATGGCAATGCCAAAGATATAATTCACTTAAACCCATTTTAAGTTTCTTGGTGCTCGACTGGTATAACGAGTTATTAAAGGATGAGTCATCATGAACCAATTCATAAATATCATTAAAAGGCATAGCCTTAAAATAAAATATATCATCCATAAAAACACAAATACCATCGTTTACAAACTTTAATACATAACCAAATTGTTTTAGAAGGGAAACAGAAATTATGTTCGTAGTCAAACTAGGAGCATACAAAACATTCTTCAAAATGACTTCCAAACCACTTGGAAGCTTCAAGATATAGTCTCCTTGGGCTTGGACATCAACCTTTGCTCCATTGCCCATATAGAGACTAGTATCCCCCTTCTTAAAATGCTTATTTCTTTTGAACCCCTGCAACAAATTGCAAATATGAGTTCCACATCCGGTATCTAATACCCATGTGTTTGAAGAAATAACATTAAGTTCAATATGGATCATGAAAGCTGTACCTGAGGTCTGCCCAGCATCCCTCTTATTTCTCAACTCCTTGAGATAGATTGGACAATTCCTCTTCCAATGTCCTATCTCACCACACTCAAAGCATGGATCGTTCTCCGTAACCTTTGGCTTCTTAAGCCTCGGTTTTGGTGGTCCCGCTTTAGTCTTTCCCTTACCCTTTCCTTTGATGTACCCCTTGCCTTTGGCAACATTTGCCTTGGGTTTGGGGTGATGCCTCTTCTTATTGCCACCCTCATTGATCGTGAGAACTAGTAAAACCCTTTTACCCATCCCTGCCTTAGCTGTTTTAAGCATTGCATGAAGTTCTCCAATGCTCTTGACCCATCCATTCATGTTATAATTCATGATAAAAGTCTCAAACTTCTTGGTTAGACCATTGAGGATCAAATCCGTGGCCAACTCTTTTGATAAGGGACAATTTAGCCTTTCGAGGCGATTAATGTAGCTTTTCATCTTCATCACATAAGATGATACAGATTGGGTTTCTTCCATTCGACATGCATGAAGCGCTCGAACAGTTTCGAAGCGCTCTACCCTCGCTTGTTGAAGGAACATTTCCTTCAGCTGGGTAATCATGTCGTATGCCCCATGATGTTCAAAATTCTTTTGAAGCTCGGGAATCATGGTTACCAACATGAGGCAAAAAACCTGCACATAATCCTTAGTGTGCTTAACCCAATCCTCGTAGGCATCAACATCATCAATGTTGGGTTCATAGGGAATAGGATCGTCCAACACATATGATTTCTTTTCTTGCTTGAGAACAATTCTCAAGTTTTGAAACCAATCCATGAAATTATTGTGATTTAGATGATCCTTTTCTAGGATAGTTCTCAGTGACAAGTTATGGACGGTCGGGGAGGTAGCGTTGTTATTAATAAAGGCCATTACTATAATATAAATAAAGTTCAATTTTAGCATTTATAAAATAACATTTTAACTATTCATACCCTTTCATGTCTCATAGACAATTAATAATTAAAATCTAGAATCCAATGTTACATTCAAATAATGGTTAGGTGACATTTATCCCACTATTTAAATTAATAAGGTAGTCAACTTTTAACAATTGCAACCCTTTGCAACTTTTAGTTTATGGGATCGGTTAAACATCTTTATGTTTAGTCGGCATGTTTAATCCCATCAACACCATTGTATGCCATGCTTCGGTGACCCTATTCACATGGTTTCCAATTCAAGTCATCCTACTTACACACACATGTGAGTTTACACATACAGGTGGTTAGGTGACCTTTATCCCACAAATATGTTAAACCCACCTCAAACACACAAGTTCCCTAAATGTGGTTAGGTGACCTTTATCCCATAAATAGTTCCCAAGTGATTCGAGTGTTGTATAAAAGGATGGTGTTAAACTTGTTTAAAAGGGATTTTGTTTCCATTAATTCTAGTTATGAAAACATTTTGTACCTTACATTTGCATGCATTCAAATGCGTGGTACACGAGTGAAACCAATTTCCAAGGTTCTTTTAATAAAACCCAATTTTATTGTGAAAACATTAACCTTTAATAAAATCATTTTATTATCCATGTTAATGTCTCCAAAGAACCGTTTGCAGCTTGTTGATTTGAAATTGTTTAATAGTGCATATCGAAATATCATTGAACAAGAAATTAAATCAACCATACAAGCAACACATACAACAATAAGTTTATAACAATAGCCAACTAATTTTAACATCACTTGTTGACCGAAACAAGTGAGTTATAAGGTCCTTCCTAAAGGTAACACTTATGTCGGTGAACTCCCACTTGATCCCGCATCTAATGCTTCAAGTGTCAACTTTGTGTTGTGATCCTCCCATTCGATTTGAGCTTCCAAATGGACTTAAATTCTGTACCAAACCCCTTTGGGCCTTCAAAATATGTTTTTGGTTATTGGGCTTAAATCCCATTAAGTGCTATGAAGCCCTTTGTGCACAAAATTGGCCCAAACCGAAAAACATTCTTGTTGCATCTTCTTTTATAAAATTATATATCCTATATACATTTTTAGTAAAAGTGAAATACAACTAATCTATTTATTTTACATACAAAATGAAAATAGATAAATTACAAAGCCAATAGAAAGAACAAATACATTTAATTATTACAACCCTTTGAATAATCAAATACAAAACACAAGGTCTCGGCTAGGTTATGAACATCAAGATACATATCCAAATATGTAAGCAAAACCCGAGAGATTTCCCCTTGAATCATAGATTTCCGGTTAATGTATAATCAAACCGAATATCATGATTCTTGTCCAAAAAACTTAAATCATCCAAATGATTAAATTTTTCAAGATTACAATATGCATGTAAAGTAGAATCTTGAAAAACAGGGGAAACAAAGACTTGAATTTTCGGTCTGTTGGTGAATAACAGTAAGAAACCGAGAATTCAGTCCAGATGAAGCATGTATCCATATAACCTGCTCTGATACCACTGTTGGGTTTTCATAAGTTTATCAGAGTCATTTTATCCTTATAAAATGAAAATACAGTGGAATGGGAATGAAAACCTTGTTTAGAGTTGATATATAAACCAATTTATAATATCTGTTAAAAGAAAACCCGTAATGGATCGTTATATGAAAAAACATGCTTACAAACAACCATAGGGTGTTTAGAAATCTACCTCTCGAATGGGACAGAGGAAGAAGATCTTTAATTGGCAGCTTCCAAAGCAGGAAACCTCAATCTTGTCTACCCCAAGCCTCCAACAATACACCAGGTTGCTAGGATTTTCTTCACTTAAATCGGGTTTTGTTCTTGGTTTTCGTCGACCGATCGAGAGAAAAGCTACAGGCATACTGATTTGCACCTTTTTGTGTGTTGTAAGTTATCATAGAGAGTGGTTGAATGCAATCATATATTGCACATCCTATGAAACTGAATTTTAGAGTGAGAGAAAGTGGGCGGGACCCATCCTTTTAACCCATCCTCATTTCTCTAATATTCATCCACATTATTAAATGTGGATGAACAAACTCTAACTGCATTTGTAAATGCAGAAGAAGGAACTTCATCCGCATTTCCCAGATGTACATCCGCATTTGTAAATGCGGATAAGTAACTCTAGCATTTCCATAAATGCTCATCCGCATTTGTAAATGCGGATGATCAATCTCATTAGCATTTCCTTAAATGCTTATCCACATTGGTAAATGCAGATGAAGTAATTCCTTCTGCATCTCCGCATTAGTAAATGTGGATGAGGAACATTCATCCGTATTTCCTCAGTAACACATCCGCATTAGAAAATGCGGATGAACAAAAGAAATGCGGACAAAACACTTGTATTGTTTGTTCAACCATTTAAATAACAATACAAAGTACTCTCTCTTTAGAATAAATTATCCATATAATTTATTCATAACCCTAGTGCAAATATTTAGAAACCCAATTTCTAAATACTTCAAGTGTCAATATTTATTTACATGATCATATCATAAAATAAATATTTAAGGTGTTTGTCTTGCTTGTTATTGGGTATGACCCGACTTGGATCATAATGTACTAGCCACATCAATTCAATATGTGTCTTGGGCAGATCGTTCCCAACATGCATTACACCGCAAGTAATCTCGATGGTCACGGTCGAGAAGTTTATGAGACACAGGTGTGGTGCTTACTTGGCCTATGTAAAGGATGTGGATGCTACCATTCAACAACTGTCAGGCATGCCGGTAGTATGCGATTTCCATGATGTGTTTCCCGAAGACCTACCAGGGGTACCACCTGACCGCGAGATTGAGTTCCAGATTAATCTGATACCTGGTACACAACCTGTTGTAATGGCGCCATATCGTTTCGCTCCTTTCGAGATGAAAGAATTGATGACCTAGTTGCAAGAGTTGTTAGACAAAGGGTTCATCCGACCGAGTATCTCTCCCTGGGGTGCTCCGGTCTTGTTTGTAAAGAAGAAGGATGGTAGCATGAGGATGTGCATCGACTACCGTGAGTTGAACAAGTTGACGGTGAAAAACAGGTACCCACTACCGAGGATTGACGACTTGTTTGATCAGCTCCAAGGCGCCAGCTGGTTCTCAAGGATAGATTTTCGATCTAGTTACCATTAGCTAAAGGTCAAAGAACAGGATATCCCGAAGACCGCGTTTCGAACTCGATATGGGCATTACGAATTCCTCATTATGTCTTTCAGTCTAACCAATGCGCTAGCTGCTTTTATGGGTTTGATGAATCGGGTGTGTCGGCCGATGTTAGAAAAATCAATGATTGTGTTTATTGGTGATGTCCTGATTTATTTTTAGAGTGAAGAAGAGCATGCCGGTCATATTTGCTAGGTATTGGAGATGCTTAGAAGAGAGAAGCTGTATGCTAAGTTCTCTAAATGCGTGTTCTGGTTGCGAGAAGTTCAGTTTTTGGGTCATGTGGTTAATTCTGAAGGGATTATGGTGGACCCGGCAAAGGTGGAGGCGGTTATGCAATGGAAGACCCTAAAGACGCCATCCGAGATCCGCAGTTTCTTGGGTTTAGTGGGCTACTATAGACGGTTCATCCTAGACTTCTCCAAGATAGCTTCACCATTAACCAAATTGACCTGTAAGGATGTGAAGTTCATATGGGGTCAAGTGTAGGAGAATGCTTTCGAAGAGTTGAAGACAAGGTTGACTCAAGCTCCTATCTTGACGTTACCTGAAGGGAATGAAGACTTGGTGGTCTATTCCGATGCTTCTTATTCGGTATTGGGTTGTGTACTGATGTAAAGGGGAAGGGTTATAGCCTATGCGTCCCGACAATTGAAAATCCATGAGGCTAACTATCCTACTCATGACCTGGAGTTGGCGGCTATGGTTTTTTCATTGAAGATTTGGAGGCACTACCTGTACGAGACGAGGTGCACCATCTTCATTGATCATAAAAGTTTGAAGTACTTCTTCGAGCAGAAGGATCTTAACATGAGACAAAGAAGATGGTTAGAGTTGATCAAGGATTACGACTGCAAAATCCACTATCATCCAGGTAAGGCGAATGTGGTAGCCGATGCCCTCAGTCGAAAGGAGAGGCCGGAGCCGATTCGGGTGAAGGCTTGCCAGCTGATTGTGACGCCAGATGTTATGGGTCAAATCAAGGAATTCCAAGATGAGGTATTAAAGGATGATAGGATCGACTTCGAACGAAAGAAGGGGTAGGCGACGGATTTGGGGGAAAGCACCCTTGGCGTGAAAACCCGCTTCGGGCGGATGTGGATTCCTCGTTACGGGGAGCTGAGGGGAAGGATCATGGATGAGGCTCACAAAACACGGTATTGCATCCATCCTGGTGCTACAAAGATGTATCATGATCTGAAGAAGGATTATTGGTGGCCAGGGATGAAGCGTGACATGGTAGAGTACGTGAGTAAGTGCCTGACCTGTTTACAAGTGAAGGCGGAATATCAAAAACCATATGGGAAGATCCAACCCTTGGATATACCCGAATAGAAGTGGGAACACATCACCATGGGCTTCATCACAAAATTGCCTCGCACTGTGAGAGGATGTGATACCATTTGGGTGATCCTAGACCGCCTGACGAAGAGTGCACACTTTTTGCCAATCCTAGAGACTTACTCGTCGAAAAGGTTGGCGGAGCTATTCATCAAGGAGATCGTAACTCGTCATGGCGTGCCGGTGTCTATTTTTTCTGATAGGGACACCCGGTTCACGTCCAAGTTCTGGAAGAGATTTCATGACGCGATGGGGACGAGGTTACACATTAGCACAGCTTATCACCCTCAGACAGACGGTCAATTAGAACGGACCATTCAGACCTTGGAGGATATTCTTCGGGCATGCATTATTGACTTTGGTGGAAGTTGGGATGAACACCTACTATTGGCAGAGTTTTCCTACAACAACAGTTATCATGCCAGTATAGGCATGCCACCATTCGAAATGTTGTATGGGAGAAGATGCAGAACCCCGGTGTGTTGGGGTGACATCGGGGAGAAAGAGTTGGGAAGCATCGAGATCATTGAAGCCACATCGGAAAAGCTAGAAAAGATCAAGGCATTTATGAAGGCGGCGAAAGATAGGCAAAAGTCGTATGCTGACAAGAGGCATAGGCCGATTGCATTACAGGTGGGTGATAAAGTGATGCTGAAGGTTTCACCTTGGAAGGGGATCATTCGTTTTAGATAGAGGGGTAAGCTGAGCCCTAGGTATATAGGACCTTTTCGAATCATTGCACGAGTAGGAGATGTGGCCTATAGGTTGGAGCTACCCGAAGAGTTAAGTGGAATTCATCCAACATTCCATGTATCTCATCTAAGAAAATGCCTAGCTGATGAAGATATGATTGTACCATTGGGAGACAATGAAGTGGATGAACGGCTCAATTATGTAGAGCAACCAGTGGTAATCATTGACCGAAAGGTGAAGAGATTACGAAATAAAGTGGTTCCACTTTTGCGAGTACAGTGGAGGCACAGGAAAGGATCTGAGTCTACGTGGGAGACTGAGGAGGAGATGAGACAACATTAACCACAACTATTCGAAGAGTGACAGGTTTCGGGGATGAAACCTCTATAAGGGGGTGGACTTGTAACACCCGAAAATTTATTAAGAAAAGAATAATGACAAAAGGAGAAGTTGCAAAAGTGGAGGGGCTAAAGTGTACAAAAAGACAAACATTATTATTTTATGTTTAAAGTGGGCATGGCCGCCCACTACAATGCTGCACCAACTGCTTCAACTGCTAGAAAGAAGAAAACAGAGTTTCCATCGGTTCTAGAGAGAAGAAGAAGATTCGGCTTGAAGGTGAGTTTTTGTGTGTTTTGTTCGGTTTCAGCTGAGCTTTCAGCTTCGGGACCAATTCTTATGTGTTCTTTTGTGTTCGGTTTTGTGTTTTGGTGTGTTTAGGCGTTTGAACTCCAGGTTGCTCTCGGGTTTGGAGGAGTTTTACTCGAAAGCAGTAGAGGTGAGTTCTAGATCCCGTCTTTTAAATGTTTTCTGCTTACTTGGGGCCAGTATGCATATGTAACTGGTGTTTTCTTTCGAAACAAGACATGATTTTTCATGTATGGTGCGGACAATTATGATGATATGGTTATGTTATGTGATTCTCTTGTTGATCGTTTAAAGTTTATGATGTTCTAAGTGTAAGATTGATAGACTAAGCTGTGTTCATGTTAGAATGATGATTAGGAACTAGTAATGGCATAAGTTGCATTTCAGGTTAGTTTTTATGTTCATCCGCATTTAACAGATAAAGTCTTTAGTTCATGCGCATTTGTTATGTCTTCATGCGAATTTGTTAAGTCTTCATGCGCATTTGTTGTGTCTTCATGTGCATTTGTTATGTCTTCATACGCATTTGCTAAGTGTTCATCCGCATTTGTTCAACCGCATCTGTTCATCCGCATTTGCCTTTAGTCCAGTCAAAGTGTTCACCTGCATTTGCTCATCCGCATTTGTTCATCCGCATTTGTTCAACCGCATCTGTTCATCCGCATTTGCCTTTAGTACAGTCAAAGTGTTCAACCACATTTGCTTATCCGCATTTGTTCATCCGCATTTGTTCATCCGCATTTGTCTAAGGACTTGGGATTTTCTACAAATTTTGGGAATAGAATATAAGTATGGAGACTTCTGTATAAGGAAAGATTATGCTTGTTTAAGGATTATTATGCTTGGTTCTTTCTTATATGCTGCTCTTACTATGTCAATAATATTTCATGTTATGTGATTATGTAATGTGCATCTTAATAAGTATTATCCATAATAAGTGGACACGAAAGAATAAAAGAGGAACAGTGAAACTTAATGAATGTTACCTCGGGCCCATACGATGAATGAAAAGCCTTGTAAGCACAATGAATGGAGGTGCACGACCTTGTTGTCGTTAGCTCAACTGATGTGCGGCTGTATAGCCCATGAGGATGCACATCTGGGGTTAATCCTAGGGATTGACCAATGAATGAATGGGATCCTAGTTCCTGAGCAGGTTTCGTGCCTAGCACTGTGGATCAACTGTCGATGGGTTAGCTACCATGATAAACGTTTGTCGATAGGGGTTCGACATCTGTTACCAACCAACAAGGTAGGCTCTTGCTTTGTGCAATCCTAGTTAATGAAAGAGAAAGATAACGAAAGAAAGAAAGATAATGAATCACTTTATGATTGATTATGTATATTGATGAATGATCACCAAATGAAGTTACAAAGTGTATTTTTCTATATTATTAAACTAGAACTCACTCAGCAATGCTAACTTTTTATATGCATATCAGTTGGCAGGTAAGGATGTTGCTGAGGATGACACACGGGTGAGGCCACCTAGCGGGCAAAGACTGGCATCCATTTGTGCATTATGATTTTGTTGTTTTATAATACAATTGAATGATACTTTTGTAACTATTAAAATACAATGATGTATTATTCAGCAACATCAAATATTAATGCATGAATGTTTTGATAACTTAATCCGCTGCGATGTTTTTATGAAATGTATTTAACTTATATGAAAAATGCTAGATTGTCTAACTGTGAGGTCTCCGGGAACGGGGCCTTACATTATCAGACATAGTACAAGCTCTTTTGCTTCTCCTGTTGTATTGGTGAAATAGAAGGATGGATCCTGGAGATTTTGTGTTGATTATAGAAAGTTAAATGAACATACTGTTTAGAATAGATTTCCAATTCCCTTAATTGAAGAGTTGTTGGAAGAGTTGGGTGGAGCTGAGATTTATTCTAAACTGGATTTAAGATCTGGGTATCATCAAATAAGAATGAATGCAGATGACATTCACAAAACTGCATTCAGGACACATCAGGGATTATTTGAATTTCTATGCTTCTTTTTGGCCTTAGTTATGTCCCTGCTACATTTCAAGGCCTTATGAATACAGTTTTTCAAAAGTTTCAGAGAAAATATGTTTTAATTTTCTTTGATGATGTTTTGGTGTATAGCAAGAATTTACAGCAATACCTACATGATTTACAAGAGTATTACAGCTATTCAGAGACAATCAACTATTTGCCAAAAGATCTAAATGTAGTTTGCTGGATCTAAGGTGGAGTATCTAGGCCATGTTATCTCTAAAGAAGGAGTTTCAACTGGTCCTTCTAAACTTGAAGCAGTGAAGAATTGGCCTATTCCTTTTAATGTTAAACAATTGAGGGGATTTTTGGGACTGACCGACTATTATAGAAGATTTGTATCTTCTTATGGAACTATTGCTAAACCTCTGACCAACTTGTTACAAAAAGATGCATTCAAGTGGTCTACAGATGCTCAGGTGGCTTTTGATACATTGAAGCAAGCTATGATTGAAGCACCTGTTCTAGCTCTTCCTGATTGGTCTCAAGAGTTTATTATGGAAACAGATGCTAGTTCTAAAGGTTTAGGTGTTGTTTTAATGCAAGGGAAATATCCTATTGCTTATGTGAGTAAAGCTCTTTCTGCAAGACAATGTGCATGATCTGTTTACAAGAAAGAGTTATTAGCAATTCTGTTGGCTGTAAAACATTGGCATCAATACTTGATCCTAAAACATTTCACTATTAGAACTGATCAAAAGAGCCTCAAGCATCTATTAGAACAGAAAATTACTACTCCACTACAGCATACTTGGTTGAGTAAATTGATGGGGTATGATTACCACATTGAATACAAGAAGGGAGTGGAAAACAAAGTGGAGGATGCATTGTCTATGGTGCATAGCTTAGAACTTTTGCAGATGACTCTTTCTTCTTATGATCCATTATTGCTCTCAAAAATTCAAGATCATTGGGCTGTGGATGAGATTGCTCAGAATTTGATTCAAAGGTTGGTTAATGGTGAAAGCATTAAACACATGGATTGGAATGGTAGTATGTTGACAAGGAAATCCAAACTGTGGATTGGAAAGAATGCTGATCTCAGAAGAGAAATTCTATCACTTTGCCACTCTTCTCCCTGTGGTGGTCACTCTGGCATTCAGCCTACCTTACAAAGGTTTAAGACCTTGTTCTATTGGAAGGGTGCTAATAAGGATATTAAAAATTAGGTTAAGTCTTGTGAAGTGTGTTTACAGGATAAATATGAGGCTATAGCTTCCCCAGGGTTACTCAACCCTCTTCCTATTCCTCACTCAATCTTTACAGATATGTCTATGGATTTTATAAGCGGACTTCCCAAATCTGGTGGGAAAGATACTATTTTGGTGGTTATTGATAGACTTACCAAATATGCATATTTTATGGCCCTGAAGCACCCATTCTCTGCTGTTCAAGTTGCTCAAGTTGTCTTTGATGGAGTTTTTAAACTTCAGGGTTGCCCACAAACCATTGTTTCTGATAGGGATCCTATGTTCTTGAGTCTTTTTTGGAAGGAGTTTCTCAAATTGCAAGGCATTGAACAGGCTCTATCCACACTTACCACCCACAATCTGATGGGCAGACTGAGGTTTTAAATAGATGTTTGGAATCATATTTGAGGTGTATATGTAACACCCGGAAATTTTAAAAGAGAAAAAGAAAAGAAAAGAGAAGTATAAAGAAAGAAAAGGTGAAATAACCCAAGTTGAGGGGTTAAATTTATGCAAGAGGAAAACTTTATTATTATTATGTTTAAAAAGTGGGCATGGCTGCCACACCTCTGCTCTCACCAACTGCTCGACTGCAGAAAGAAGAAAAGCAGAAAGTTTCCATCGGTTTTCTAGAGAGAAGAAGGAGAAGTTCGTCTAGAAGGTAAGTTTTTGTGTGTTTTGTTCGGTTTCAGCTGGATTTTCAGCTTGTAGACAGAGTCTTATGCGTTTCTCTGTGTTCGTTTGTGTGTTTTTGGTGTGTTTAGGTGTTTGAACTCCAAGTGCTCTCGAGTTTGGAGGAGTTTTACTCGAAGGCTGCTGTAGGTGAGTTCTAGACCCCCGAATTTTCTGTTTTTAAACTTGTTTTGGGGCTGGAAATGCATGTAAATTATTATATTTTCAACTTTTAGTATGTAAACCGTATGTATTACCCTCTGTTTATATGGGTTTGTGTGTTTGTGAATGTTTGACTGAATTATATGGTTGTATGCTTGTTTAATGAGCTTAGTATGCTAGATTTGGGCTAGGAATATGTTAGGATGATGATCGGGAACTGAAATTAGTGTAAGTTAGAACTGGCATAGTGCCCATGCACCTAAGTGTTTGCCCATGCGCCTAAGTGTTTGCTCATGCGCCTAAGTTTCCCATGCGCCCAAGTACTCATGTGCCTGCATAGTGCTCATGCGCCTGCATAGTACCCATGTGCCTAAGTTTTACCCATGCGCCTAAGTTTTTCCCCATGCGCCCAAGTGTTCCCATGCGCCTAACTGTTCGTGCGCCTGCATAGTGCCCATGCGCCCATATAGTACTCATGCGCCTAAGTTGCCTTAGAATTTTTCTGAAATTTTGGGAAAAATGGAAATTTATGATTAAGCTCTGGAATGTTTTGGTGGGTTATGTTTGTTCATGTTATGCATGTTGTGGCCCGTTATTGATGTTTCTTATTACGTATTATTACGTGACTTTACGTGGTGTGTTAATGCTCTTATATGTAAAGTATTGTCATAAAAGAAGCGAAAGATTGAAGATATTGAAAAGTGGAACATAATGAAAGAATATAAAGTCTTGCAAGCAAATTTAAAGAGGTTCACAACTCAATGATGAGTTATTAGCTCAACTGTGTGCAATATAGCGTGCGATCTTGGCTAACCCATGAGGGTGTACACACAGGGGGGTCAGTCTTAGTGACTGATCCATACGTGTGAAACAGAATCCTTGTCGCTTAACCCCAAGGCTGTAGTCGCTTTTTGCACCATTAATGAGGTATAGCTTATGACAGGATCTAGATAGAAGTGAAAGATAATGAAAAAGTGTGAAATGAACGATGATAAAAGATAATAATGATATTATCAAGATGTATGTATGTTGTGTGATCACGAACGAAAGTAAAGGAAGGGTTTTTACTAAAGGTAAAGTATTTTATTATATAAAACTAGAACTCCGCAACGCTGACTTTTTATACATTTTCAGTTGGCAGGTAACTTGTTGCTGAGGATGGCACGAGGGTGAAGCTACTTGGCGGGCAAGACTGGCATCCATCTCATGCAATAATAATGATGTTGTTTTGTAATACAAATAAGCGATATTTTGTAATCTTTTGAATGATGCTGTATTACTTGGCAAATGTGTTTATTAAAGCATGAAATGGATTTTGATGAATTATTCAACTGCAATATTTTATTTACTTAATAAATCTTAATATGTTTTGATAAATGAGGTTGTGATTGACCAACTGTAGGGTTCCCGGGAGTGGGGCCTTACAAGTTGGTATCAAAGCCAAAGTTTAAGAGAAATGGGTAAATATTTTCAAAACCTAAACTTAAACTGAGAATGGGACTGAATGGAGGGATGCCAGCCCAAGTAGCTACGTGCCATCAGGTAATTTACTTTCTTAAGGTTAAATGGTATTATATGCGCGTGCTATCTAATTTATGTGCTCTTAGTAGATTTGGATACTGATGAAGTCAGGATAGGCAATGCTTGGGGGATGAAGAGTAAAGTAAGTGGCTAATCACAACTGGCCACTGTAATTAGGGACTTACTATACTTGACATAATACGAGCTATTACCTTGAATGACTGTGTTGGTGTTTAAATCTTATAGTGTTTAGAGGATGGCTGGTGGTAGATCTTCGGGGGCTTCTAGAGGTGGAGGTCGCGGTGGACGTGGTGTTGGACCACGTGTCACGAGGAAGCTAAAGCGGCTCCTGAAAGCCCGAGTTTCATCACCGTGGAGGTGGGGATGAGAGCGTTAATCTGTCAGCCTTAGTGAAGGAGGCTATAGTTGAAGGGGTTCATCAAGTCATGCACACAATCCTACCGTCTGTGGTGACTGGGGTCATTAGGGCTGTAAGGGAAGACGAGAGGAGAGAGCAAAAGGGTGAAGGTAAAGGGTCGCCGGGTGGCTTCAACCGAGTTAGGAGTGAAGGCGTGCGGGAAGTGTGGGAAGGGGCATGTAGGAGAATGTAGGTGGGGATCAAACCTCTGCTTTAAGTGTGGAAGGGAGGGCCACATGGCCAGGGATTGTCGTGCGGGGAAATGTTACAACTGTGGCGAGAAGGGGCATATGAGCAGGGACTGCAAGAAGCCCAGGTCTGAGAGCTCCGAGGTGAAGAAGGGGACTGAGAAGGAGGGCAGAGGGCGAAGGCCAGAGCATTCTCTATGACTTGGGAGGAGGCTAGTGTGGACTCCGATGTCGTGTCAGGTACGTTCCTAGTAAACCAAACTTGTGCCTCTGTACTATTTGATTCTGGTGCTAGTAAGAGTTTTATTTCTGCTGCCTTCTGTGCTAAGTTGCCTATTAGGAGTAGAAAGATTGATGAGCCCTTTGATGTAGAAACTACCATTGGTAAGTCTTCCAGGATTTCTGATCTGATAGAGAATTATGACATAGAGTTTTATTTCTGCTGCCTTCTGTGCTAAGGCATCGTATCGATTGGCTCCGTCTGAGATGAAGGAACTGATGGTTCAGTTGTAAGAGTTGTTGGACAAAGGGTTCATTCGACCAAGTATCTCTCTCTGGGGTGCTCCGGTCTTGTTTGTAAAGAAGAAGGACAGTAGTATGAGGATGTGCATCGACTACCGTGAGTTAAACAAGTTGACCGTGAAGAACCGGTATCTGTTACCGAGGATTGATGACTTGTTTGATCAGCTCCAAGGTGCCAGTTGGTTCTCGAGGATAGATCTCTGATCTGGTTACCATCAGTTGAAGGTAAAGGAGCAGGATATACCTAAAACAGCTTTTCGCACGTGTTATGGACACTACGAGTTTCTCGTTATGTCTTTTGGTCTAACCAACGCGCCAACTGCATTTATGGATTTGATGAACCGGGTGTGTCGGCCGATGTTGGATAAATCAGTGTTTGTGTTTATCGATGATATCCTGATTTACTCGAAGAGCGAAGAAGAGCATGCCGGTCACATTCGTGAGGTATTAGAGACACTAAGAAGAGAGAAGCTATATGCTAAGTTCTCCAAGTATGCTTTCTGGTTGCGCGAGGTTCAGTTTTTGGGTCATGTGGTAAATTCCGAAGGGATCATGGTAGACCCGGCAAAGGTGGAGGTGGTGATGCAATGGAAGACTCCAAAGACGCCATCCGAGATCCGTAGTTTCTTGGGTTTAATGGGCTATTACAGGAGATTCATTCAAGACTTTTCTAAGATAGCCTCACCATTGACCAAGCTGACCCGCAAGGATGTGAAGTTTGTATGGGGTTTGGAACAGGAGAACGCTTTTGAGGAATTAAAGACAAGATTGACTGAAGCTCCTATCTTGACATTACCCGAAGGGAATGAAGACTTGGTGGTCTATTCAGATGCTTCTTATTCAGGATTGGGTTGCGTGCTGATGCAACGAGGAAGGGTTATAGCCTATGCATCCCAACAGTTGAAAATCCATGAGGCTAATTACCCTACTCATGACTTAGAGCTAGCAGTAGTGGTCTTTGCATTGAAGTTTTGGAGGCACTACTTGTACGGGACGAAGTGCACTATCTTCACTATCCATAAGAGCTTGAAGTATTTCTTTGAGCAGAAGGAACTCAATATGAGGCAAAGGAGGTGGTTAGAGTTGATCAAGGATTATGATTGTTAGATCCACTACCATCCGGGCAAGGCCAACATAGTGGCGGATGCCCTTAGCCGAAAGGAGAGACCCGAGCCAATCCGGTGAAAGCTTACCAGTTGGTGATGACCTCCAATGTGATGACACAGGTCAAGGGGTTCCAAGATGAGGCGTTGAAAGAAGAGCGCCTTAACTCCAAAAGGATGAGAGGTCTAGTCTTGGAGTTGGGTGAGAACACTCTCAGAGTTAGAACCTGCTTAGGGTGGATGTGGATCCCTCGTTATGGAGACCTACCGGGGAAAATCATGGATGAAGCTCATAAGACTTGATACTCCATTCATCCCGGTGCTACAAAGATGTATCATGATATGAAGAAAGATTACTGGTGGCCGGGTATGAAGCGCGATATAGCGGAGTATGTGAGCAAGTGCCTTACTTGCTTGCAAGTGAAGGCTGAGCATCAGAAACCATACGGGAAGATCCAACCTTTGGATATACCCGAATGGAAGTGGGACCACATCACCATGGACTTCATTACGATGTTACCACGTACTGTAATGGGGTACGATGCCATATGGGTGACAGTTGACCGTTTGACGAAGAGTGCTCACTTTTTACCAATCCGCGAGACATATTCATCTGAGAGGTTGGTGGATCTGTTCATCAAAGAGATTGTGACGCGTCATGGTGTACCAGTGTCTATCGTGTCTGACCGTGACTCTCGGTTTACATCTAAGTTTTGGAAGAGATTTCATGATGCGATGGGGATGAGGTTTGTTAGACTTCTTGAAAGATTAACATTTTGTCTTTATGTTCTTTTTTGTCATAGTATAGGGACTTATTTTGTAAATATATGTTCCTTTGTTTTCTTGATAGTATAAATAGGATGTGTTATGTATTTTGTAGGAACGAATCAGTAACTAGATGAACTGATAGAAATTGTAACCTTACACTTGTATCCTATGCTTGCTATCAATGAAATCTATGTATTTTTTGATATGTTTGCATTTTGATTACTTGTGTTTGAATTGATCATTGCATTACGATATCATCACAGATTCGATCCTTTTAAACCGATCAATTGGTATCCGAGCCTTCGGTTCAGTGATCAAAGCTTATCAACATTTTGAGCTCTTTGAATCACTTGAAATCTGTGATTGATTGCAATTTGATCGATTAATTGTTGTTTTCAGTTCTGTTTCATCCATAGAAACATGATTTGAATCCCAATTAGGTATTCAATTCGTTCAAATATGAGAAACTGATCAAATTAGTGTTCGAATAGTGTTCTTCATTTCGGACTTCAATTCAATCAGAATACTGATTTGTTGTTGTTGTTTGATCAAATTGAAGATTAAGGACTGTTAATCGACCTAATTACTACCTAATTGGAAGTTTTTAGATCAATTGAACAAGTTTTGAAGATTTTCATAAGATCTGAGTTTGTCGAAGCTGATGAATTAGGCGCATTTGGTTGAAAACTGCTAAAAATTGTCTAAGTGTCTAGACGCATGACAACTATTCAGGTGTTTTAAGGCGTTTTCGGTTTAGGCGTTTTTAGTTCAGGCGTTTGACCACTGTTGAGGAGTTTTGTAACTGTGTGGACACATTGACTTTGCTGGAACAAAGTAATTCCAGGCGCATCACAACTGTTCAGACGCTTGACAACTATTCAGGCGTTTTAGAACTGTTTGGGCGCATCACCAGTTTGGCGTTTTTCAGAATTCAACTAAGGCATTCCTTGAGGCGTTTCTACTTCGGAGTCGGGCGTTTCAACACTATTCAAGCACTTCACCACTGTTTGGGCGCTTGATAACTATTCAGGCGCTTGAGCACTCAGACTTATCAGTAAACACTTAGAAAATTAAAAAAAAAACTAAAATCCAAAAATATTTTCATTTCATAGTTTTATTTCAAAATTTAAAAGCAATAAAAAGAAGTATTTTTCTTAAATTCAAAATACAAAATGGTTAAGTCTAAAGATTCTGAGAACAGGGTTCCAAAGCTGAAGAACAGAGCTGATTTCAAGAACTGGTCTTTAAGGTTGAAGCATCATCTAAACTCTATTGATACTAAATTATGGAAGTCAATAGAGAAAGGACCTTATATTCCAATCACATCTGATGGTCCTGACAGAGGATTTGTTTATACCAAAGACTCTCAAGAACCTTATCCTGAGGATGGTCTGCAAGGTGATGACTTAAGGAAAGTGAAGAATGACATCAAAGCTTATTCACTGATATGCAAGGGATTACCATTAGAAGTCTTGACTAGACTTGATGGTTATCAAACTGGGTACACTATGTACAAAGCTTTGAAGATCATTTGTAAAGGCGGTAAAGAGATACAAGATCTCAAAAAGCAGAAACTCAAGAGGCAATTGGAGTTATTTGAGCATCTTTCTGGGGAAACAATTAATCAAATGATGAACAGATTTGTGCAACTAATTACTGAGATGTTAACTGCTGGTATCAAAAATTATCTAAAAGATCTAAATTACAGACTTCTCAATGCTCTTCCATCTTCATGTAAACAAACAGTTACACTGTTAAAGCATACTAAAAAGTTTCCTATGGATCTAGATCTTTTGATTGCCAAGATTGAATCAGTTGAGATTGATGACAACTCCTGAAATAATGATAGAGCTGCTTCAATGTCTCAGTATAAGTATGTTGCATCTCCAGCTAACACAGTGGAGAATGCTTTTCTGGTCAAAGACAATAATATTCCGGAAGAAGAGGGTGATTTGTTTGTTGGAGCTGGTTTCTTTACAGATTCTTCTTACACTAGTGCTCCTATTTACACAACTCAACCTCAATCTCAGTCTCCTCCGAAAACTCAAACTCCTAAACCTCAAGCTGAGACTTCATCTTCTAACTCTGTTTAAACTAGAAAAGTTAAAGATGTGATTAACGCCCTGTTACAGGATGATGAGTCAAAATCTGCTTTCACTGCATTTATGGCAAGTTTTCAAGCTTATCAGGGTAGTCATTTAATACAATTAGATCTTGTTTTGCAGGATTTGTTCGAGATGGATCCAGATGATGTAGAAGAAATGGATTTGAATTGGTAGATGGTGATGATTGCTTACAGAACACAGAAACACTTTTATGTTAAAAAGAACTACAAGCCAAGTGTTAACAAAACTATTGGCTTTGACAAATCAAAATCAAGGTGTTTCAACTGCAACAGTTATGGTCATTTCTCAAGGGAATGTAAAGCTCCCAGAAATCAAGGAGGAAATGGTCAAGTAGGTTCTAGCAGTCAAAGATATCATCAGCAGTCTCAGAAAACCTTTTAAAAGCCTTATCAGAGTCTTCCTATGCCAGAACTTAAAGATGAATCAAAAGCATCTGAAGAGCCAAAGAAAGCTCTTGTTGTTAGCATTAAAGATGGATATGACTGGAGTGCTTATGCTGAACAATTTACAGCTGATCTAACCTCTAGTTTATCTCTTGTTGCAGATATTCAAAATGAAGACTGGTCTGAAGATAATGATCCTAAGGCTGATAATGATTCAGAAAATGATGATGAAGACTATGACTGAAGTGACAAATCTGACCCAAAAGAGGATTCAGAAGAGATTGCACTTATGGCTCAGTCTGACCAACCAAAGGTTGAGAATCCATCATCTGACTCTGAGACTTCTTCTTCAAGTTATCCTGAAATTCCTGTTAAAGTCAAAGAGAAAATATGCACAAAAGCATGTTTTGATCAAGTTGAGCAGTACAGAACATATTCATATAAGATCTGTGATAAACTTAAACAAGAGGAAGCAATGCATAACAAACTGAAAAATGATCACAAAGTCTCTGATGAAAAGATATTATCTTTACAAACCTTATGGAATAAAACTCTAGAAGAACTTGAACAGCTGGGAGATGACTAAAAATTTAGAAGAAAAAATAGCTCATGCTAAATAGTATAGGGACTTATTTTGTAACATTTTGTCTTTATGTTGTTTTATGTCATAGTATAGGGACTTATTTTGTAAATATATGTTCCTTTTTTTTTCGTGATAGTATAAATAGGATATGTTATGTATTTTGTAGGAACGAATCAGTAACTAGATGAACTGATAAAAATTATAACCCTACACTTGTATCCTATGCTTACTATCAATGAAATCTATGAATTTTTTGATATGTTTGCATTTGTTTGATTACTTGTGTTTGCACATCAGTACGGCTTATCATCACATATTCGATCACATATTATGATACAGACGCTTATCATCAGTACGGCTTATCATCCTCAGATGGATGGTCAGTCAGAGAGAACTATACAGACGCTTGAGGATATGCTTCGAGCATGCATCATCGATTATGGAGGAAGTTGGGATGAACATTTACTGTTAGCTGAATTCTCATACAACAACAACTATCATGGCAGCATTGGTATGCCACCATATGAGATGCTATACGGTAGGAAGTGTAGAATGCCCGTATGTTGGGGTGACATCGGACAGAAGGAGTTGGGGAGCATTGAAGTGATCAAGGCTACGACTGAAAAGTTAGAGAAGATCAAGGCCTTTACGAAGGTGGAAAAAGATAGGCAAAAGTCATAAGCTGACAAGAGATGTAGACCGATTGAATTCAAGGGGGGTGATAAAGTTATGCTGAAAGTTTCACCTTGGAAGGGGATCATTCGGTTTAAAAAGCGGGGTAAGGTGAGTCCAAGGTATATAGGACCTTTTCGAATCATTGCTCGAGTAGGAGAGGTGGCCTATAGGTTGGAGCTACCCGATGAGTTAAGTGGGATTCATCCAACATTCCATGTATCTCATCTAAGAAAGTGCTTAGCCGATGAGGATATGATTGTGCCACTGGAGGATATTGAGGTGGATGAACGACTCAATTATGTGGAGCAACCGGTGGCCATCATTGACAGAAAAGAGAAGAGGCTGCGGAATAAAGTGGTTCCACTGGTGCGAGTGCAGTGGAGGCATAGGAAGGGATCCGAGTCACGTGGGAGACCGAGGAAGAGATGAGACAACATTATCCCCAACTGTTCGAGAAGTGACAGGTTTCGGGGATGAAAACTATATAAGAGAGGTGGACTTGTAACACCCGGAAATTTTAAAAGAGAAAAAGATAAGAAAAGAGAAGTATAAAGAAAGAAAGGTGAAATAACCCAAGTTGAGGGGTTAAAGTTATGCAAGAGGCAAACTTTATTATTATTATGTTTAAAAAGTAGGTATGGCCGCCCACACCTCTGCTCTCACCAATTGCTGGACTGCAGAAAGAAGAAAAGCAGAAAGTTTCTGTTAGACCCTGAAAGGATCATACTTGCCAACTCAAGAAGTGGTTGGAGGTTGTTCTGGTTGGAAAACATCAGTTACAGAAAACAACAGAAGACAAGAAAAGACAAGTATAAAGCACCCGCATTTGTTAATGCGGATGACTTGTGAACAAATACGGACAAGTGTTTGTTCACCCGCATTAACAAATACAGATCAAGACAACTAATGCTGAACAGAAGTGTTCATCCGCATTTGTCCATGCGGATGAACTGAAGAAATGCTGATAAAGATTGTTCACCCGCATTAGTCCATGCGGATGAACAACAGTAAATGCTGACAAGACTTATCCATCCGCATGAACCAATGCGGGTGAGCAAACACAAATGCTGACTACAAACAACAAATGCTGATGAAGACTTGTTCATCTGGATGAACTAATGCAGATGAACAACTTACACTGTTTTATTTATTTTGTACTTAGACTAGATTCACTTGTATTGATCAGGGTTAGTTTAGTCTTTTGTACAGGCAATGTATACGCCTATAAATAGGGTCACATACCCTAACTTTGTAAGTTGTTGACTTCAGCAGTAATATCCACAATATTTTACAACATTTACTACGGTTCTTGATTCTCTTACATTCAAGCGTTTACTACAGCAGTTAATGTTCTTTAATATAGTAATTCCGCTGCTATATTATTGACTCAGTCCACATATTCGATCCTAGGTTGAGTCACATCAACCGAGAATATCATTCTCAAACCCAGTCAATTGGTATCAGAGCCTTGGCTCTTGAATTCATCACAGAATCATCTCGGATTTTGGGTGAAAATCGATTGAACTGTAGACTGAGTTGTTCATCAGCAAGATCTACTCTTCTGATAAACAAACATACTGTAATCGAACACCACAAAGTACAAAATCTTTAGATCTGCTGCTGTCGAACCCAACAACACAAATTCAAGAACTTAGAACTCCTTCAAATCTACAGATCTAAACTTAACGGACCTGTTCTTGACCGAAAACAAAAGATTTGAAGAAAAACACACTGTTCGAACTTAAAATCAACTTAAAACAGTGTTCAACAAGTTAAAATCAGTTTAACTAACATGGATTCCTATAATCATTCGGAAATTGGTCATGCATCCAAACCTCCTATGCTTAAACGCAAATCTGAGTTTAAGCAGTGGAAAATTCGTTTCAAAAACTACATTACAGGTGTAGATCCTGACTACTGGATATCTAAAGGTCCCTACATTCCACTGTCTCTAAATATTGATCAAGCTGCTCAGTACAAAACTACAAGAATTCCCATTGAGGATCCAAACTTAACTCTTGATGATGAAGAATATAGAAAATCAAGATTGATCTTAGAGCTTATTCCATCCTTACACAAGCACTGAAAATGGATGTTCTGAAAAGATTAGAAAAATATGGAACAACTAAGGGTGTCTGAGATGCTCTACAGATTATGTGTGAGGGAAGCAGTGAAGTTATAGAAATTAACAAAGACAAGTTGATAAATCAGTATGAGACATTTCATCATACCAAAGGAGAGTCTTTCTCCAGACAGCTTCACAGATTTGTGCAACTTGTAAATGACCTTGAAATTATGGGGGTCACTTAGAAGGAGAAGGAACTAAACAAGAAAATGCTGCACAGCTTGCCTGAAAGCTGGAAGCAGAATGTTACAATGTTGAAGAATACTCTTGATTTGGAGAGTACTAGCTTGGACATCATGATTGCAAAAATTGAGGCTCTTGAACTTGATGAAAGGAGCAGAAATCTGAGTGGACCTCAAGTTGTTAAGGCTTATAAGTTTCCATCTGAAACTCATTCTGTTGAAAATGCCTTTGTTACTGAAGAAGAAGACTTTCTGTCATCAAGAGATCAAACAAGAACAACAGGATTTTGTGCTGCTCCACAACCTTAAAAACAACCATCTTTTGCCCAACCCACTGTATCTCCTAACAACATGCATGATGAGCAAAAATCTGAAGAACAAAAGGCAACTTACAATGCCTTTGTTGCTAGCTTTGAAGCCTACCTTGGAGGGAGACTCACATCAGCTCATCTGATTCAAGAAGATCTAGAAGAAATGGATCCTGATGATGTTGAAGAAATAGATTTGCAATGGCAGATGACCATGATTGCTATGAGAGCAAAGAAATTCTTTCGAAAAGGGAAGAAACCGAGTCTCAATGAGAATACAAAGCTGGGCTATGACAAATCCAAAGTTAAGTGTTTTAACTGTGGATTGAGTGGTCATTTCTCTTGGGAATGTAACTCTCCCAAAAGAAGCAACAACAATTTTCAAAGACCCTCACATGGCCAGCATGCTTCTCAACACAACACCAACTTTCAGCCAAGCAACTCTTATTCACACCAATAACAAAATCAGCAACAGCCAATTCAGTAACAACAAAATCAGCAACAACCAATTCAGCAAAGACAACCTCTGCTGACTCATCAATCTCAAGGAAGTAATCAACAAACTTCAAATGCACTTGTCATCAGACAAGATAGAGTTTGTGATTGGAGCGTGTATGCTGTGGAAGTGCAACCATAGTTTCAGAATCATGCACTTATGGCACATATAAATGATGGACCAAGCCAATGCCATCTGAGGTAAAATCCAATCTATTTCTGAAAAATGTGTTCTAGAAGTACAGGGGTACAGGGAACACAATCACAAATTGGCAAATAAAATAAGAGAAGAAAAGGTGAAATCAGAGATGTTAAAACAAGAAATGAGAATTTATGAAGTTAAAATCAAATCAATGTTGTCTGACATGGAAACACTCCATGGTGAAAAGTACACACTTGTGGCTGAAAATAAGAGGTTAACTGAATTGTTGACCAAATCAAAAGCTGAGAAATCAGCTACTGAAATGAAACTTGAAAAGTTTTAGCTCTCATCTGTCAAGCTACAAGAGTTACTTGTGTCTCAAAAGGGGGCTACAGATATGACTGGGATAGGCTACAAAACTTGTCCTCCTCCATATAATGATAACTACATTGTTATGCCAGAGTCACTTACTCAATTAGATACAAAAGAATCTAAAATTATTAAAACCAAATCAATGATTTCTCAAACAACAAATCCTCAAAACAAACCAGGTGTTTACGTTGAAACTGATGAGGATAAAATCAGATTGGGTCACCCTATCAAAATCAAAGAGTGCTCAGACAAACCTATGGTTATCAAGAAACCAAAGAGCCCAGTCAAATCAATTGTGCCTTTTGTAAAATTTGTTCCTCAAAATCTTAAAGTGAATCACACTGCTGAATGCTCAGTGAAACCATCTACTGAAAGCAGATCTGATTATGAGATCATATCTCCTAAAAATTCAAGCAAATCAGACAGGGTTTCATTGAACTTCAAGGATAAAACCAAAGTTCCCGTAGTTACCAAAGGAAAAACCACTTTTGTTCAAAAATCTAAAGTGAAATCTGATTCACCATCTTCATCAAATATCAAACAAGGAAGTGGGTTTGATATCTTCAACAAAGAACAGTAGAACAATTCGATAGGGAAATAAGGGAATACAGAAAGAAGCATCATCAGTCCATAAAAACAAAGCAAGTCAGAATTGTGAAACAATCTGTTGGCACTCCAAAGACTGATATGACTTCTGTTTCAAAATTAAAGGACAATCAAATGTATTGTGAATTCTGTGATATGACCAATCACAAAACAGATGAGTGCTACTTCACTGAGTACTGCTCTATCTGTGACATGAACAATCACTCAACAAAAAACTGTCATTTTAACAAATATTGTTCATTGTGTGATATGACCAATCACAATACAATTGATTGTTACTTTAATAAAAAGGATTGAAAAATTCACAACACAAGCCCATTTCATCGGTTCCAACTGACAAGGTCAGACACAAAAGTCCAACAAACCTAAACAAATCACCAAATTCTCATCAAAAGTATAAAATCAAAGTGATTTCTGACAAACAAAATCTGTTCATCCTTTGCACAAAAATCAAAAGGAAAGGTTTGTATACTCCTCTGACACATCAGATGAAATTGATGAACTGAAACCTCAAAGAAACAAAAGAAAAGGGCTGAAATCATCCTCCTCTAAAACACACACAAGAGGAAAGTATCAAGAAGTAACAGTGATCGATGCCAAAGGACAACCCAAGACCATTATGGCTTGGGTTCCTCATTCTAACTAGTTCTTTTTGTGCTTGTAGGGTCATTCATACAGGTCCAATAGCTTATGGTACGTGGACAGTGGATGCTCCCGACACATGACAGGAGACAGTTCCCTCCTTCATGACTTCAAGCACATTCAAGGAACTACTGTGGCATTTGGTGGAGATTCACAGGGCGGTAGAATTACTGGAGAAGGTTCAGTGACGAATGGGATTCTGAGCTTTGACAAAGTCAATTACTGGGAGCAGCTGAACTTCAATCTGCTCAGTGTATCCCAGATTTGTGACAAGAAATATTCTACTCATTTCACCGACACTCATTGCTACATCTTGAAACCAGGATTTTATATTCCTGAAGAATGGGTTGTCTTGAAGACACCGAGGAAGAATAATACATATGTCTTGAACCTTAATTCTGCTCGTCCATCAGAAGAGACATGTCTATTGTCTAAAGCATCATTTGATGAATCATAACTTTGGCATAGACGCTTAGGACACACGAATTTTAAAAATATGAATAGATTGGTCAAAGGGAACCATGTAATTGGTCTTCCTCAAAAGGAATTTCATTTTTTGACCACTGTACCGTGTCTCAAAGGAAAACAACATAAATCATCTCATAAGCCAAAACTTGTGAACACTAACAATTGTCCATTGAAGTTACTTCATATGGATCTCTTCGGGCCGACTCACATCATGAGTATTGGCAAGAAGCATTATTGTTTAGTGATCATTGATGACTTTACTCGATTCACATGGGTCTTCTTCCTACTTCATAAGAATGAGGTGCCCCAAATCATAATAGATTTTATAACCAAAATTGAAAATCAACTTGATTTAAAAGTAAAATCTATTAGAAGTGACAATGGGACGGAATTTAAAAATGAAAGCATGAGTTCATTTTGCACCACAAAAGGCATTGTTCATTAGTTCAGTGCAGCTCGTACTCCACAACAAAATGGAGTTGCTGAAAGAAGGAATAGAACACTGATTAAAGCAACAAGAACAATGCTAGCTGATGCAAAACTGCCTATTACATTTTGGGCAGAAGCAGTTAACACTTCATGTTTTGTGCAAAATTGAACTCTGATAATCAAAGAACACAATAAAACTCCTTATGAACTTCTTTTTCACAGAAAACCATTCATTGGATTTTTGAAGTCATTTGGTTGTCCTATCTCAATATTGAACACCAGAGACCATTTAGGAAAGTTTGCTCCTAAGTCTGACGAGGGATTCTTCATGGGATATTCCTCAGTGTCTAAGGCTTTTAGGGTGTTTAATCCTAGATTAAACATCATTGATGAATCAACAAATATTCAATTCAATGAGCATTCGTTTCCCAAATCATCAAATGGTCCTGAGTGGTTGTTTGATATTGATTCATTTACAAGATCTTTTGATTAGTTCAATTTGTCAAATGCAGGAACATCAGGGTCAATTGAAAGAAGAATAGACTTCCCTATGATTCCTCCTTCTACCGATCAAGACAATGAAGAAGTGCCCTTACAAGCTGATCCTATCCGGCAAGTTACACAAAATGAAAGTATCTCTACAGATGCTGGTCGCAGTTCAATGTCATCTCCTTTAGCTGAACCTTTAACTGAAGTGAGACATTCAGAACCAACTCATGCACCAGCTGATTCTAATAGAGATGGAAATGGTGAGAGTATTCAGAGTGTTGTTGAAGCTGAAGATGCTGTACCCTCTGATTCTGGTCATCACTCTCCCACACTACAACAACAAGATGCCTCTCACCAAGATGATCTGAATGTCTCCAATCTTGATGTGTCCATTGCTGGTGATTTGATTCCAATTACCAGGACACACAAGAATCATCCAGTGTCCAACATTATTGGTGATTTAGACGAGCGGGTGACACGAAGCAAGTCAAGTATTGCAAACATCTGTTTGTTTTCTTGTTTTCTGTGTCAAACTGTACCCAAAAACATTAAAGAGGCTCTTCAAGACAATAGCTGGATTGAGGCAATGCAGGAAGAATTGCTACAATTCAAGAAACAAGAAGTATGGCAGCTGGTGGATCTTCCCGAAGGTCAATACCCTATCGGCACCAGATGGCTGTACCGAAACAAGACTGATGACAGAGGGATCGTCATCAGAAACAAAGCAAGATTGGTAGCACAGGGCTATACACAAGAAGAAGGAATAGATTATGACGAGGTGTTTGCTCCTGTTGCTAGATTAGAAGCCATACGACTCTTTCTTGCGTACTCTGCATCCATGAAATTCATAGTTTATCAAATGGATGTAAAGTGTGCATTTTTGTATGGAAAGATCTCTGAAGAAGTCTACGTGAGTCAACCTCCAGGCTTTGAGGATCCTGATTTCCCTCACAGGGTATACAAGCTTGATAAAGCTTTGTATGGCTTACATCAAGCCCCTCGAAAATGGTATGAGACTCTGTCATCCTTTCTTCTTGACCATGGTTATGAAAGAGGGAAGATTGACCAGACTTTATTCAGAAAGAGAAAAGGGAATGAGATGCTGCTTGTCCAGATTTATATGGATGATATCATATTTGGCTCCACCAACAAACAACTCTGCAAAGACTTTGAAGATCTTATGCATTCAAAATTTCAGATGAGTGCTATGGGAGAACTCACATTCTTCCTAGGTCTTCAAGTACAACAAAATCCAGTGGAATCTTCATCAACAGTCAAAATATGTGGAATCAATGTTGAAGAAGTTTCACTTTGCAGACTGTCAGTCCATCAGAACACCTGTTGATACAAAAGTGAAGATTGGCCCAGACACAGATGGCAAATCTATGGATCAGACTCTTTATCGATCCATGATTGGTTCACTTATGTATTTAACAGCCAGTAGACCTGATGTTATGTTTGGTGTTTCTGTATGTGCCAGGTATCAAGCAGATCCCAAGGAATCTCACGTGAATGCAGTCAAGAGGATATTCAGATATCTTAAGGGTAAACCTGCTCTTGGACTATGGTATCCAAAGGATGGAGACTTCAATCTCTATGCATACACCGTCAGTGACTATGGGGGATGCAATTTCAACAGAAAATCAACATCTGGCGGTTGTCAATTTCTTGGTCCTAAACTGGTGTCATGGCAGTGCAAGAAACAGACCAATGTTTCTCTATCGACAGCTGAAGCTGAGTACATAGCAGCATCAGCTTGTTGCTCTCAAGTTCTCTGGATTCAAAACCAGATGCTTGATTATGGTTTCAATTTCTTGCACACACCAATTCATATTGACAACACTGCTGCAGTCTTCATAACAAACAATCCAGTTCAGCACTCAAAAACAAAACATATTGAAATTAGATATCACTTTTTGAGAGACTGTGCTGAAAAAGGTTTAATCAAGCTGATTCAGGTTAACACAGACAATCAGCTAGCTGATTTGTTTACTAAGGCATTTGACCCAAGTCGGTTTGAATTCTTAGTCCAATCAATCGGCATGATTAACCTTGAGTAAAAAATCAAAAATTTACAAAAACATCAAAAATTTCACAAAATTACAAAAAGAAATCAATTTTTGTTGAAGTCCTTGTTTTGTACTTCTTGGGGAAATGATATAATTATAGTCGTTATATCATTCACTGTACTTAATTCAATATCTTGAAAGACTAACATGACCTACCTGATATGGGTAGGCTCAACTTGGAACAGAAGATAAATGCTGTGATAAACTAAAGATCACATTCAAATGTGAATGCATCATCTCAAGAGCATGTAAGTTTCAGACCTATCAAAGTGTATATGTATGTAGTAACCTAAACACACCAGGTCATGATACCTTATGAATCTCATTCACATCAGTTTCTCCTTTGTTTTGCTGAGCAAAGACCTGGGGAAACAAGCACATAGTGCTGATGTCTAGATCCAAAAAGATTCCCAATGAGGAACACATCCAATACGGGTGACAAATAAAACAGAATATAACAAAAAGAATCCCAAAGTGGATCACCTTCCAAAGTGAAGAGCAAAAAGAATCCCAATGAGGATCAAACAAAATAAGGATCAGGTAAAAGAATCTCAAAGTGGATCCCCATTACCAAAATGAATGAGGTTTCATAACTTAAATGACCAGGTATTGAAAGTTGTGAAAAAGTTCTACCATACAGTACATAAGGATAGTTGATCTTGCTATGCTTATGAGTGTGAGGTTCATGTTGAATGTTTTAATTAAATCAAAACATGATAAAAATCACATGCATTACAATATTGACCAAGCATGAGTTTAAGAGGACAAACATACCTTCAATCAATAAGTTCATGACAACTTGCACTTATGAAAGATAAGATTGTTATGATCCCAAAATTCAAACAAAAGTGCAAAACAATTAAACAATTCAGAAATATTGTCCTAAAATTTTATAAATTTTATTTAAAGTTTTTATCCCGCATGGATATAAACTTTAGGGGGAGTAATAAAATTTTAAAAGGCAATATTCACAAAACATGAAATTTGCAAACATTAGATTGACAACTTTGTCAAATTGATTGTGTCTGTATGGAAATTACTCCATAATCAGCTTCAGAAGATGCATATGTGCCAAAATCAGTCAAGTTGGGAATCTGTGTCACATCAAAGATACATGACAATCCAAGCAAGAATTGACAATCTCTGAATCTGCAAAATCTTTGGAAAACAACAAAAATGCAGACTCATCTTCATAAAATCAGAAGCAGCTGTACAAACCAATCAGATTCAGCCACTGCAAAAACATTAATTTTTGACAAAGTACAAAATTTAATGCGGGTAAGTGCATTGGTTAATGCGGGTGAAGGTAACCCTGCCATTTAACCAATGCGGGTAACTATTTTTTGTACAAGTAAACTAATGCGGACAAAAATGTTCATCTGCATTAGCTACAGTAAATGCGGACAAGTCTTTTGGTCACCCACATTTGTCTCAGTAAACGCGGACAAGTCATTTGTTCATCCGCATTTGCTACAGTGAATGCTGATCACTTTGTTCACCCGCATTTGCTACAATGAATGCTGATCACTTTGTTCACCCGCATTTGTCACATTATATGCGGACAAGTAATCTGTTCTCTCGCATTCACTACAGTAAATGCGGATGGGTAAAATTAGTTCTTCCGCATTCGTTAACAGAATGCTAGTTTGTTCATCAGCATTTGCTACAGTGAATGCGCCCATTGAAATTCTGTAACCGCATTTGCTATAGTAGCAAAATTTTCTGCACTTGTAAAATTTTGTGAAAATTATGAAATGTATTATAAATACTCATTTAATATGAGTCATTTATTACTTTTCAAATTTTTGAGTGAACTTTTATAGTGAGTCGAGTGCCAGAAAACCGTTCTTCTTCGAGGTTCGAATCTACACTAATCAAGCTTCATTTTGTTCAAATCCAACATCAAAACAAACAACATTGTCTATTAAATCGAAGTATTATCAACCACAAGGTGATCATCAGATCCTGAAAAACTTCGACTATCGAACCAAATGCATTGAAATGGAACCCTAATTTTGAGAAATTGTTAAAATGCACTCAAGAGCAATGGATTTACATGAATGATAAAGTTCATTAAAACCAATGATCAGTGTAAAAAACAAAGATTTCCTGTGTTTCTAAGAACACCTCAAACATCGATGAACAAGGGATACCGTCCCATAACAATGTATAAATCAAAAACAACAGTTTAAGATGTAAACTTGTTAAGACACATTCATCATCACTATAACTCAACAGAAAGAAACCAAAACTTTTGAACTGGTCTTCATTCAAAATCAAAATTAGGTCAAATAACCTAATGTAACAGTAACAAGCAGAATTCATTTTTGTCCTAAAAAGTCAAAATTGAACAAACCACACACAATTCTCACTAATTCATCCTCTTTGTGTGCAGATTACATAATGGCTAACCTGACTTGGAGCAAGCTCCATAATGTTAGTGGTTTTCTCAATCCAGATGTTCCTGAAGCAGAAGGTCTCAAAGACATGATCAGATTTATTGCCACTACCAGAGTGGCCTATGCCATTACAGTTAGACCAGTGATCTTTGAGAACTATATCAGATCATTTTGGGGTAATGCAGAAGTAGTAGACAATGATGGAGAAAAAGTAATTTTAGGAAGAATAACTGCTGACCATACACTGATAATCTCTGAGCAAACAATAAGACAATGCTTGAGATTTGAAGATGAACCTGATTCACCAACTGAATTTGATGAAGAAGATATCATGTCATTCTTTGTTGACATTGGATATGAGGGTGGTTTTGAGGATAAACAAATAGTCAAAGGGTTGGTTGATTTGCAATGGAGATTCCTCATTCATTATGTGCAACACTGCTTATCCAAAAGGAAGACTAGATGGAATGAAATACCCTTGACTACATCATCACTTATTTGTGCTCTCTTCTCTAACAGACCCTACAACTTTTCAGCCTATGTCTTTAATGGAATGATGGCAAACATTTAAGAGGGGAGAAGGAACATGTTCCTAATGTATCCCAGATTCATTCAGTGTCTTATTAATGAAGCCTTTCCTGATCTAGTTTTAGAAGGTCCCATTCTTGAAATTCCTCATTATAATGCAAAATCTTTGAAGTACATCAAGAAGAGAGATCCAAGAAATTTCTATAGTGGTACTTTCTTTCCACTTTTACCTTGGATGCAACAACAAATAAATCCCTAAAATGATGTGCCAATGGATGAGGAACAAATACAACAACAAGAAGAAGAACATGTTACACAAGCACAAGTACAAGATAATGTTCCTACTGAGGAACCTGTTCATGAAAAGGCTGCTGCTCATGATGATGTTGCTGATGTTACTCAACAAAGAGATGATCAAACAATTGAGGAACAACCCATTGTTGATGAGCATGATGAATTAAATGAAGAAGCATTGAGGCCAATGTCACCACATGTTGATGTAGGTGGTGATCTTCACATTGGGCCTTCAACTCATGATGCTGAGATTAATTCCCTTTTTGGGGTTGATCCCATTATATTCTCTCCATCTTCTCACATGTACACTCATGAAGAACCCTCCAACAGCCCCTCACATGAAGCTACTAATGCTTCTGATGGATCTGGTGAATCTACCAGTTCATCGTCTGAATCATCTAGTGATGAGGAGGATAATCAACAATTTGCACCACTACCTAAGAAACAAATGATCTCAGAGGAGGGTCCCTTAGAAAGTTTTGCTGAATCTGAGATAAACAGACCAAATGAGAAAGACAAGATGACATCTGATCTGATGCACAAAGTCGCTAAAATGGAAAAGACTCTGGATAGAAGGGCAGGAATCATAAATGACAGAATTCAAGAACTTGATGAAAAGGAAAAAGAATTAAATGAATTAAAAGCCAAGTATGAAGCTGATATGAAAGAAAAGGATGATGAGATCAAAAAGCTCAAAGCTTCTTTAAAGATGTCAAGAGAAGAAATCAGTGTTCATATGGATACTGTGGCTATTCAAACTGTGGCTATGGAAGATCAAGAACACATGTTGGAGATGCAAACATAAATTATTGCTGATCTGAACAAACAAAATGAGGCTTTGAAGAAAAGAATTGATGAATTGGAACTGATTGCTCAATTAAAGGCTGAATTTGAAAGAGAAGCAACAGAACATGAAGCTAAAGAAACAGATAAGGAAGTTCATTCACAACAGCAAGAAACCAATGGTGTTAGGGATGATGATAGCTGGGAGATGGTAGTACATTCTGATCCATCTACTGAAAAAGAGGCCATGATGAAAGAACTAATAGATGACATGGACAGATTCTCTTCAAGTGAATTCATTATAGATGAGGAATTCTGGGATTACATCAAAAACACCAAATCCCCTTCTGAGTCTATAGTTGTAATTCCATCATAACCTGTGTCAATAGAAGAAGAACTGAGAATGCAGCTTGTTCCTGCTGTTGTATTGACTGATGAACAACAAAGTTTAATCAATAGACTTTGTGATGAATTCAAAGAAAAGGAAACAACTAAATTGAACAGACAAGAAGCTGAACAACAAAGAATCACTGCTGAGCTTAAGGCTGTTGAAGAAAAACAACAGGCCAAAACTGATGTAGCTTCAACATCAAGACCAAGAGTGATCACATACACAAGAAAAAGGAAATACTTGAATGAAAAAGCAAAAGGAAAACTTCCTATGGTTGAGGAAGAACAACCTAAGAAGAAAACTAAAGATGATCCTAGGAGTTTGACAGCAATTGCTGAATTTTTAGATGAACATGAACAACCTGAGAAGGAGTTGCAGCATACTTTGGAAGTGATTATGTTGGAAGAAGGAGAAACTAAAGATGAACACACAAAGAAACATGATGACATGAGGAGTCCAATTATTGAGCCATCTGTTGAAAGTATGATAGAGAAGGCTAAGACTAAAGATCTTATGACTCATGCCATGTTCCTGATCAACCATGGATATGATGCTGATATAGTCTTTAGCATGACTTATGAAGGTATGGTAGAAGAAGTGAGAAAGATGGAGAAGCTTCTTGATCCAACCTTTATGACTGAATATGAAAAAGAAAAGGAAACTACTAAATCAGTCACAAGTATCTCTAAGACAGCAAAGAAGTATGACACTCAAACTGCATACCCTGATCCTTATAGTATGACAGATAAGGAAATGAAGAATTATCTGTCTCAACAAGGATTTACAAAAAGAAAGCTGGGGAACATGAAAACTAATTCTCTTAGGGCTGCTATGTTAAAGATAAACAATGACAAGAAAGAAAGACTAAAAGCAATTAAAGAAGAAGTGATTGCCCAGAAACCCAGAATAAGAAAATTAGCACAAGATGTGCAGTTGACAGTTAAAGATCAAGATGTTCTGGCCCCTATACTTCACAAGAATCTAGAGTGGTTTATTGAGCCTTCTCAACTTAAACTTCAAGAGGGGCTAACTACTGGTAAAATGATAAGAGGGGTATCTACTCCCAGTGGCAAGACAGACGTAAAAATTATTGCCTGGAAGTATGATAGTAACTGGAATATGTTCATGGTGAAGAGGATATCAGGATTAGTTCAATTTTTCATAGAGTACGCAACCTTATTCAATGCCTTGAAAGTTCATGATTTGAAAGAGTTGGCTGAGCTAGACTTGATTAATCCTAGTGGAATGTATAGAGGATATGAATTTGAAGATATTCTAAAGATGTTTAAAAGAACAAAGAACTTCAAATCACTGAAAGCTATCTGCACCAAAAAAGACAAAACATTCAAGAACCCGTTTGATTAAAGAAAGAAAAGAGAAGCTGAAGAGATTGTGTTTCCTGAACTACATGTTAAGCCAACAGAAAGTTTGAAGAGGAAAATGATTGTTGGTACTCATAAAACAAAGCCTATTTCAAATGTGTATTATGATGAAGACACCTTTGAGCTAGTAATTGAAAGAAAATGGGAAGGAAAGGAAGCTCCTGAAATAAGAATCTTCAGTGGGTATGAGGTTAGATTGCTAGATGAGTCTTACATTCATTACATCTTTACAAAACACTTCAGAGCTCTCATAAACAAGGCTATAGAAGATGATTTAGAGTTTATTTTAAAGCTTATGAAGATATTGAAGCTGGCTTTTGATAGAATTAACAACAAGAGAGAACAAAGGAAGAAGAAAAGGCTACTTATGCAGATGGGCAACATAGTCAAGTTGGAAGTTGATGCTGATGGTTCATTGGTGATTCATAGAGATGGGTTATCTTCTATTTCAGTTTGGGAACCCATCTCTTTGAAACACATGCCTATTGCTGCTATTCATACAATGAGTGAGATGAAGATTCATGTGCTCAGTAGAGAAAAAAATGAAGGAAGCTAGGGATTTTTCTATCATGATAAAGGCTATTCTCAATCCATCAATGGCACAACCAAAAACATTAGAAGAAGCTGCTGAAACTCTCCTCCCAACATCAGTCCAAAAGAAGACTACACAAGAAGACCGACCAGAATCTTCACAACCACCACCACCATCACACTCTTGAGGAACCTAGGCAGTATAATCCTTAGGGGGAGTATTGTTAGACCCTGAAAGGATCATACTTGCCAACTCAAGAAGTGGTTGGAGGTTGTTTTGGTTGGAAAACATCAGTTACAGAAAACAACAGAAGACAACTGAAGACAAGAAAAGACAAGTATAAAGCACCCACATTTGTTAATGCGGATGACTTGTGAACAAATGCGGACAAGTGTTTGTTCACCCGCATTAACAAATGTGGATCATGACAACTAATGCTTAACAGAAGTGTTCATCCGCATTTGTCCATGCGGATGAACTGAAGAAATGCTGATAAAGATTGTTCACCCACATTAGTCCATGCGGATGAACAACAGTAAATGCTGACAAGACTTATCCATCCGCATGAACTAATGCGGGGTGAGCAAACACAAATGTTGACTACAAACAACAAATGCTGATGAAGACTTGTTCATCTGCATGAACTAATGCGGATGAACAACTTACACTGTTTTATTTATTTTGTACTTAGACTAGATTCACTTGTATAGATCAGGGTTAGTTTAGTCGCAATGTATACGCCTATAAATAGGGTCACATACCCTAACTTTGTAAGTTGTTGACTTCAGCAGTAATATCCACAATATTTTACAACATTTACTATGGTTCTTGATTCTCTTACATTCAAGCGTTTACTACAGCAATTAATGTTCTTTAATATAGTAATTCCGCTGCTATATTATTGACTCAGTCCACATATTCGATCCTAGGTTGAGTCACATCAACCGAGAATATCATTCTCAAACCCAGTCAGTTTCCATCGGTTTTCTAGAGAGAAGAATAAGAAGATCGTCTAGAAGGTAAGTTTTTATGTGTTTTGTTTGGTTTCAGATGGGTTTTCAGCTTGTAGACCGAGTCTTATGTGTTTCTCTGTGTTCGGTTGTGTGTTTTTGGTGTGTTTAGGTGTTTGAACTCCAAGCGCTCTTGAGTTTGGAGGAGTTTTACTCGAAGGCTGCTGTAGGTGAGTTCTAGATCCCCGAATTTTCTGTTTTTAAACTTGTTTTGGGGCTTTGCAACGCTGACTTTTTATACATTTTCAGTTGGCAGGTAACTTGTTGCTGAGGATGGCACGAGGGTGAAACTACTTGGCAGGCAAGACTGGCATCCATCTCATGCAATAATAATGATGTTGTTTTGTAATACAACTAACTGATATTTTGTAATCTTTTGAACGACGTTGTATTACTTGGCAAATGTGTTTATTAAAGCATGAAATGGTTTTTGATGAATTATTCCGCTGCAATATTTTATTTACTTAATAAATCTTAATATGTTTTGATAAATGAGGTTGTGATTGACCAACTGTGGGGTTCCCGGGAGCGGGGCCTTACAAGTTGGTATCAGAGCCAATGTTTAAGAGAAATGGGTAAATATTTTCAAAACCTAAACTTAAACTGAGAATGGGACTGAATGGAGGGATGCCAGCCCAAGTAGCTACGTGCCATCAGGTAATTTACTTTCTTAAGGTTAACAGGTATTATGTGCGCGTGCTATCTGATTTATGTGCTTTTAGTAGATTTGGATACTGATGTCGTTAGGATAGGCAATGCTTGGGGGATGAAGAGTAAAGTAAGTGGCTAATCATAACTGGTCACTGTAACTAGGGACTTACTATACTTGACATAATTCAAGCTATTACCTTGAACGACTGTGTTGGTGTTTGAATCTTATAGTGTTTAGAGGATGGCTGGTGGCAGATCTTCGAGGGCTTCTAGAGGTGGAGGTCGCGGTGGACGTGGTGTTGGACCACATGTCATGAGGAACGGGGCTAGGACTGCTGAAGCGGCTCTGGATAGCCCGAGTTTCATCGCCATGGAGGTGGGGATGAGAGCGTTAATCTGTCGGCCTTAGTGAAGGAGGCTATAGTTGAAGGGGTTCATCAAGTCATGCACACGATCCTGCCATCTGTGGTGACTGGGGTCATTAGGGCTGTAAGGGAAGATTAGAGGAGAAAGGAGAATTGGAGTGGTAAACATGCTAGTAGTGGCGGTTTCCTTCCCAAGGGCAAAAGGGCGAAGGTAGAGGGTCGCCAGGTGGCTGCAACCGAGTTAGGAGTGAAGGCATGCAGGAAGTGTGGGAAGGGGCATGTAGGAGAATGTAGGTAGGGATAGAACCTCTGCTTTAAGTGTGGAAGGGAGGGCCACATGGCCAGGGATTGTCGTGCGGGGAAATGTTACAACTGTGGCGAGAACGGGCATATGAGCAGGGACTGCAAGAAGCCGAGGGCTGAGAGCTCGGGGGCGAAGAAGGAGACTAAGAAGGAGGGCGGAGGGCGAAGGCCAGAGCATTCGCTATGACTTAGGAGGAGGCTAGGGTAGACCCCGATGTCGTGTCAGGTACGTTCCTAGTAAACCAAACTTATGCCTCTGTACTATTTGATTCTGGTGCTAGTAAGAGTTTTATTTCTGCTGCCTTCTGTGTTAAGTTACCTGTTAGGAGTAGAAAGATTGATGAGCCCTTTGATGTAGAAACTACCATTGGTAAGTCTACTAGGATTTCTGATCTGATAGAGAATTGTGACATAGAGTTGGAAGGCCATAGGTTCTCTGCTAAATTATTCGTGATGCCCCTAGGCAGATTCGATGTGGTTCTAGGGATGGATTGGTTAGCAGCCTATGAGGCAAATATTGTGTGTCGCAAGAAAATGATCCGATTGACTGCGCCTGATAGGAGTAGGGTGACGATCTACGGTGATCGAGTTACTATGGTTCCAAAGGTGATTTCGATGGTGGTGGCAGAAAAGTGAATGAAACGTGGATGTAGTGCCTAGCTGGCTTACGTGAAGAATATGGATGCGTCAGTACCACAATTGTCTGACGTACCAGTTGTGTGTGACTTTCCAGACATGTTCTTAAAAGATTTACCAGGTGTGCCACCAGACCACGAGATCGAGTTCCAGATCAACTTGATACCTGGTGCTTAACCTGTTGCTAAGGCACCATATCGATTGGCTCCGTCTGAGATGAAGGAACTGATGGTTCAGTTGCAAGAGTTGTTGGACAAAGGGTTCATTCGACCGAGTATCTCTCCCTGGGGTGCTCCGGTCTTGTTTGTAAAGAAGAAGGAAGGTAGTATGAGGATGTGCATCGGCTATCGTGAGTTAAACAAGTTGACCGTGAAGAACAGGTATCCGTTACCGAGGATTGATGACTTGTTTGATCAGCTCCAAGGTGGCAGTTGGTTCTCGAGGATAGATCTCCGATCTAGTTACCATCAGTTGAAGGTGAAGGATCAGGATATACCTAAAACAGCTTTTCGCACGCGTTATGGACACTACGAGCTTCTCAATATGTCTTTTGGTCTAACCAACGCGCCAACTGCCTTTATGGATTTGATGAACCGGGTGTGTTGGCCGATGTTGCCTTAGAATTTTTCTGAAATTTTGGGAAAAATAGAAATTTATGATTAAGCTCTGAAATGTTTTGGTGAGTCATGTTTGTTCATGTTATGCATGATGTGGCCCGTTATTAATGTTCCTTATTACGTATTATTACGTGGTGTGTTAATGGTCTTATACGTAAAGTATTATCATAAAAGAAGCGAAAGATTGAAGATAATAAAAAGTGGAACATAATGAAAGAATATAAAGTCTTGCAAGAAAATTTAAAGAGGTTCACAACTCAATGATGAGTTGTTAGCTCAACTGTGTGCAATATGGCGTGCGATCTTGGCTAACCAATAAAGGTGTACACACTGGGGGTCAGTCTTGGTGACTGATCCATACGTGCGAAACGGGATCCTTGTCGCTTAACCCCAAGGCTGTAGTCGCTTTGTGCACCAATAATGGGGTATAGCTTATGACAGGATCTAGATAGAAGTGAAAGATAATGAAAAAGTGCGAAATGAACGATTATGAACGATGATAAAAGATAATAATGATATTATCAAGATGTATGTATGTTGTGTGATCATGAACGAAAGTAAAGGAAGGGTTTTTACTAAAGGTAAAGTATTTTATTATATAAAACTAGAACTCACTCAACAACGCTGACTTTTTATGCATTTTCAGTTGGCGGGTAACTTGTTACTGAGGATGGCACGAGGGTGAAGCTACTTGGCGGGCAAGACTGACATCTATCTCATGCAATAATAATGATGTTGTTTTGTAATACAACTAACTGATATTTTGTAATCTTTTGAACGACGTTGTATTACTTGGCAAATGTGTTTATTAAAGCATGAAATGGTTTTTGATGAATTATTCTGCAATATTTTATTTACTTAATAAATCTTAATATGTTTTGATAAATGAGGTTGTGATTGACCAACTGTGGGGTTCCCGGGAGTGGGGCCTTACAGTATGACTATGCATGATCCCTTGAATCAGTTCAAGTGGCTTTCTTTGGCTGAATGGTGGTATAATACCATCTGGCATTCAACTATTGAAATGCCTCCTTTCAAGGCTTTATATGGTATTGATCCACCAATTTATTTACCATACTTATCTGGCACTACCACCATTGCAACTCTAGATGAGTGGTTTACTACTCACAATTCCATGATTGCTTCATTTAAACAATCATTGGAAAAAACTAGAAATAGAATGAAGCAATTTGCTGATGCAAAACAAAGTGAAAGATCATTTGAAGTGGGAGACTGGGTATTCCTCAAATTACAACCGTATGTGCAGTCTACTTTGAGGCTACACAAATATTCTAAATTGAGTCTGAAGTACTATGGCCCTTTTCAAATAGTTAGGAAGATTGGAGTTGTTGCTTATACATTGGATCTTCCAGCTGGTTCTCAATTGCACCCTACTTTCCATGTCTCTTTATTGAAAAAGGCATCTGGCCCACCTTCTCAACCTTTTTTCATGGATCCTGCTCCAGTTCACTCATTGCAACCTTAAATGATTCTTGATCGGAAGTTGGCTAAACAAGGAAGCAAACCCATCGTGAAGTTTTTGGTTCAGTGGAAAGATATGGCGGCACATGATGCTACATGGGTGGATGCTGATACTTTTGTTCTCCGCTATCCGGATTTTGATACTGATTATTGAGGACAAGAATCTTTTAATGGGGGGAGTTTTGTTACGTATATAAATAATAGAAGGGCTATATGTGTCAATTTGTCAAATTAGTATGAGGGCTGAATTGTAACAATTGTATAATTAAAGGATGTAATAAGCAAATAGTTAGTTAGAGGGTCGTTATATTCGTTTGATCATCTGTAACTAAACCATCTCGATAATGAATTGAATGTTTCCCTCTCTCTACGATTCTATCAAATTCCTTATTGTAACACTTGTAGAGATAATTACCTACATAAGAGCATTCACATAGTTGGCGGTTATGGTTTTAAGCACCAAACGATATCAACAGACCGCCGGATTAGAGCACCAGATGAGTTTAGTGGACCGCCGTACTCCGAGAATGACAATCGGGATCGATGGAGCAGCGATGATGGGTGGGGTATGTCAATGTCCGATTGTGGCAAGTGTTGATGTGAATAATGGCAAGTAAACCACGCTTTTGTTTACGGGTTGAGTAAATAAATTATTAAATAAAACAAAATTTTATTAATTATAAAATAATATATGATTTAAATTATGTATAAGTAAGGATTATAAGTAATAAAACGATAATACCAACTTTTTAAAGTTTTGCTTTAAAACTTTTTTGTTTTTCCCAAATAGTAAATTAAACATTTCGTTTTAAAATAAAACATGTTAAAAATGTTTTGTGTTTAGAAAAAAGTATGATGTTTTAGAAATTTTTTTCATATAAAATTTTGTTTCTCTAGAAATAAACATTAACAAAACACCTATTTCTTAATTTTTTTTTAAAATAATTTTTAATTAAAAAGAGAATTAAATAATATAATTAGTAATTAATTAAGTTATTTAATAAGAGAGAAAAATGAAATTTTTTTGTTAAGAATGAACGTAGTGTTTCCATGTGGCATCACTTGCTACCTTTTTATTAGAATAGGTAGATAATTACCAACCTTTTGTATGCATTGTAATTGTATCATATGTTATGTTACAGTGGGTTGTATCTTTTTTTTTTTTCCTTTTTTAAAAACTTTTAACCTTTTCATTTAATCCAATACTTTTACATCTTTTACGATTTATCCCTAATATCTTTTACTTTCAACTTTGATCTCATATACTTTTCATATTTTACAATTTTTTCATCTTACATTTCGGTCTTAATTTTGCAAGTTAACACCCCGCAACGTGCATGTGTTGTTCAACATTTTTATAATTATTTTTTTAATAATATTATGTATATTTATTTATTTTTAAGAATTAAAAATTATAAACAGGTCGGTTTATTTATACCACCCTATTTATTCCTTATTTTTAGAAAACCACACTTATTGTCACTTTCATCCAATAGTTTGTTTTCTCGCATCTAGGTTCCTGTCGTTTACAAATCTTGTCATATTCATCCAGTTCATTAACTCCATCCAAATTTTCCATTAAATGAGGGGTATATTGATCATTTTACATATATGTTTTCTTCTTTTTTTCTATCTTTTAACCTGATTTAATCTATTGCCTTTAGGTACATTGCTATTTTAGTCCCTACGATTTGGGCATGTTTGCCACTTCAATCCAAAAAAAACCACCAAACCACCACCCCCCATCACAAAACCACTAACACCACACCAAGCCGCCCACCACCACCAGACACACACACGTATTAGATCGTCGCCACCATATAAATCCTACAAATCAATAGTCAATATTGAACTTGTAACATACCACTTCAAAAACACATATCAAACCCTATTAATACCTCTAAAATACTCGTTTTCAAGAGTTCCATATGTGTTTTGAAGGGTTTTGTTACAAGTTCGAGATTGACGTTCAATTTCTGACGCTTATATGATGGCGACGATCTATTGCGTTTGGTGGTGTAGAGATTTAGTGTGTGGTGGTGGGCGACGGTCTGGTGTGGTGTTTGTGGTTTTGTGATAAGGTGGTGGTGTGGTGGTTTTGTGATGTGGTGGTGGTGTAGTGGTTCTATCATAGGGTGGTGGTGGTGTGGTGGTTCTATCACGGGGTGGTGGTGATATGGTGTTTCGTGATGGGGTGGTGGTGTAGTGGTTTTTCTTGGACTGAAGTGACAAACATGCTCTAACCACAGGGACTAAAATAACAATGTACTTAAAGGAAATAGATTAAATCAGGTTAAATAAGAGAAAAATAAAACATATATGTAAATGACCAATATACCCCTCATTTAACGAGAAATTTTGGATAGATTTAACAGACTGGATGAATATGACAAGATTTGTAAATGATAGGGATCTAAATGCGAGAAAACAAACTATTGGATGAAAGTGGAAATTTTCACCAGACCACATGAACGAAAATGACAATTTACTATTTATTATATCTCTATCTTTGTTCCATCTACGATTTTAACTACCATATATTTTGTCTTAGTATCATGTCTTTCATGTATTAATTAAATGAGTCAAATTTCAAAAACAAAAAGGCAAGTTGATGACAATTTAGAAAGCATAGACACAAATTTGGATGAAATCACATAACAAATATCATATATGGGTCAAACAAACAAAACCAATGTTCGTAGAAGAAAACAATGTCTTCCAGGTAGTAGCATATTAGCACAGTGATTGCAAATTTGGTTCTGCCATTGGTTCAAAGGGTGCTTATAAAAGCCATCGGTTCAAAACTTGGTGTTGAAGTTTTGTATAACTACTATGCGTATAAACACGTAACAGTAGTTTATTCATACTCCCCATGAAAAGAAACATCTAAAAGAACAATTTCCAAAAAATTCAATTGTGTAGAGATTCAACAAAGATTTAAGAATCATTTCCGAACAGATTGTTTGTTGTTTTTATTGCAATATAAAACAATAACACAACGAACAAGCAAGATAGTATTCCAAACAGATTATGAAGTCTTGATATTAGCAAACTGCAAATAGACTCATTTGTGTGGGGATTAATTCACAGGATTATAATAGTAATAAACATGCCGCAAGAAATTCATTTGTTTTGCGATTGTATAAATGGATTTGAAATTAGAATCAAAACCAATTTGGTAATTCCAAGTTCATCACCATCATTAACATCTCCACCATCTCCATTAATTGAAGATTCAATTTAAGACTCATCATCAATGTATGTTCAAACGATATCTAGTTTATGGCTTTTTATCTACTAAAAAATATTTGAAATTGAATCTTACTAACATATTAAACATAAATTCAGGTGAATCTTCTCCTTGTTGCACGAACCCTAACTGTTTTTGACCTGGTTGCTCGATTTTGAAATGCGATTCCGGTAAATCCAAGTTGAAGATTAACGATTATGCGTGTAATAGTATGAACCCTAGCTGCTTTTAATTGCAAATAATACATCAACTTGTGAATCTCCTCTTGGTTGCTCGATTTTGAATTGCGATGTTGAACTTTTTCTAGGTTTTAAAGGCATTGACTTTAGTTTGATAAGAACTCATTTTGTATTAGGGTTCCTATCCTAAATAGTACCATTAGCAACAATAGAAGAAGAAGATGATGAAGATATGCTCTGCGATGTAAGAAAAAGAAGGTCGAGGAGAAAGGAATCTGACGTAGGATTTGTTGGATCATATGAGGCTGGTCAACCAAAACAACACTTAGAGTATTATAAAGTACAATTGAAGAGGTCTTCCGAAGACAAAGCTGCTCTTCCGAAGACAAGTTGAAGATCTTCCGAAGCTTAAGTATGAAGAACTTCTGAAGGAAAACAAAGTCTTCCGAGACTAAGTAGTTTTCCTTCTGAAGTATATGAAGAAATTTCGAAGGTAGAACCAAGTCTTCCGAGACCAAGTAGATCTCCTTCCAAAGTATTCACACTTAGAAGATCCTACACAAAGTCTTTCGTAGAATGAAGTCATGAAGATTTGTAGAAGACTCGGAAGAAGTTGATTCTTCTGAAGTATAAATGGCCTCAGAAGAACTTATTCTTTCGAAGCCATTTACCTTCGGAAGAATCAACTATGAACCAGTGGACATAAGTATGGGTTGTCAGACATCCACTGCCAACTCTGATATACTGCATGGCGCTTTCCCACGCCTATGTAGTTGACCATACTTTAATCCACTGTTCACCTTTATCAGTTAGTACAGTTACCATTCTTAGTTGGTAATAAAAGGTAAGTCATGGACCTGTCATGACTACCTAATCTAGGATAGTATTTTATTTTAGATACTTTACTTCTAGCAATGTAGTATTTGTCTAGTGGTAAATTCCAGCTGGTTATCCAAGTATAACCGGTTGTAGATAGTAGTATATATAGTTTCTCATTGTAACTTAAGTAACCATGCTTGTAAGAGTCTTGTAATACTGAGTTGAGAAGTAATATATACAAGTATCTTGAAAACCATTCTTGTGTTCATCAACTTATTATATTATTGTCAACTTAGTTAGAGATTATGCTTCATCAACCAAGTGAGACTTAGTGAGTTTGAGTGATAAAACTTGTGTTGAGAGACCAACACCGATCCTAAAATTGGTATCAGAGCTTTTTAGGCTCTTTATTATGAGATCTAACCATCCCAAATCACCCTTGTTTCTTCACACTTACTTACTCACTCAAATGGCTCTTAACCAAAAATTTTCTGAGTCTGAGATGGAACCATGACCAAGGCTCCTTATCATCACCCCTGATGACTTTGGAACCTGGAGCAAATGTATTGAAGGTTTCATCAAGTATCAAGATAGACGCATGTGGAGATCTATCACTCATGGTCCTTACAAGCCAAAGGTGGCATCCCTGGCTGGTAATGGTGCAATGATTGAGAAAGCTATTGAAGACTACTCTGATGAAGACTTCAAGAAGATGGACATCGACTGCAAAGCCATGACCGTGTTGCTTACTGCTATACCAAACTCCATAATGGTAGGCTTTCAGCAATGCAAGACTGCCAAAGAACTATTTAACGCTTTGAAGTTGATGTACTTTGGTTCTACTGAATCAAAGGAGAACAAGAAAGATACGCTAAAGCAGAAGTTTGAGAACTTCACTTATGTTGTTGGTGAGACCTTGAGCCAACAATACTTTAGGTATATGGACTTGATCACCTCTCTTCAGACTATGGGAGTGGTTCTTGAGAAAAGAGACTTAGTCAGAAAATTTATGAGTGCACTTCCTCACGAGTGGACTTTTTACTGTGTCTCAATCAAGAGAACTAAAAATCTCAACACTCTCACTATGACTGAACTGTATGGAATCCTTGATGGATACCGTATGGAGGTGGAGACTCAGAAGAGCCACCAGATGAACAGACCCTCAAATTCTACAGTCAACAATGCTCTACATGTTGCTAAAGGATCAAGAACTCCTCAACCTCAGTTGTACCTAAACTACCCCAATAGCCATCATCCTCTTCTGGGTCATACAACACTTTCCTTGAGACACCCAGGTCTCAAAAAGCTTAACACACTCCCTTCCAGGATAGTTGTGCTTTTGTTTCAGGGAGTGAGCCTTCTGGAGATTTTCAATTCTGTTTTGATGATCTAGAATGCTTAGCCCAGATGATGTTGAGTTTATGGACATTGTCCAGCAGATGGCTCTTTTAACCTACAGGGCAAAGAAGTTCTTTAAAAGAACCGGAAGGCAGTTCCCTCAGAACCCAACTAACAGCAAATTCGGGTTTGATAAGAGCAAGGCCAAGAGCTACAACTGTAACCATCTTGGTCACTTTGCTAGGGAATGTAAAGCTCCAAGATCTAATCCTAAAGTAGCTCAAGCCTCCCAACATCCTGCAACCTCAAAAGCTACAACCAACTGAGCCGCAAACTGCAGCTGTTGCTCAAGAGGTTGACTGGAGCTTTATGGTGCAATATGTCACCCCTGCTCAAGCTCATATGGCTAGAACAAAAGACAACAAGGTATATGAACATTTTTTTACCCCAGCTTGCATTGCTAAGGTTAAACTATATCAGGACTACAACATGGAAATTAGATCTGATATTGAGTCCTTAAATATCCTAAAATCTAATTTTAAGAAAGCAGAATCTGACTAGAAACTTAAAATAGAAGAGTTGGAGAAAACTATGTCCTCTTTAAAGCATGAACATACCAACTATAGGACTAAAATAAAAGATCTAATATCCAAGTTAATTGAGGCTCAAGCCTAGCTAGTAATAGCTGAGGCTAAAGCAGAGAAGTTTGCCATTCAAGAGCATAACTTCAACACAATTATAACATCATCCTCCCACTCCAAGGTATGCTATCAAACAAAAGTGGGTTAGGATCAAATGAAATTGCTTTATCACATTCTCTTGTGTCTGTTAGATAGCCAAGATGTGATACTGATGAGCAAGAGGTTCCAACTGCTGACCCACTACCTAGTGAGCAGAAGAATGATGCAATAATAGTAACCACTACAGGGAAGGATAAAGTAGAAAACCTCATCCCCACAGTTGATAAATCCTTGACCACCAAATCCAGAAAGAACAAGATCAGGGCAGCAAGAAAAACTGCTAAAAAGGTGGCTGAGACTAAGATGAAGATAGACCCAAGGCAAAATGATGTATTCATCTCAGCCGGATTCCAAGTGGTTGGAAGTTTTGATTCAAGAAAAAAGTGTAGTACCAGCACTCCTATCCAGCTAAAGGATTAGAAATTGAAGGGAAAGGCTGTTAAAGAAGAAAAGAAGTGCAAGAAACAACAGCTCACATGTCCCACCAAGAGTAATATTGAATGCATAATCTGTGGTCTGCATAACCACATGGCAAAAGATTGTTACTATAATCCTACAAGTACACATTATGCAACCAATGTTAAGAAAGAAGGAGTCAAGGATGGTTTCACATTTGGACCTTACCAAATGGTTCAAGTGTTAAAGAAAGGAAAACTTGTTTCCAAAGCTAAGTTGCTTTTGAAAGAAACTTATTCTTCCGAAAGGAAAATAGCTTTGGAAGACAAGCCAAAGAACAAACAAAGGAACAAAAGGAATCCTTTGAAACCTTCCGAGAAGAAGACTGCTTTGGAAGAAAAGGTGGTGAAAGCCTCTTTCGAGAAGAAAGAAGCCTGGGAAGAAAGTCATGTTGCTCAAGCCTCTTCAGGCTCCTTTACACTGATCAACCAAAGGATGGAATGGAAGATCAGAAAAGATGCTATAGCCAAACCTCTTCTTCACAAACTATAATTTAACCCACATGCATACAATTTGGTTCAATTATATCATCTACATTGGAAGAAACCAAGACCAACAAGGCTTGGGCTTCCAATTGTAACTAATTATTTCACCTTATCTGCAGGGACATCCGTATGACAAGAATGGAAATGTGTGGATTGTGGATAGTGGATGCTCTAGGCACATGACAGGGAACAGATCTCTCCTACAACAATGTAAACATTTTGATGGAGGTCCTGTTCAGTTTGGAGGTGAAGCCGGAGGATATATTACTGGTAGAGGTAGTGTATCCAATGGTAAGTTAAAACATTGACAAAGTAAACTTTGTCAAATAGTTTGAACACAATCTCTTGAGTGTTTCTCAATTCTATGATCAAAAGCACCAAATGCCTTTCACAGAACATGAGTGCATTATCCTCAAACCTAGGATGACAATTCCTCAGGAGTTGGTGCTTCTTAGATCTCCCAGGAGAGGGGATATGTACAAGCTAGATATGAACAATGCTTCCCTACTGGGTTGTAACACCTGAAAAATTCAGAAAAATTAAAAAAAAGAGATAAGAAAAGAAAAGGGAGAAAAAGAGTATCACTTAAAACAAGGGGTTAAAAGTGTACAAGGGGCAAACTTGCCCATTATAGGATTTAAAAAGAAGTATGGCATCCCACACTTCCTTTTTACACACACACTTTGGCTGGACAAAAGAAAGAAGAAGCTGCTATCGGTTTCTAGAGAGAGAAAGAAGAAGATCTTCAAGAAGGTGAGGTCTCCTAGTGTTTTCTTCTCGGTTTTTAGTGGGTTTGAACTTCTGGGCCGATCTTTATGTGTTTCCTTTGTGTTTGGCAGCTTGTTTTTGTGTGTTTTAGTGCTAGAACTCCAGGTAGCTCTCGGGTTTGAGGATTTTTCACTCAAAAGCTATTAGAGGTGAGTTCTAGATCCCCTTTTTTACATGTTTATGCTTGTTTGGGGCTGGTATGCATATTAAACTGCTGTTTTCTGCACAAAACCATGTTTTTCATGAATTGTACGACTGAAAATGGATGAATGTTTGTTTCTAGTGATTTCTGTGATGTTGTTTAGATATTTAGTATGTTTTAAGTGTTTAACCTGTTAGATCTGTACTAAGTATAATTTAGAATGATGTTTGGAGACTGGAAAATACGTATAATGCATTGCAAGTGATAGTTATAGTGTCCGCTGTGGACACTTAGGATATGCATGGTGTCCGCATTGGACATGGTACGTCTGCTGTGGACATTTAGAAAATTTATGCCTATTGCTTCCACATCTTTCACATAAGCCAAATAGGCACCACATCCACGCCTCATACACTTCTCTACTACAACCATTGAGATTACTTTCGGGATCGTACTAACTCTGTCATCGTAGATCGTCTCCAAACTCCCATAGGGCGCGGTTAATCGAATCATCTTCTTACGACACATGATTTTTGCCTCATAGGCTGCTAACCAATCCATCCCTAGGACTACATCAAATCCATATAAGGGCATCACAAACAACCTAGCAGAGAACCTATGGCCTTCCAACTCTATGTCATAGTCTTCTGCCATATCAAAAATCCTGGTAGACTTACTAATAGCAGTTTCTACATCGAAGGGCTCATCAGTCTTTCTGCTCTTAACAGGCAACTTATCATAGAAGACAGTAGAAATAAAACTCCTACTAGCACCAAAATCAAACAATACAGATGCACTAGCATCATTAACCATAAATGTACCTGATACAACATCGGGATCCACTCTGGCTTCCTCGCGGGTCATGGTAAAAGCTCTCTCCCTGGCCTTCTGCACTTCCTTCCCTTTCTCAGCCTCTTTCCCCACCTTCGAGCTCTCAGCTCTCGGCCTCGTGCACTCCCGACTCATGTGACCTATTTCTCCTTAGTTATAACACCTGATTCCCCCACAATCCTTGGCCATATGCCCTGCCTTCCCGTATTTGAAACAGATATTCGACCCCCATTTATATTCCCTTGCATGCTTCTTCCCACACTTATTACACCTCCTTGCTCATACCTGCAGTCCCCACCTTCTGATCATCCACCCTTGCCTTTATGTTCTTGTGAGTAAAACCACCACTGCCAAACCATTTCCCATTTCAGTTTTTGTCACCACCACCTTTCTTTCTCACCCCTACCATAGTCACTTCTCCTGCTCGTCGTATAGTCTCCCTTCTAGATCGACCACTGACCTGAATGTACCTGGCTGGGCAGCAATTAGATGCCTACGGATATCCGCTGGTAGACCTTGGATGTATCTCTTGATCTTTCGTGACACGGGCGTCACCTGATCTGGCACCAGTCTTGCCATCTTATTGAACTTTGTTGTGTACTGTTGGTGTGTCATGGTTCCCACCTCCAGCTGTAGAAACTCTCTTTCAATCTTGTCAAGTTCCCTGTGAGGACAAAACTCCATGATTACCAGCTTCTTAAGTTCACTCCACCTCATTCTCCCAATCGCCCTGCTACCCTCGGCCTGGATAATGTTGTCCCACCAGCATAAGGCCGAGTCCACAAATGAGTGGGTAGAAAACTTCACCTTTTGATCCTCCCTGCATTCACTGATATCCAACACAGCCTCCATTTCTCTCACCCATCGGTAAGCAGCAGCAGCGTTCCTATTTCCATCAAAAGTCGGGGGCTTACATCTCTGAAATGCCCCATAACTACACCCCCTTGCAGTTTCCTGCATTGCTTCCTCTTCCTTATCATCACTGGAGACCACCATCTCAGTCTCTGGCTGCTCCCCCTCACCTGAACCTCTCTCCTCGCACTCTCTCCCAATAGTTTTCCTCCCCCTTGCAGTTTCCTGCATTGCTTCCTCTTCCTCCTTCTTTTTATCCTTTCTCACTGCTCTAATAACCTCTGTCACTATAGATGGCAGAATCATCTACATGACTTGATGAACTTCCTCCACAACTACCTCTTTCACTAAGGTCCTCAGGTTAGCACTCTCGTCACCGCCTTCATGGTGATGAAGCTTGGGCTCTTTAGGAGCCGTTTCAGCGGTTCTAGCCCTATTCCTTGTGAAACGCGGCCCAGCACCACGTCCACCATGACCTACACCTCTAAAAGCCTTTGAAGATCTACCACCAGCCATCACTAAGCACTATAAGATTCAAACAACAATATGGTCAATTAAGGTAATAGCTTAGATTATGGCAAGTATAGTAAGTCCCTAATTACAGTGGCCAGTTGTGATTAGCCACTTACTTTACTCTTTATCCCCCAAACATTCCCTATCCAGACTACATCAGTATTCAAATCTACTAAGAGTACATAATTCACATAGCACACGCACATAATTCCTTTTTCCACTAATTTACATAAAACGTTTACATGAAATATTTATCTGCAGGCATGTAGCTACTAGGACTGGCATCCCTTTCCCTTTCTTGTCCCATTCTCAGTTTAAGTTTTAGGTTTTTGAAAATAATTTATCCAATTCTCTTAAACTTTGGCTCTGATAACAACTTGTAAGGCCCCGTTCCCGAGACGCTTACAGTCGGTCAATCATTGCATAAATAATATAAAACATGACAAATTATCATATCATTTTGTTTACAACCCAAAAATCGTATTAATACATTAACATTTTCAAAATATGTGTCACACCCTCAAAATCCACGTGCGGGGTTTTACCACGAGGCGTGTGAACAAATCAGGATCTCAGTCATTAGTTACTCAGAACGACTCTATATGAGACATTCAAGCAAAATCAGAGTTTAAAACATTAAAAGTATGCGGAAGCGTTCAGTAAACACGACAACCCAAAATAATGCAACATAATGTAAAATGCGCAAACACGCTCCAACTGTTGTTCAAAACAAATACATAATTATTTCAATTGCAAAAACCACAATTGTTCCCAGTTGACCCAAAATGCTGACCCGTGAGTGCTCCTAGGCTTTTCATTAACCACGACCTGAGAATAGCATACTAAAAGAGTCAACACAATGGTTGGTGAGTTCAAGAGTTTGCGTAAAACATAACAGTAACAGTTATAAAACATAAGAGTGCGTTGAATTAGATAGCTAGTCTAAAATCACAAGTAATAATCATAGTGATTTTGCAATCGAAGCTGACATCATTTCATTTGATTGCCTCTCGTCATGACTTACTAGGTCGTGACACCATGTGTTAGGACAATATTGCATCCATTTGACCTCGAGTCGCACAGGTGGGGCTTGTTAAACCCAGTAGTACTACCCAAGATTTTCTGCTAGTTCCAATATTAACGATCCGAAAGTGTGAGGACTTTCATAATATATCGCACTACATTACACTATACACAACTTATAATCAATAAAGCGTTTCAAAACGAGTATGATATCTCCCCCAAAAGAGAGTGAAAATAAAGTGGGGCATGAACTCACCTGATGTGCACACGAATGATATTAAAGCTAACTTGAGAGAGAGAGAGGAAAGACAACCTTCAGAGGTTACCTAGAACATACGAGTACATGAGTATGTGTACACAGAATCATTAACAACCCTAAGTGCTCAATAAACACATTGACTCAAGGTTTTGGAAAATCAAGACACATTTAACCCAGTTGATCCGTTTGACCCGTTGGTGACATATTAATTGAAATCCCATTTAATCAAGCATAGCAACTCACCATACATGGTTATCATACAATTTGTTCACATATATCACTTCATCAACCACTTGCTCTACCAAGATCATCATACAACTTAGATTATCATACAACTCATGCGAATCTCAAGTAGTCAACATGCTCAACACAATTATAATTACATCATAACTAGTACATCATACGTAAAGTCTAATCATGCACAACATTCCATGTGAAGCCACTCACGACTTCACACCTTAAACCCTGCCAATCCTACTAAGTAGAGGCCTCAGATTCGAACGCATGTATGATGATCATCATCACATCATCCAACAATATTTATGTCAACCAACATACCCAACAATGATTTATTACAATCCCAAACATGATCCTATAATCTCCTAACATAATTCATCATCTTGTATAATCAATAAGAGTACAATTTCCTAAATGAGCAATCAAGTATCCATACAACCAACTTAACACATTCCACCACATTAGAGACCACCAATAAACATTCTAACATGATCCTAACATCAAAATCATGCCCAATTCACCTAATCTAATGTTCCACACAAATAAAGTTTCCCTTTTGAGAAAGTAACATCCCAATATCAATCTAACACTCAATTCAATCATGAATTCATCAACACAATACCTATTCAAGCTCATATCTATTATTTAAACATGTTTAACATCATCAAATCATTATAATTCACAAATCTCATATCCAAAAGTTTCTACTTTTAGCAAGGTATGAACTACATGATCAACTCATGGATTTCTTGCATAATAATCATAACTCCAACATTCATACAACATCATTAACATCATAACATCATCAATTCATCATCAAATAATCAAGTTCATGCACAAAAGTTACTATTATTAGTAAGGTATGAACTACGCATCAAAACCACGAATTTCTCGTATAACCCACGTAAACCAACATCAATACAATCTAACTAACATCATAAAATCATCAAACAACATCAATTTCAACATCTACTATGATTTGCGAACTAGGGTTCAACCATCTTCAAAATCCATGAAAAACTAATCAAAATCTAACCTTTAATCGTGTAATGACCAAGAACTGATGTTTGCTACATGTTGGAATGATTGCACTAAGCCAAAATCGATTGTTCTTGGTGTCCAAAAGCTTGAAATCGCAAGGATGGAGGTGTTTGAAGGTGGTTTCGGCCGCAAGGGGGGTTAGGGGATTCGGGTTGTGTTTTTACCAAATATAAGTTTTGTAGTTATTACAAATTAATCCCTCCTTGATCACATTTTATAAAAACTTGCTCTTTTAACACTTTTTAAAAGGTTTTAACTACTAAACACAAATATTATAAACTAACAATGATAATCATGCATAATTTTCAATTGCTACAAAACACATGCAATAAATATAACACGTCATCACGTTACAAGATAAAATTCACAAATAATATTTAAAATCACATAAGCACATAAGCACAACTTAATAATCACCTTATTAATCAAGTTATTATCTGCTAATCATTTTTAATTATTATTAAGTCACCAACGTTCAACGACAACTAGTGTGTGCTCACGACACGTGTATGCAAGACCTAACGGAACTAACAGAGTTTGGTAACGGAAAATTACCGGATGTCACATTATCCCCATGTTGAAAGAATTTTCATCCCAGAAATTGCGTTACATGGTTGAGTTACATCACTGATCTACTGCATTGGCACAAAGTAACCAAGTGAGTTTCAGGTGAGTTGTCACATCATCCCCATGTTGAAAGAAATTTCATCCCGAAATTTAATCAATACCTTCGCTGGCCGTCATCGTTGTTTTGAACAGCTGAGGATACTTAAGTTTCATCTGGTCCTCACGTTCCCACGTGAATTCCGGTCCACGTCTCGAGTTCCAACGAACTTTGATTATGGGTATCTTGCTTTGCTTAAGCGTCTTTACCTCACGATCCATCACCTTGACTGGTTCTTCAATGAAGCGTAATTGCTCATCTACTTGCACTTCCTCCAGTGGTACAACCATCGTCTCATCCGATAAACAATTTTTCAAATTTGAGACATGAAATACATTATGAATTCCACTCAGTGAGTCAGTTAGGTCTAATCGATACGCCACTGGACCTATTCTTTCCAGAATCTCAAATGGTCCAACGTATGTTGGATTTAGCATTCCTCTTTTATCAAATCGAATCACGCCTTTCCACGGTGAGACTTTCAATAACACGTTGTCACCAACCTGAAACTCCAAAGGTTTCCGTCGCTTATTTGCGTAGCTTTTCTGTCTGTCACGTGCTGCAGCCATATTGTTTCTTATTTGTACAATCTTCTCAGTGGTCTCGTGCGCTAACTCGGGAGCCGTTAGCTGACTATCACCAATTTCCACCCAACAAACTGGTGATCTATATTTTCATCCATACAAGGCTTCAAAAGTTGCTGCCTTTATGCTGGTGTGATAACTATTGTTGTAAGAAAATTCCACCAATGGTAGGTGAACTTCCCAGTTATTCCCGAAGTCAATCACACAAGCATGTAGCATGTCCTCCAATGTCTGTATAGTACGCTCACTCTGCCCATCTATTTGTGGATGATAAGCAGTACTCATGTCTAGACGCGTACCCAAAGATTTCTGTAATGACTGCCAGAAGTGCGATGTAAAACGAGTATCGCGGTCAGAAATAATTGAGACTGGTACATCATGTCTCGAAACTATTTCCTTCAGATAGAGTCGGGTTAACTTATCCATTTTGTCCATTTCCTTTATCGCCAAGAAATGAGCGGACTTCATTAATCGATCTACGGTAACCCATATCGTGTCACAACCAGTAGGAGTCCGGGATAGTTTGGTAATGAAATCCATTGAAATCTATTCCCACTTCCACATAGGAAGCTCAGGTTGTTGTAATAGCCCAGATGATTTTTGATATTCCACTTTTACTTTCAAGCAGGTCAAGCACTTGCTCATATATGTAGCTATATCTGCTTTCATGTTAGGCCACCAGTAGTGTGCCTTCAGGTCATGATACATCTTGTCGGATCCAGGATGTATAGAGTACTTAGATTTATGTGCCTCACTCATAACCAAGTCTCTCAGATTTCCATGCAAAGGAATCCAAAGTTTTTCCATGAAATAACGAACTCCATCCGCCTTTACTTCCAACTGTTTATCCATTCCTTGTAACGATTCAGACCCAATGTTTTTCGTTTTCAAGGCTTTTGTCTGAGCTTCTCGAATTTGTTCAGGCAAGTGAGTGCTAATCGTAAGCTGCAAAGCTAGTACTCATCGAGGCTTAGCAGTCTCCTTTCTACTCAACGCGTCAGCGACTACATTAGCCTTTCCCGTATGATATTTGATAGCACAATCATAGTCGTTCAATAATTCTACCCAGCGTCTTTGCCTAATGTTCAATTCCTTCTGCTCAAAGATGTGTTGTAGACTCTTGTGATCGGTGTAAATAGTGCACTTGGTGCCATATAGGTAATGTCTCCAGATCTTTAAGGAAAAAACTACCACACCCAGTTCCAAGTCATGGGTGGTTTAGTTTTTCTCAAGTACCTTTAGTTGTCTTGAGGCGTAAGCTATCACTTTATCTCGCTGCATCAACACACAACCAAGTCCTTGAATAGAAGCATCATAATAGACCACAAAGTCATCACTTCCCACTGGTAATGCCAATATCGGTGCGCTACACAGTTTCTGTTTCAGTAATTGGAAAGCAGATTCCTGACTCTCACCCCATTTGTATTTTGTTCCCTTGTGAGTCAAGGCTGTGAGTGTCACACCCTAACCTTAACAGCGGAAATGTTGAGATGTGAGGGTTAAGATTGTTCATGCCACACAACGCTATTTCAAAGTGTAAACATTATTAAATTCCAAGTTCATGATATACATAAATGTAAAGCATAAGTTTCAATCAAACGGCATAACAAGAGTTCAAATAGCATCATGTGACAAAATATGTCATTTTATTAATCTCTAGGTCCAATCCTAGATGTTTACAAGTCTTTGTGAGCAACTAAGCGGGATCATTTCTTGAAACATGTTAAAAATAATGTCAACATATAATGTTGGTGAGTTTCCATTGGTTGCACATACATATATATATATAAACAATAAGTTGGCAATTCATGTCATAGGTTATAAAATAATGTAATAATAAATGGATAAACAAATGTAACAATCAAACCTCGACAAATATGACCACAAATGATTATACGATTAGCTAAGTGTACTTGGTTCCTATAGTGATCAAGAATACATCACTAGGAGCCGGCAATACCTCGGCTTTAGCACCAAATAGGCTTGTCAGGCCCATAGATCTATGACGTCGCTAGGCTAGCAATAGTTAATGATTGTATCTTACAAGTGTTATCACATGATAATTACAAGAGTTCAAATAACCATGACAAAATAAGATGAATTGCATAAGTGTTACAAGAGTAAAAACGTATCTACAAGTGTGTTTATGATAAGGTTAACATGTTTCACCCCAAAAGTGTGAAATAATATAAAATGGGGTATGGAAAACTCACATGACTTATAATGATGAACAAATAAGAAGTCTTGTATTTACGCCGAAGATTCGTTAAGGTTCAACCTAAATGAACGATGTAATAAGTTAATCATGATTATTATAGTGTTAACGGTACTCGGGAATCCACAGTTAAATTTGTGATTTTGGATGACAATTATAATGATGTTATTTATAAATCATTAAACCATGATTTTAAATTATAAGAGAGATACATTAATAAGAATTTTGTGATAAAATCATTAATAAAAGTTAAACTTTTATTATCAACGAATTATTATTTACTATTTGATGCAGTAGTAAATTTATAATTTTAAATGATTAAATTAATTCACATTTTAAATATGTAAATATATTTATTCTCATTTAAATATAAAAATTAAGTTTGTAAATATATTTTATAAAAAATGAAGAATTTATTAAATTTAAATTTTTGGAAATTAAGGGAGATTTATTACAATTTAAAATTAATAAAAAATTTGTATTTTGTAACAATTTTTATAATTTTTAAAATAAAAGAATAAGGATTTATTAATTGATTTTCTAATAAAATTTAAAAAGAAAATAATTTTATTTGGTTTTTTGGTAAAAATTAGTTTTTATATAATTAATAATGATATTAGAATATTTTCTGGATTTTAAAACTCAAAAAGACCATTTTTAAAAATAAAAGCAGGGACTCGGGTTCGAACCCGGGTCCCTAGCCACACTACACCATGCTTAAACCGTTGGGCCAAGGCCCTGTTTCATGTCAAACACCCGTTCCCAAATCACAAAAACAATTTAAAACGAACACGCCCAAATCACCATGAACCCTAATTTCGGTTTGATCCAATTGATCCGCAAAACGAGTTCAATAATGAAATTATAGTTAGGGCTTTTGTTCCCCATGTAAAACCGAGTGTAACACCCAGTTCAATTACCTGTTTTGGATTTGGGATCAACGAGTTCGACTTGAGTTGATGTCGCGACTGAGACTAGAATTGAATTGAGATGTGTGCGAGAGTTGTTGTGAAATTGAGCTTACAGAGAGTTGGAAAGAGACAAGGTGAACCTTTCCCCTATGTTAAATAGACTCAATTTGATTGGTTTCCACACTAACGGCTTTGAGTGTGTTCACGGGGGTTACAAGTCGATTTTGGTTCGTAAATAGCCGTTTCAGGAGGAATCAATCATATTAACAGCTTTGAAATGATTAGGTGAATGTTTAGACATGTTTAATTGCATTAATATCATGGTTTAAAGGGTTGAATCGGTTTTGTTTCATGAAGCTTTCGGTTACATGCTCATAGACTAAACAAACCACGATTAAAATCAAATTAATGTTCGTACATGGGTTCGAAACAGTTCCACGGTTCGAATGACTCGATTTGGGGTCTTGGAACTTATGTTTTGGGGTTGGCCAGAGCTTGGTCGGAGTGCGGCCGGAGTCTGGCCGGATCACCGGGAAAAACGGGGGGAGGGGGGGGGGTTTACGTGTTTTAAAAAATTTTACACTTTAGCCCTTGTAGTTTTATATTTATTATTTTAAGCACAAACTTAATAAATGCATAATTTGTTTTATTATTATTATTATCATTATTATTATTATTATTACTATTATTATTATTATTATATATATTTTTTAACTTATTTATTTAATAACAAGCAAGTTATAAAATTTTAAATACCAATAAAATCAAGATTAATAAATTTTACAAATGGGCCCTCGTACTTGTATTAATGACAAAACAAGCCCTTACAAGAATTAACGGAATTAACAACAACTTAACAATTACACAAGAGGTCACAGTCTCCCCAACTTTAAGAAATTTCGTCCCGAAATTAAAGATAAGGCTAAACGAACAGATAGGGATATTTCTTCTTCATGTAATCCTCGCGTTCCCAGGTGAACTCAGCTCCACGTTTGTTTTCCCAATAAACCTTGACGATTGGCGTGATAGTTGTTCGGGTCTTCTTCAGCGTTCGATCCATAATCTCGATAGGTTTCTCAACAAAATGCAAAGACTCGTCAATTTGGATTTCCTCCAAAGGAACGTGCAAATTTTCCTCGGCCAAACATTTCCTCAAGTTTGAGACATGGAAGACGGGATGAATCCCTCTAGAAGATAGTTATAGTTTGTAAGCCACTTTCCCAACTCTTTTTAGAATCTTGAAGGGTCCTACGAAACTTGGGGCTAACTTGCCCTTCTTCCCAAAGCGAACAACACCCTTCCATGGTGAGACCTTAAGAAGAACCATGTCGTTGACTTGAAACTCCAATGATTTGCATCTTTTATATGCATAACTCTTTTGACGACTTCTAGCCACCTCAAGGTTATTACGGATTTTGGAGACTTTATCGGTCGTTTCTTGAATGAGTTCTGAAATTCTCACCGATATCAGTCCAGCAGATCGGAGAAAGACATTTACGACCGTATAAAGCTTCGAATGGTGCCGTCTTGATACTTGAGTGGTAGCTGTTGTTATACGAGAGTTCTGCTAACGGTAAATGTGTATCCCAGTCACCACCAAATTCAAGGACACAAAGACGTAGCAAATCCTCAAGGGTTTGAATTGTTTGCTCGGTTTGCCCGTCCGTTTGAGGATGGTAAGCCGTGCTTAAATCTAGTTGAGTTCCCAAGAGTTCTTGTATAGAAGACCAGAAGTGTGAAGTGAAACGAGCATCACCATTAGAAATAATATGCAAAGGCACGCCATGACGACTCACAATTTCATCGATATAGATACGAGCCAACCTTGAAACCTTGTAAGTGTCTCGTATTGGTATGAAATGTGCTGTTTTGGTCAAACGGTCAACAATCACCCATATACTATCATGGCCTAGAGGAGTACGTAGTAACTTGGTTACGAAATCCATGGATATATGCTCCCATTTCCACATAGGGATTTCGGGTTGCTCAAGTAAACCACTAGGATGTTGATGTTCTGCTTTGACCCTTGCACACTTAAGGCATTTGGATACATAAGATGCGATATCCTTCTTCATCCCTGGCCACCAATATTGGTCCCATAGGTCCATATACATCTTATCGGACCCATGGTGAATAGAATAACGTGTTTGATGAACTTCGTGCATGATGAAGTGACGGAGATTGTCGCGATTTGGAATCCAAAGCCAGTTCAAGAAATACAACATGCCATTTGGTTTTGTTTCCAATTGTGATCGAACGTTAAACACTAATTCTTCATCCTTCCATTCCTCGGTTAATGCTGCTTGTTGAGCCTCGCGGATGCAAAACTCGAGATCACTATCAATCCTTATATTTTGAAGCACGATAGTAGCTTCGTTAACATCCACGTGAATCTCAGTATCAAATTCTCCCAACGTGTCAAACCATTGCCTTCGATCTTGAATTTCTTGAAGTGAGACAGTCTTATTATAGATCTTGCGACTAAGTGCGTCTGCTACAACATTCGCCTTTCCGGGATGATAGCGAATGTCACAGTCGTAGTCGCTAATCAACTGAACCCAACATCTTTGTCTCATGTTGAGATCCTTTTGATTGAACACATGTTGAAGGCTCTTATGATCGGTGTAGACTATGCATTGCGTCCTATAAAGATAGTGCCGCCAAATCTTCAAGGCAAAAACCATGGCACCAAGTTCAAGATCGTGGGTTGTGTAGTTCACTTCATGAACCTTCAATTGTCTCGAAGCGTATGCTATGACCTTTCCTCATTGCATGAGAACACAACCAAGACCTTGACTAGACGCATCACAGTACACTGTAAAATCGTCATTTCCATCGGGGAGAGCTAGGATTGGAGCATTACATAGCTTGCGTTTCAGTGTCTCGAAAGCCTCTTCTTGTTCGGGTCCTTATTCAAAAAATTGATTCTTTTGGGTTAGCGTATTAAGTGGTTTAGCAATCTTCGAGAAGTTTGCAATGAACCTACGGTAGTAACCCGCTAAACCACGAAAAGAACGAACTTCAGTTGGAGTAGTGGGAACACATCAGTTTTTCACGGCTTCTATTTTAGCAGGGTCAACGTGAATTCCTTGGCTATTCACCACATGACCTAGGAATTGAACTTCTTCAAGCCAGAATTCGCACTTAGAGAACTTGGCGTACAGTTGTTCCTTCTTCAAAAGTTCGAGAACTTGTAGCAAATGCAACTTGTGATCGGTTTTTGACTTGGAATAAATGAGAATATCATCGATGAACACGATCACGAATTTGTCCAAGTATGGTTTACATACTCGATTCATGAGATCCATGAAAACAGCAAGTGCATTAGTCAAGCCAACAGGCATAACCATGAACTCACAATTTCCATATCGAGTACGGAAAGCGGTCTTTGGAATATCATTGTCGTGAACTCGCAATTGATGATATCCAGAACGTAGATCGATCTTCAAGAATTGCGTAGCTCCTTGGAGTTAATCGAGAGGTCATCGATTTGAGGGAGAGGGTATCGGTTTTTGATGGTAAGTTTGTTGAGTTCCCGATAATCGATACACATACGAAATGATCCATCTTTCTTCTTCACAAATAGCACAAGTGCACCCCATGGTGAAGAGCTAGGATGAATAAAGCCCTTATCGATCAATTCTTGTAGTTGACTGGCTAGTTCCTGCATTTTAGAAGGCGCAAGATGATAAGGCGATTTAGCCACAGGGTTTGCACCAGGAATTAAGTCAATCTTGAACTCAACTTCCCGAACGGGAGGTAACCCACTAAGATCCTCGGGAAACACTTCGGGAAAGTCACGTACAACGGGTATATCTTTAAGTTCCTTCCCCTTGGCTTTCGTGTTAACTACATAAGCCATAAAGGCTACGTAATTTTTACTCAAACACTTTCAGGCCTTGATACAGGACATGAGTTTAAGTCCTTGAGACGATCTCTCACCAAAGACTTTTAGTGTATCTCCCGAAGGTAGCGGAATTCGAATGCACTTCTCGAAACAAATGATTTCCCCATGCTGTTTGGCTAACCAATCCATGCCAATAATGATGTCAAAGCTCCCCAGTTTCATAGGAATAAGATCGATAGGAAATTCGTGCTTGTTAAGATTCAGGACGCAATCACGTATTACGACGTCCACTACGATTGATTTTCCATAGACGACTTCGACCGAAAAGGATTTTCCTAGCTTAGAACGCGGCTTAGCAAGAATAGGTTCGAATTCTAAGGATACAAAGCTCTTATCCGCACCTGAATAAAAAAGTACAGACGTATAACAGTTATTTACAAGATACATACTTACCCAGATAAAAAACTATCATTGGTACATGGAAAGCAGGTAGAAATTTTACACAATAAAAGATCGATTAATAGGGAAGAATGATGTACCATTCACCACGTCGTTGTTGGCTTGCGCTTTATTTGCATTAATGTTGAAAGCCCGTCCTCGAGCTGGTGGGACATTCCCCGCAAGACGAGGGCATTGTGGATGGAAATGAACCGTTTCGCCACAGTTGTAGCAGGCTCGGTTAGCAATCATGGCAGAATTATTTTGGGCACGATGACAAGTAGCCACCAAATGCCCGTATTTCCCGCAAAGAGTGCAGATTCAGCATGGATTATTTCCCGCATGATGATACTTGCAGGTGTTGCACATCGGGTGTGGACCAGTGTAAGCTCTTGCCACGGGTGCTTGGTTTACAGCGACAGCTTGCCTTTGAGGGGCATTGGGTGTTGTCACAGCAAAGTTACAGGCTGGTGTGAACTTGCGCTTCTTGCCCTTGAATGAGGATTCAGCCTTCACCTCCTTCGTCACCTCGGGAGTCACCTTCGCAGCTGGTTTTGCACCCTTCACCGTCAAAGTACCAGCCTTAATATGATTCTCAGTGAGCTAGGCGGTGATGTTGATTGCTTCTTCCAGAGTCGTGGGCCTACTTCCCACCACAACATCTTGAATTTGGGGTGGTACCCCTTTGATAAACTTCTCGATGCTACGGGGTACAGTATCCACCATATGCGGTAGAAGCATGCTCAGTTCATAGTGTCTGGTGGAGTATGCCAAATGATTCCTACTATCCTGTTTGAGGTTCCAGAACTCCTCCTCCAGTTTTTGTAGTTCACTTCTCGAGCAGAATTTTTGGATCATAATGTCCTTGAACTCTTCCCAAGGGAGTGCCAAAGCCACTTCCGCACCCCGGTTTCTTTTCTCGCTATTCCACCGGGTAAGTGCCCGTTGTTGAAGGACACTCGCAGCATAACGGACCTTGAGCTCCTCGGGACACTCACTGTTTATGAAGGCGTTCTCCATACTTTCAAACCACTCGAGAAGTCTAGTGGCTCCCTCCTTTCCACTAAAACTAGTGAGTTTACAGGAGTTGAAGTGTTTGAAGGTGCAGGTTCGATTGTTTCCCCCTTGATTGTTGCTATTATCACCATGGCCATTGTTATCATTACCACCATTATTCCTATTTGCATTATTACTGTTGTTAGCTATTAGGGTGCTACTAAGTTCGGCAACCATGGTTGGGAGGACAACAACCATTTGCCGGGCAATCATCACGGCAAGTTGGCGGTCGGAGGTAGCATGTTTTCCTTGATGATGAGACATTCTATAAGATAGAAATAAAGAAGATATTAGAATTTGGTAATAAACCAGTTCAAGAAATCATGAATTTTTGATATTTACAAATATAAACAGGATGGTTCCATTTGGTACCACACAGCCAATAGGAACATTGACACGTCGAGGTGACTTAATTCCAATTACCTTGGGGAAAATGTGTATGTTGACCATAATTTAGCACTCATCCCGGAAATCCTCAGGTAAGCATAACAGGTCCCGCAATGGGATTTATACGAAATGCTTGCCTTAGCCCGAGGGCCTTTTTCCATGAAATCCAGAATACAGGTGTTTATGTGTCTCACACTTCCCTATAGGCTATTAGAATTAAAACCTCGATGAGATTTTCAAGATCTAGACATATCGTCTAAAGGATTTTACCCACACGATAAGATGCGTAGAATTCCACAGGTAGTCGAGAATAAGTTTTAGAAGAGATTACACGTGGTAGAACTTAAAGGCACATGAAGAGGATTAGGAAGTTGGGGTATACAAGGTTCAAGTAATACTCCTAAGGAACCATTTTTTAAATATAATCAAATAGCACATAAAGGATTTATCATGCAACATGTAACGTCATGTAATAGACATATAAGCAAGCTTCCAAGATTATAACAAATATTCATGAAGAGGGGTCCCTAGGTTAACCATAGTCTAGGCCACCATTTCTAATAACCTACATCCCTATAGTTATGGGCTCTGATACCAATCTATCACACCCCAACCTTAACGGCGGAAATGTTGAGATGTGAGGCTTAAGATTGTTCATGCCACACAATGCTATTTCAAAGTATAAACATTATTAAATTCCAAGTTCATGACATACATAAATTTATAGCATAAGTTTCAATCAAACGACATAATAAGAGTTCAAATAGCATCATGTGACCAAATATGTCATTTTATTAATCTCTAGGTCCAATCCTAGATGTTTACAAGTCTTCGTGAGCAACTAAGCGGGATCATTTCCTGAGACATGTTAAAAATAATGTCAATATATAATGTTGGTGAGTTTTCATAGGTTGCACACACACACACACACACACACACACACACACACACACACACACACACATATATATATATATATATATATATATATATATATAAACAATAAGTTGGCAATTCATGTCATAGGTTATAGAATAATGTAATAATAAATGGATAAACAAATGTAACAATCAAACCTCGACAAATATGGCCACACATGATTATACGATTAGCTAAGTGTACTTGGTTCCCATAGTGATCAAGAATACATCACTAGGAGCCGGCAATACCTCGGCTTTAGCACCAAATAGGCTTGTCAGGCCCATAGATCTATGACGTCGCTAGGCTAGCAATAATTAATGATTGTATCTTACAAGTGTTATCACATGATAATTACAAGAGTCCAAATAACCATGAAAAAATAAGATGAATTGCACAAGTGTTACAAGAGTAAAAATGTATCTACAAGTATGTTTATAATAAGGTTAACATGTTTCACCCCAAAAGTGTGAAATAATATAAAATGGGGTATGAAAAACTCACATGACTTATAATGATGAACAAATAAGAAGTCTTGTATTAAACGCCGAAGATTCGTTAAGGTTCAACCTAAATGAATGACGTAATAAGTTAATCATGATTATTATAGTGTTAACGGTACTCGGGAATTCACGGTTTAAATTTGTGATTTTGGATGACAATTGTAATGATGTTATTTATAAATCATTAAACTATGATTTCAAATTATAAGATAGATACATTTTAGTGTTTGAATAAGAATTTTGTGATAAAATCATTAATAAAAGTTAAACTTTTATTAAGGAATCATTATTTACTATTTGATACAATAGTAAATTTATAATTTTAAATGATTAAATTAATTCACATTTTAAATATATACATATATTTATTCTCATTTAAATATAAGATTTTAGTTTGTAAATATATTTTATAAAAAATGAAGAATTTATTAAATTTAAATTCTTGGAAATTAAAGGAGATTTATTACTTTAAAATTAATAAAAAATTTGTATTTTGTAACAATTTTTATAATTTTAAAATAAAAGAATAAGGATTTATTAATTGATTTTCTAAGAAAATTTAAAAAGAAAATAACTTTATTTGGTTTTTGGGTAAAAATTAGTTTTTATATAATTAATAATGATATTAGAATATTTTCTGGATTTTAAAACTCAAAAATACCCTTTTTAAAAATAAAAGCAGGGACTCGGGTTCGAACCCGGGTCCCTAGCCACACTACACCATGTTTAAACTATTGGGCCAAGGCCCTGTTTCATGTCAAACACCCGTTCCCAAATCACAAAAACAATTTAAAACGAACACGCCCAAATCACCATGAACCCTAATTTCGATTTGATCCAATTGATCCGGAAAACGAGGTGGTACACGCTCCTTGTAAACCATGCGGTGTATATAGGTAGGATAGAAGTTCCAGTTTCGCGGAGGATCGCGCTCGGGTAATGCGAATGGCTGATCCCAATCCATCTCTTTAGAGGGGTAAAGATGTCGAGGCCAGTCTGATCCCCTATCAGGTACAGGAGAAGGAGGAGGTGACTCAGATCGTGCAGGTCTCTTGCCTAAATCTCTGGATGACGATGCCATGCTGCAAAGTACGTGCTGCGTATGCCAATGAGTATACAGTAAGGAAATAAGTGATTAGTAACTAACAAACTGTACGGTTATAGTCTAGTGTGTATGAAACCTAGTTCCCTATAACCAATGGCTCTGATACCAATCTGTCACACCCTCAAAATCCACGTGCGGGGTTTTACCGCGAGGCGTGTGAACAAACCAGGATCTCAGTCATTAGTTACTCAGAAAGACTCTATATGAAACATTCAAGCAAAATCAGAGTTTAAAACATTAAAAGTATACGGAAGCGTTCAGTAAACATGACAACCCAAAATAATGCAACACAATGTAAAATGAGCAAACACGCGCCAACCGTTGTTCAAAACAAATACATAATTATTTCAATTGCAAAAACCACAATTATTTCAACAATGCTGACCTAAAATGCTGACCGGTGAGTGCTCCTAGGCTTTTCATTAACCACGACCTGAGAATAGCAAACTAAAAGAGTCAACACAATGGTTGGTGAGTTCAAGAGTTTGCGTAAAACATAACAGTAACAGTTATAAAACATAAGAATGCGTTGAATTAGATAGCTAGTCTAAATTCACAAGTAATAATCATAGTGATTTCATGATCGAAGCTGACAGCGTTTCATTTGATTGCCTCCCGTCATGACTTACCAGGTCGTGACACCATGTGTTAGGACAATATTGCATCCGTTTGACCTCGAGTCGCATAGGTGGGGCTTGTCAAACCCAGTAGTACTACCCAAGATTTCCCGCTAGTTCCAATATTAACGATCAAAAGTGTGAGGACTTTCATAGTATATCGTACTACATTAAACTATACACAACTTATAATCAATAAAGCGTTTCAGAATGAGTATTCTATCTCCCCCAAAAGAGAGTGTAAATAAAGTGGGGCATGAACTCACCTGGTGTGCACACGAATGATATTAAAGCTAACTTGAGAGAGAGAGAGGAAAGACAACCTTCAGAGGTTACCTAGAACACACGAGTACATGAGTACGTGTACACAGAATCATTAACAACCCTAAGTGCTCAATAAACACATTGACTCAAGGTTTTGGAAAAACAAGACACATTTGACCCAGTTGACCCGTTTGACCCGTTGGTGACATATTAATTGAAATCCCATTTAATCAAGCATAGCAACTCACCATACATGGTTATCATACAAGTTGTTCACATATATCACTTCATCAACCACTTGCTCTACCAAGATCATCATACAACTTAGATTATCATACAACTCATGCGAATCTCAAGTAGTCAATACTCAACACAATTATAGTTACATCATAACTAGTACATCATACATAAATTCTAATCATGCACAACATGCCATGTGAAGCCACTCACTACTTCACACCCTAAACCCGGCCAATCCTACTAAGTAGGGGCCTCAGATTCGCACGCGTGTATGACGATCATCATCACATCATCTAGCAAGATTTATATCAACCAATATACCTAACAATGATCTATTACAATCCTAAACATGATCCTATAATCTCCTAACATAATTCATCATCATGTATAATCAATAAGAGTACAATTTCCTAAATGACCAATCAAGTATCCATACAACCCACTTAAAACATCCACCATATTAGACACCACCAATAAACATTCTAACATGATCCTAACATCATAAACATGCACAATTCACCTTATCAAATGTTCCACACAAATAAAGTTTCCCTTTTGGGAAAGTAACATCCCAAAATCAATCTAACGCTCAATTCAATCATGAATTCATCAACACAATACCTATTCAAGCTCATATATATTATTTAAACATGTTCAACATCATCAAATCATCATAATTCACAAATCTCATATCCAAAAGTTTCTACTTTTAGCAAGGCATGAACTACATGATCAACTCATGGATTTCTTGCATAATAATCATAACTCCAACATCCAAAGAACATCATTAACATCATAACATCATCAATTCATCATCAAATCATCAAGTTCATACACAAAAGTTACTATTATTAGTAAGGTATGAACTACGCATCAAAACCACGAATTTCTCGTATAACCCACGTAAACCAACATCAATACAATCTAACTAACATCATAAAATCATCAAACAACATCAATTTCAACATCTACTATGATTTGCGAACTAGGGTTTAACCATCGTCAAAATCCATGAAAAACTAATCAAAATCTAACCTTTAATCGCGTAATGACCAAGAATTGATGTTTGCTACATGTTGGAATGATTGCACAATGTTCTTGGTGTCCAAAAGCTTGAAATCGCAAGGATGGAGGTGTTTGAAGGTGGTTTCGACCGCAAGTGGGGTTAGGGGATTAGGGTTGGGTTTTTACCAAATATAAGTTTTGTAGTTTTTACAAATTAATCCATCCTTGATCACATTTTATTAAGTCACCAACGTTTAACGACAACTAGTGTGTTCTCACGACACGTATGCAAGACCTAACGGAACTAACGGAGTTTGGTAACGGAAAATTACCGGATGTCACAATATGGATGCCAGACTCGAATCATCCCTAGTAGCTTATGCATCAATGCCTGCACCTCCTCAGCATCATTGATTACTGCCAATTGATATGCATATAAAAAGTCAGTGATGCTGAGTGAGTTCTAGTTTATATAATAAAATACTTTACTTTTGATAAAAACCTTTCCTTTACTTTTGTTCGTGATCACACATCATACGTACATCTTGATAATAATCATTTATTATCTTTCATCATCGTTCATAATTGTTCGTTTCGTACTTTATTATCTTTCACTTCTGTCTAGATCCTGCGATGTACTATGCCCCACTATTGGTGCACAAAGCGACTACAGTCTTGGAGGCAAGTGGCAAGGATCCCGTTTCGTACGTTTCCATTAGTCACAAAGACTGACCTTTAGTTGTGCACTCGACACACTATCGAGGTGGCAACCCATAAAGAGTTGTGAACACCTTTTTATATGCTTGAAAGACTTTAATTTATTCATTACGTTCCACTTTTCATTATCTTTATCTTCCAATTTCATTACAATAATACTTTACGTACATAAACATATCATACCACGCAAAGTCAAGTCATAATATATAATATGGAGCATCATCAACAACCCATAAACATACATAACATCAACAGGCATAAACCACCATAAAACATCAAGACTTAACACTTAATTCTATTTCCCAAAATTCCAGAAATATTCTAAATGTCTACAGCGTATGAACAGATATACAACGGATGGCTTAAAATTTTTTAAGTGTCTACAGCGGACAGCCAAAGTCCACAGCGCAAGGCTAAAATATTCCAAGTATCCAATGCGGATGAACAAAATCCAATACGGGTGAAAAAAGTCAAATGCGGATGAACAAAGACAAATGCGGATGAACAAAGCAAATGCGGATGAACAAAGTCCAATGCAGATGAACAAATTCAAATGAGGATGAACAAAGCAAATGCGGATGAACAAAGTCCAATGCAGATGAACAAAGTCAAATGCGGATGGACAAGGTCAAATGCGGATGAACAAAGCAAATGCGGATGAACAAAGTCCAATGCAGATGAACAAAGTCAAATGCAGATGAACAAAGTCAAATGCAGATGAATAAAACAAATACGGATGAACAAAGTCCAATGCAGATGAACAAAGTCAAATGCAGATGAGCAAAGCAAATGCGGATGAATAAAGTCCAATGCAGATGAAGAAAGTCAAATGCGGATGGACAAAGTCCAATGCAGATGAACAAAGTCAAATGCGGATGGACAAGGTAAAATGCGGATGAGCAAATTCCACAGCGCACAACATGCAAAATTTGTCTAAGTGTCCACAGCGGACGTACCATGTCCAATGCGAACACCATGCATATCCTAAGTGTCCACAGTGGACACTATAACTATCACCTGCAATGCATTATACGTATTTGGAAAAGGGAGAAAAAGAGTATCACTTAAAACAAGGGGTTAAAAGTGTATGCAGGACCGGTAAGGGTACTTAAGAATGCAATTAGCTTCACAAGAGGAGTGATCTTAAATCACTTAACCATTCAAATAGGGAACTGGTAACTTCACTGATGATACAAGCTACATAAGTAATATTAAAGAGACAGAACTATAAGAACAAGAACAAAGTCACAAGAACACAAGACTAAGTTTTCAAGGAAGTTGTATATTGATTCTCTAGTTCTATTACAAGTGTTTGCAAGTATATAAAATTACAAGAACCAGAGACTATTTATACTATAACCTACAACCGTCAATATGAAAAAAGACAGTTGGAATTTTTACTAATCTAGACAACAAGATCAATCTACAGTCAAAAGGCAGATTGTCTTTTGACTAGTGACTATGACATGGCATAGCTCACTGACTTAATCTAATGCAGACAAGTCTACAGGAACAAAACTGGGAAGTTACAATCAAAGAATTTTTCTACTGTTTGATAAAGTATGGAAGTTTCACCAACTAATGTTAATAGGTGAGTCTTCAGAGCAGCAGCGGAAAGTACATCAGCTTTATCAAAAAGTAAATCAGAGAAAGCATCTTTTCTTTGTCTTTGAAAGAAATCTGTTTTCACAGCAAAATGGCTTCAGAAGACTTTGTCTTTTGAAGCTTCGGAAGACTTCATCTTTGGCTTCGGAAGAAATGAGTCTTTGGCTTCGGAAGATTTCACACTTGTAATAATTTTATGATAAGTGTGAAACTTCCAAAGTAACTTCTTCTGAACTGTTGGCTTCGGAAGATTTTACACTTAGATTTATTTGTGAGTGTAAAACTTCCGAAGCTAGTTCATCTTTGTTCCTTAGTGCATGCAGGAAGACTTGGTTGTTTTGGTATCCTTTGGTTGCATCAACCTTTAATCTTCAGATGTTCCTTACAGTGTACAAGGGGCAAACTTGCCTATTATGGGATTTAAAAAGAAGTATGGCAGCCCACACTTCCTTTTTGCACACACACTTCGGCTGCATAGAAGAAAGAAGAAGCTGCTATCAGTTTCTAAAGAGAGAAAGAAGAAGGTCTTCAAGAAGGTGAGGTTTCCTAGTGTTTACTTCTCGGTTTTCGGTGGGTTTGAACTTCTAGGCCGATCTTTATGTGTTTCCTTTGTGATTGGCAGCTTGTTTTTGTGTGTTTTAGTGCTAGAACTCCAGGTGCAGCTTGTTTTTGTGTGTTTTAGTGATAGAACTCCAGGTAGCTCTCGGGTTTGAGGAGTTTTCAGTCGAAAGCTATTAGAGGTGAGTTCTAGATCCTCTCTTTTACATGTTTCTGCTTGTTTGGGGCTGGTATGCATATTAAACTGTTGTTTTCTACACAAAACCATGTTTTTCACGAATTGTACGACTTAAAATGGATGAATGTTTGTTTCTTGTGATTATTGTGATGTTGTGTAGATATTTAGTATGTTTTAAGTGTTACATGTTAGATCCATACTAAGTATAATTTAGAATGACTTTTGGAGACTGGAAAATACGTATAATGCATTGCAGGTGATAGTTATAGTGTCCGCTCTGGACACTTAGGATATGCATGGTGTCCGTATTGGACATGGTATGTCCGCTGTGGACACTTAGACAAATTTTGCATGTTGTGCACTATGGAATTTGTTCATCCGCATTTGACCTTGTCCATCCGCATTTGACTTTGTTCATCTGCATTGGACTTTGTCTATCCGCATTTGACTTTGTTCAACTGCATTGGACTTTGTTCATCCGCGTTTGCTTTGTTCATCCGCATTTGACTTTGTTCATCTGCATTTGACTTTGTTAATTTGCATTGGAATTTGTTCATCTACATTTGCTTTGTTCATCTGCATTTGACTTTGTTCATATGCGTTGGACTTTGTTCATCCGTATTTGCTTTGTTCATCCACATTTGACCCTATCCATCCGCATTTGACTTTGTTCATCTGCATTGGACTTTGTTCATCTGCATATGCTTTGTTTATCCGCATTTGACTTTGTTCATCTACATTGGACTTTGTTCATCCGCATTTGCTTTGTTCATTCGCATTTGTCTTTGTTCATCCGCATTTGACTTTGTTCACCCGCATTAGATTTTGTTCATCTGCATTGGATACTTGGAATGTTTTAGCCATGCGTTGTGGACTTTGGCTGTCCACTGTAGACACTTAGAAAATCTTAAGCCATCCGCTGTATATCTGTTCATGCACTGTAGACACTTAGAATATTTCTGGAATTTCAGGAAATAGAATTAAGTGTTAAGTCTTGATGTTTTATGGTGGTTTATGCCTGTTGATGTTATGTATGTTTGTGGGCTGTTGATGATGCTCCATATTATGTATTATGACGTGAATTTACGTGGTATGATATGCTTATGTACGTAAAGTATTAATATAATGAAAGTGGAAGATAAAGATAATGAAAAGTGGAATATAATGAATGAATTAAAGTCTTACAAGCATATAAAAAGGGGTTCACAACTCTTTATGGGTTGCCACCTTGACAGTGCGCCGAGTGCACACCTAAAGGTCAGTCTTTGTGACCGATGCAAACGTACGAAATGGGATCCTTGCCACTTGCCCCCAAGACTATAGTCACTTTGTGAACCAATGATGGGGCATAGTACATGGCAGGATCTAGATAGAAGTGAAAGTTAATAAAGTACGAAATGAAAGATGATGAAAGATAATAAATGATTATTATCAAGATGTATGTATGATGTGTGATCATGAACGAAAGTAAAGGAAAGGTTTTTATCAAAAGTGAAGTATTTTATTATATACACTAGAACTCACTTAGCGTCGCTGACTTTTTATATGCATATCAGTTGGCAGGAAATCGATGATGCTGAGGAGGTGCAGACATGGATGCATAAGCTACTGGGGATGATTCGAGTTTGGCATCCATATTTTGAAAATGTTAATGTATTAATATGATTTTTGGGTTGTTAATGAAATGATATGATAATTTGTCATGTTTTATATTATTTATGCAATGATTGACCAAGTGTAAGCGTCTCGGGAACGGGGCCTTACATGGGTGAAGTATCATGCTTTCTTTCCAAAGCTAATAGTGATGAGTCAACTCTTTAGCATAAAAGAATGTGCCATGTTAACTTTAAAACCATGAATAAGATGGTTAAAAATAATTTGGTACATGGTGTGCCAAAAAGGAGTTTATCTGTAAAGACAACTGTGTTGCTTGCCTGAGAGGAAAGCAACACAAGGTTTCTCCCAAATTCAAAGAGGTCAACTCATCACTACCCCATTACACTTATTGCACATGGATCTTTTTGGTCCCATAAGTATAATGAGCATTGGAAGGAAATCATATTGTTTTGTGATTATTGATGATTTTACAAGATTTACATGGGTATTCTTTTTAAGAACTAAAGATGAAACGGCTGAAACTTTAAAATCTTTTATTCTTAAAAATTGAAAATCAAAAGGACCATAAGGTAAAAATCATTAGAAGTGATCAAGGGACTGAGTTTAAGAATCAAGTTCTTGACTTATTCTGTAACTCAAAAGGGATTGCCGGACAATACAATGCTCCTAGAACTCCTCAACAGAATGGTGTTGCTGAGAGGAGGAACAGGACACTTATTGATGCTGCAAGAACCATGTTAGTTGATTCAAAGCTACCTTAAACTTTCTGGCTAGAGGCAGTCAGCACTGCATGCTATGTGCAAAACAGGGTTCTCGTTGTTAAGCCCCATGGAAAAACCCCTTATGAGCTATGGAACAAGAGGCCACCATTCATTGGCTTTCTTAGGTCCTTTGGCAGTAGGTGTACCATACTTAACACAAAAGACAATTTAGCAAAGTTTGTTGAAAAGTCGGATGATGCTATCTTTGTTGGATATTCCTCAACCTCTATTGCTTATAGAGTTTATAACATCAAAAATCAACAATTTGAGGAACCATCCAAAATTGTTGTTAATGAGCACACTGCTTGTGTTAAGGGGAATGGCCCTGATCATATCTTCAATTTAGAATTGATTTCAACCTATTCTAAACCATCTTATGAGAATGTTTCAGCTGGAACAGGAACTCAAAGTGACCCTATGAAGATCAACTCTTTGAGTTATCCAGACCTATTCCAAGTTCTCCAAGAAAAATTAATGAACAAGCTCCCACTACTAGAAGTCCTGAAAGCTTGAACATCTCAGGAAATAATGGAGCTTCAACAAGTTGTTAGCCTACTGAGCCTCAAAACTCATCAGCTGACAACTCCAGCATTCAACACCAAGCGGATGAAGACAGTGATCTGGAGGAACATGCAACTATTGATGCTGCTTCTTAGTAGAATATCATTGATGCTGTCATACATTCATTCAATCAGTCCTCATTGAATGAGTGTGAGACATCAGCTGGTCATGGTGTTCAAAATCCTAAGCAAAACTTCTCAAACCTGGATCAATCTATGCAACTAGATGTGATTCCTAGGCTCAGGATACACAATAATCATCCAGCTGAGAACATCATTGGGGATGTCTCAGAAGGTGTGAGAACAAGATGTTAGACCCACAATAGGAATGTCTGCTTGTACTCATGCTTTCTCTCTCAAATGGAACCAAAGAAGGTAGAAGAATCCCTCAAGGATAATATTTCGGTTGAAGCTATGCAAGAGGAGTTGCTTCAATTCAAGAGGCAAAAGGTTTGGAACTTGTGACATTGCCACCTGGCCAAGTCCCTATTGGCACCAAGTGGGTGTTCAGAAATAAGAGAGACAATAGAGGTTTGATCATCAAGAACAAAGCAAGACTTGTTGTTCAAGGATACATATAGGAGGAAGGAATAGATTACAATGATGTCTTTGCACCTGTTGCAAGACTTGAGGCTGTGAGAATCTTCCTTGCTTTTACAGCATCCAAGAACTTCACTGTCTATCAACTTGATTCCAAATGTGCATTTTTGTATGGGGATATCGATAGAGAAGTCTATGCGAGTTAGCCACATGGATTTGAAGACCCACAACACCCCAACTATATGTGCAAACTAGATAAAGCTCTTTATGGGTTGCATCAAGCACCTAGGCTGTGGTATGAGACCCTGACTCAGTTTCTTCTGAAGAGTGGCTATACCAGAGGCCCATAGACAAGTCATTGTTCATAAAAAAGTTTGGGAAAGACATGCTACTTGTTCAAGTCTATGTTGATGACATCATATTTGGTTCCTCAAATGACCAAATGTGCAAAGACTTCGAAAGCATCATGAGGAAGAAGTTTGAGATGAGTTCCATGGGAAAGATGGAGTTCTTCCTTGGAATTCAAGTGAAGCAGATGGAAGAAGGGTTCTTCATCAATCAATCTAAGTATGTCAAGGACATCTTAGAGAGATTTGAGATGAAAGATTATAAGCCAGCCAAGACACCTATATCGAGAAACCACAATCTTTGTCCTGATTCTGAGGGGGAGGATATTGATCAGTATCAGTACAGGGCAATTATTGGATCTCTGATGTATGTCACTGTAAGTAGACCTGATATCATGTTTGCTACCTGCATCTGTGTAAGATATCAGGCTGCTCCCAAGGTCTCACCTAATTGCTGCCAAGAGAATTCTTAGATACCTCAAAAGAGCTCCCAAACTGGGTCTCTGGTATCCTAAGAATAAGGACTTCAATCTCTATAGGTACACTGACAGTGATTATGGTGGCTGTAACATCAACAAGAAATCCACATCCGGAGGGAGTTAATTTCTTGGTAGAAGGATCATCTCCTGGAAATGTAAGAAGCAATCATGTGTCTCTACATCAACTGCTGAAGCTGAATATATTGCTACTACGAGCTGCTTTGCTCAACTGCTATGGATTCAAAATCAGATGCTGGACTATAGTTTTAACTTCATGGAGACTCCTATCCACATAGACAACAAGAGTGCCATTTCTATCACAGAAAATTTGGTCAAGCACTCTAAGACAAAGCATAGCGACATCAGGTATCATTTCATTAGAGATATTCATAAGAAAAATCTAATTAAACTAGTTAAAGTCAATTCAAATGAGCAATATGCTGACTTGTTCACAAAAGCCTTTGATGAACAAAGATTTAAATACTTAATCACAGCTATTAGGATGATTAACATTGACTAGTTCTTCTCTTTTAAAAAACCTTTTTAAATATGTCTTGTCTATGTTTTCTAAATACAATCTAAGCCCTGTTACAAAAAGACTTTCTTCAAAATATCTAAGTATGAATTCTTCCGAAGAGAAATTTACCCTCAGAAGAGATCTTTATCCATCTTCCGAAGGCAAATTCCTCTGCATAAATATTATTTTCCGAGGAGTTTTTAGCCTCGGAAAAAAATTTGATCATAGATCAAATTTACTTCCGAAGCTTACTAACTTCTGTTCTTGGAAGAAGACTGTACTCTCGAAAGCAAACTTGTCATTGAGATATGGTTTGCACTCGGAAGTAAAAATGGCCTCGGAAGACGATATTGGGAAACACAAGTGTTTTCTCTCGGAAGCTATTTTACCTTCGAAAGAAAACTTTTACTGTGTAACGGAAATCTCAGGGACCCACTCCGCAAAAAGTAAGATTTTATTGATGATTGTCGGAATATTTTAAATGGTTTATCTTACCGCCCCTGTCAAATCGCATCCCAAACAGTCTTTTCACCTTATTGGTTTGGCTTTTTACCCCCCATTTAAAACTTTCGACTCTCTTTCTTTACTTTCTTTACCACTGCAAAAGTCCCAAATTTCCACTATCTTCTTCACTCACTCTCAAATTCCTTCAATCCAACAGTACCTCTTAACAATGGCCCTAAATCCCCAACATAACCAAGTTGCCATCCTTGACTCTTCAAAGGATGCAGACTTTGCCCCTATTGTCGAATTTCTGTCCCAATCAGCGTACTTCACTGCCCTCACTGTTAACCCCACCATCTACTCTAACCAAATGGCTGAATTCTGGGCAAATGGTCGAAGTGAAACACTAAATGATGAAAGGGTCATCAGATCAACGATCTGCGAGAAGGAGAGCATCTAGAGCATCATGATGAGGGCACCCCCACTGAATTCCCCAAATCTAAGTTGGAAGACACTTACACTCAGATAGGATATGGCGGTGATGTGAGCAAGTCTACACTCTATAAATTCAACTTCTCCTACAATTGGAAGTTCTTGCTGCACATCGTCCTGCACTGCCTATCTAACAAGTCTGGGGGATGGGGAACAAATCCCATATGATTTGGGCTGCCTAGTCCACGGGTTGGTAAAGGGCCTACACTTCAACTACTCATGCTTTGTGTTGAACAACTTAAGAGTCAATCTCACCCAGGATCTATTCTAAATGTATCCCCGGTTCGTTCAGCATATAATCAACTATGAGCTGGACCAGGACAAACTACAATATGAAGACATTCTACTAGTCCCTCACATGCGGCCTGGCATCTTCAAAACTTTGAAGAAGGTGTCCAACAACTTCACTGGAAGATTCACTAATCTTCCAGGTATGCTCGAGCCAACTGCTCCTGGTGACATCCTTGCAAGCCCAGCAGGTGATGAACCCATATCAGACTCCACCACTCAAATTCCAATCACTTCTTCCCCACCAATCAAGATTACTTACACAAGACGCCCTAAACAAACCCTGATCAAGATTACTTGCAAGCATAGCAGGTGATGAACCCATATCAGGTCCCCTCTGCTCAAACCAGAAAGGCTAGAGTGGAACTCCGGGCTCCCACTCAGCCAGAGGTCCAACCATCCTCCACCATTGACCTCAATGTCAACGTTGAGCCTCCTTAGTCTCAACCTGATAAGCGCACAACCCAAGCCTCTAGCCTTCAGGGTGTGTCCCAACACTCCCCTGAGCAGCCAAAAAGGGACAGCTACATCATCAGGTCGTCTGCTCTTGCAAAAGAACCCTTAGGTGCTGAGCAAGGTCTCGGGTCATTAGATTTAACCTCCCTATCCTGCATTGACCTATTAACCCAACCTGATGAGGACATTATGTTTCATCCTGGCCATGATTTTGTTCTACCACACCACTCTCAAGATCAACTGAGCCCTATGGAACCTCTAATGTCTAGCCTACATCAGTTAAGCCAAATTGAGGCAAGTCAAACCAGTGTGCGGGTGACTATTGTAGGCTCAGCTGCCACTACTAAGAGTGTTTCACTAACCTCTCAGGACAGTGGTAACATAAGTGAGACTAAGTCTACAGCAACCTTGCCCCTTGATGACTCTGAAAGAGACATCAGCACGTAAGGGTATCCAGGGCGCCAAGCCACCATTACTGGTGGTGATTATGAACATACTAGGTATGTTATCTCGTCTCCCAATGATTCTTCAAAAGAAGATGAGGGTAGTCTGAAACTCATTGTTAGAAACCTGCTTTCTAAAGTCTCAAACCTTGAATCAAAGGTTAAGACTTTAGAGGATAGGTTTGCCACTCAGCAACTTGAGATTGAACATCTCAAGGCTAAACTAGCTGAGACATAGATTGAGAAGTTTGTCAGGCATGTACCTATCCAGGTTTCTTTAAGTTCTTCCTCCAGCTCATTTACTTCCCAAGATGATACTACCAAAAAGGGGGAGAATGTACAGAAACAAAGACATGAGGAACCCTGCCTTGTCATCACAACAACTTCTCTTAATGCCATATCTACTTTTTACCCTACACAACAACACCCTGCAACCATCTTCCCTCAAACAACTCCTATTACCATTCAAGTGGACCCAAAGATGCTTATAGACCTCAATAGATTTTTAGCCACATTTTTTATAAGGTCCTCCATTGAACAACCTTCCCCTGATGTAGCCATTGCCTACTTTGGAGCTGAGGAGCTTCAAAGGTTGAGTGCACCACCTAACTCTGAAAAGAAAGTTGGTCAACCTAAGGTCTCTATTGAACCTGAGATTAACTTCGAAGGGGATATACAAACTCATGGCCCAACAACCAATTTGGAAGGGATAGGTAGTGTAGTTCCAATTACTTCCGAAGCAGAAATCCAAGCTACGGAAGGAATAATTGAACTGTCTTCCTTGTCCGATGACCTATTCATCACAGAGGCCATTCTTGACTTGGCCTCTGAGGTAAATAGTGAGGACTTCTTTACAACTCCCATCTCCTAAGCACCACAAGTTCAAACTCCCTCTCCCCAACCTGAAACCTCTAAGCCTGAGTCTCCAAAGGCTGAATCTTCCTCTGATCCTAAGGGAAAGAGGAAGCTCATTGCTAATGAGCTTCTAGAGGAGGAAAGGATGGAAAAGCTCAAGTAGAAAGGAAGAGTTGATACTGGGAAGCTGTTGGCTGCAAGTAGCAAAGCATGAGCAGCCTCTCAAGAAAGTGTCAACAACAAAAAGAGAGTGGATATTATTGATAGGCTCATCAGCCTGGGAGTAACCAGTGAAGAAATCCATCTACTCCCACTTGATGAGCTTGTGAGAATGGAGAAGGCAACCTTGCTGTAAAAGGAAAGAGAGGAAGCATCAAGGTTGGCCGAAGAGGAAGAGAAGAGGAAAAGGAAGGAGGAGGCTATGGAAAGGGAGAGGATGGATAGGATAGCCTTTCTCTGTTCTAGAGGCTATTCTCAGGAGGAGCTGGCACCTCACAATTATGATACGATATTGTTTCTTTTCCACAAAGAACAAGATCAGATCAACAAAGAAAGGAAGAAGAATGAATAAGAGAAGCTGAGGGAGAAGAAGAAGAAGGAGGAAGAGGCATAACTTACTGCTGCCAAGAACGAGGGAGATAAGGAATGGATGAAAACCTATCTCAAAGCCCATGGCTTCTCTGGCAGACAAGTGGGTCCCATGTCACTGAAGACCCTACAGCTACATGTTAGCGACATCAAGGCTGACATTCGCTTAGAAAGAAGGCCAGAGGTAATTCAAACATCTAATGTTCAGAATAAAACACCCAAACCCACACCAACACCCAAACTAGTACCCAAACCACAACCTACACCCACACCTTTTCCCTTCCCTATCAAAACTGAACCAACTACTTAGCCTTACACCCTTGAACCCACACCATCAGCCTTACCTACACCCTCACCCATTGCTTCCCAACAACCACCACCACCACCTATCCTTAAACCTAAAACACAACCACGAACCCACTCACCACCCAAACCAACTTCTGAAACATCTAAGCACCTGACCTTAAAAGAGTTCAAGGAGATCAAGAAGAAGCTCATCAACTGCACCACACTGAACGACATCTCTTTTGAGGAAGAGACCATTAAGCTGAAATATATTGATGGCTCTTCCTGTTCCCTCACAAGAGATGCATTCCTTGATCTACCAAGGGGAACACTGGACCAAGCTCTCCAACTTGTTGCAACCAATTCAGATGTTCTTACAGAAGAAGAAAAGAAGTTAAGAAGGAGACTGGTGACTCTGCTAGACACTAGGAAGGGAGACGAGCTTTCTACCAAACCCCTCAATCCTAGAAATCAAATAGTCCAGTGGAGGTTCGATGAACCTTCACACAGCTTTTGATGCGGAAAGGGAGAATGATGAAGTAAACAGGGTTGATACTTCATCTCTGTTACACTCCAGCAGATTTGACATTACTGACTTAGCAGAGAAACCATTCTCCAATCCCTCCAACAGTTGGGTCTGAAAAGGATAGTCTATATTATCAACACAGTCAAAGTCAACAAATATCAACGTCACTGTCAAAGTCATCAAAAAGTCAAACAGACGCGTTCGAGATGAAGAACCGAGACGAGACGTTGAAGATATAAATGACTAGGAGTTTATTGTTAATAAATATATTTTGTATGAACAAAATATATTTATTTATGTTTAAGTCATTTTTATGTTTTAATGATAGTCTAGGGGGCTAATTGTCATTAAGTCTAATTGTCAATAGACTATATATAGCTAGAGTCATTAGTGTGTTTAGGGAGCTTGAATGAGCCATTGATTGAGGGTCTTTCACATTTGTAATATCTTTAGCAATCAATTCAGATCAAACAAGGGTTTATTGAGTGTTCTTAAGGTGTTCATCATTGTTCATCAATATTTTATTGTGTTTGATCTATATTTTCCACAAATATCATTGATATTTGTGTTTTTAGTGGGATTTGTTTGTGTTTATTAATCAATAGCACTGTTATATCGATCGAGAGGACCAACAATTTGGTATCAGAGCCTTTGTGCTCTTGATTGATTGAGATTTTAGGTATTTTCAAACAATTCACTGTTACATTCATTTTCGATCTGATTTGCGTGTTTTGGACATGGAAATTGATTCAGGATTGCTCGATTTTGGTGTGGGAAGCTTTAGAAATCATCAGATCTAAAATTCATTGAGATTTGGATGAATTTCAGTTGATTTCGTGCTGAAAAAGCTGTCCAGATACGTCGGGCGAATTTACAGATCGTCCAGCGAAACTACAGCATCATTAAGCGAAACTACACAGTTTCGCCGAGCGAAACTAGGGATCATTCAGTGAAATTACACAGTTCTTGATTCTGGATCTGATTTCTTTGTCCTAGCGAATGTACATGTGTTGAACGAAAGTTCATAGTGTTTGTGTGCCAATCCCAGCAAAATTACTGCCAAATTGTTCTCTGAACGAAAGTTCAACTAGTTTCGGGCGAAGCTATCCAGCGAAACTAGCATCTGTGTGCCATTGCTGGGCAAAAATGCTGTCGAAATTACTGGTGAAACTACTAGTGAACTTGCCAGCGAAATTAGTGAAAATTCAGCGAATTTGTCAGCGAAATTAGCCTCCGATCATTTCTAAAGAAAAAAAAAAAGTCGGTTAGAAACCATTTAGTTGATATTAAAAGTATTTCTTTTGGGGGGGGATAATATTTAATTTCTGATTATGGCAAAAATGGATTTTTTAGAAGTATCTAATTTCTTCAAATCTGATGATCTAATATCGGCACAAAGTCGGTTTGATTCTTTTGCTGCCATGAAAGATGAAAAGATATCTGATTTTGTTGATGAATTTCTAATCGTGGCAAGCAACCTTAAGAAGTATGATGACCAACTGGGGAACCATGAACAAGTCACAAAACTTCTGGACTCACTTCCTCCACAGTGGAGTCCACAAGTTAGATTGTTAAAGCAGGAAAGGAATTTTGCTGACTATAAACTCATGGAAGTTATCAACAAGTTGAAGTCATTTGACTTGGATATGAAAAGAAGAGAGTACAATCAATGCATGTATGGGGGTGTATCTTCAAGTAGTAAGATCAATATAGAGTCTGAAGAAGAAGTGAACCATGCATTGATGGCTGAGGTGGAAAACAGCGATGAGGATTCTGTTGAAGATTTTGATCCTTTCAAAGAATTCCGGTGTGACACTCAAGGTGAGAGTGTTGGTGATGTTGGTGATTGTGCAAGTTGGTGTAAAGTTCAGGATGAAGGAAAGCAAGAGGAAGGTGAAGCTGAAGAAGCTAAGAAAAGAGCTACTGAGGAGGATGAATACAAAAAGAACACTCCCTTCTGTCAATGTGAAAAAGCCCTAGCTGCTAAAAAGCTAGTTATGGGACTTCTTTATGAGGTTGTTCAAGACATGTGTTCTCCTCCCTGCAAAATTCGTTTATTCGGGGTTTATAAAGCTAACAGATTATTGTTAGAAAACGAAAAAGAATTAAAACGAATAAACAATGAACTTAAAATCAATGAGTCCAAATATTTTATTAAACTAAGAGAAGCTTTAAAAATGACCTTTAAAAAAGAAATCTTTTAGTAAAGAATGTCGAGATTAATGTTTTGAGCGAGCGAGTCACTTTAGCAGAATTTGAGACTAGCAAGCTTAAAACTAAACTTGACAAATGGACGATATCTGGGATGAAACAGGAAGAACTATTCTGTAAGCAAAGGGGAGCTAGAATCAAAACAGGTGTGGGATATGGTGAAACTTTATATGTTTATCCTCCTCCTAGCACTCATTGTTACTCTCCTATGCCTCAACCTCATCCATCTAATGATTTAATTGAAGCTGCAGATACTAATAGTTTACATGCAGGTTTAAGCAGCGTTAATCACAAAGAGGTTCGAGATGCAGGTTTGGGGCTCATCAAGCAAGGATCTGATCTGCAAAATGATAATTCTAACTCTGATGCTTCAAAACCAGTATCAGTTGTTTCCAGAAATTTCTTTAACAAACTCAAGACAGGTAACATCCTTTCATTTGTTCCTATCAAGTTTGTCAAAGAAGGAACAGCTGTGGAATCGTCAAGCAATCAGAACTCAACAACACAAACCGAAAAAACAAGAGTCATCAATCAAGATCCATTGGAAGCTAACTTGTGTATACAAGACTGGACAAGCTCTGATGATGAATCAGAGATCATCAAGTCACTTGAAGTTATCAAGTGTCAAATGCTTCCAAAAGTCGAATCAAGACCTATACGGATCTCATCTCCAACTGCTAAGCAAATCAGCAGTTCCTCTAAAGCTCAGCAGAAGCACTCACCATCTTCATCTGCTATCCATCATGACCCTCACAAATTTTCTTCCAAGTCTAACATGTCACCTGTCATACAAAAGGATTCTCAAAAGAATGCTCAGATCTCAGCTTCCAGAATATCACACATCAAAACACAGCCCAGTTCAAAATTCACATTGACAAAGCCTCAGAAAGTCAATTTCCTTATATCCAAAAGAAGAAGCTTAAAGGTTGTCAACAAGCTACAACAACCTCAAAGCAGGCTCCACCCTCTCCAGCTATCCACGGGACTACAAAGAACCAAAAGCCTTTCAAGGCTTGCTTTAGATGTGGAAAAGAAGGTCATGTGCTAAAGAAGTGCCCTTAGGTTCAAAGGCAAGCTTCGGGAGGTAAAGATAACACAGGTTGCTTCTAGGGTTCAAAAGGTAAAAAGCACATATCTTTGAATGGTTGGATAAAGAACAATCTATCCAAACCTTCTCATGTGAAGCCGGTTTCACATGATTCAAAGATAAAAAGGACTAATGTTTCAAAATCAAAATCTCTTCCTTCGGGTCTTAAAAAGAAAATGATTTCCAAATTCAATTCTTTCAAAACAAAAGTAATTGAACATAAACAAATTTGGAAAGTAAAACAAAAAGTTAAAGAGATAAATGATTTTTCAAAAGGGTGTGTGCTTAAGCAGGTTATGTACACTGATGAAAAAGGAACTCCCAGGACCATAATGACCTGGGTTCCCCTCTCTAACTAATCTTTTTATGAGTGCAAGAACAATTCAGGAGGCCTATCAGTAATCCAGTTTACTGACTGATATTGTTCCTAATTCAAATTTGAGGCGGAACAAACAGGCTATGGTTATGGTATCTAATCCACATTTTGGATTCTTATCTACCATTCACAATCACTGCATTTTTCTTGATACTTCATTTCTCATATTTTTGCTAGTATAATTTGGAAGACTTTCTTTAGTAAAATTCTATTTTCATTTCCGTTTATTATATTCTTAAAAAAAAGGGGGAAATTTCTTTTTTGTTTCATGGCAGTTAAAAAAAAAGAAATTTCGGGGGAGAATAAAAATTTCACGGGAACTAAGAACTTGATTTGGGATGACTGAGAAATGATAGTATGTCTTCTTGGTATGCTTTTTTGCATGACTTGTACTTTATGAGAAATGATAGTAACTGATGTAGATGTCTGTATCACTTAATATTCTAAAATCTAAAAAAGACAGTTTCATGATATGATATGCTTGGTAGGCTCAACCTGAAAACAAAGTAAACAGTGATTCTGTAGACTAACTAAAGCTTTAGAACTCAATGATAAGGATTATTCTCTTGACATTTCGGCCTACACAAAGTTACATGTCCTGTCAAAAATGGGTTGAGAGTTTAAAATCTCTGCTTTGACATTTTCAAAATCTCCCTATCCCCAAGTCCTGAATGTAGCTTCTTGTAAGCTCTTCAGAATCCTTTTCGTGCTTATCTCCTCTGCTATGCTGAAGCATTGACCTGGAGCGATGATCTTCTCTGTTATACGTGAGTATAGACCTGAAGCTCTCATAAGCATGCTTAGATGATCATCTCCTCTGTTATACGTAAGTATAGACCTGGAGCTCTCATCATCTGTTCCCCAAATAAAATCACAGTGATTCTTAAATTAAGTTCATTGTTGAAAACTTAAAAGTAAATCAAGCAGAGTTAATCATATTACTCAATAAGCCCTGATGATGGGATAAGTTCTTTGCCGGATGTCTATGGGAACCAAATCACCTGAGCTTCTCTAATTAAATCTAAAACATGATAAAATCAGTTGCAGATCACTTGCTGAAAAGGATAAGGCATGGGTTTAAATTGGACAAATATACCAACAATCATTTTTGAACTGTTTTTTGGCTTTCAAAAACTTAAAATTATGACCACTCTGTATCAGTGTGATCCCACTAACTTGTTGATGTTCAAATACATCTTTGTGCTTTCGTATATCTTGAGGATGTGATCTCATGATCAAATTAGTTCTTGGTGTAATATGATAAAACAAAATAAAATAAAATACTCATTTCAAATCATTTTTCAAGTTTTCCATATTATGCTATTAAAGTGTTATCATTTTCACATGCATTTCACGGGAAATTGCACATTCAGATAAACACGGGTTTATTTATATTATTGAAATGATCTAACGAGAATTGTGTAGAATGTGTTTGTAATTGTGTTACAGATTCTTGCTGCAATTGATGACCGATCATCAACTGAGCAAAGCACCATACCAGAGAACCTGTTCCTTAAGTTTTGCAGAGGATACGGAGCTAGGATTCCTTCTCCTACATCTTCTGAAGCACTCAAGAATAAAGAGTTGGAGATGCTGTTCCTGATCATTCTCATGATGCACACAAAAGGAGGGAGCATTCAAAAAGGGGGAGCCTATAAGATGAAAGATTGTTGGTACCAGATCATCAATCTAGGGGGAGATTGAAGATCATTATATAGTTGACTTATTGGTGCTGATCACGATGAAAGACGTTGATAATAATAGACTAAGGGGGAGTATTGTTGGGTCTGAAAAGGATAGTCTATATTATCAACACAGTCAAAGTCAACAAATGTCAACGTCACTGTCAAAGTCATCGAAAAAGTCAAACAGACGCGTTCGAGATGAAGAACCGAGACGAGACGTTGAAGATATAAATGACTAGGAGTTTATTGTTAATAAATATATTTTGTGTCAACAAAATATATTTATTTATGTTTAAGTCATTTTTATGTTTTAATGATAGTGTAGGGGGCTAATTGTCATTAAGTCTAATTGTCATTAGACTATATATAGCTAGAGTCATTAGTGTGATTAGGGAGCTTGAATGAGCCATTGATTGAGGGTCTTTCACATTTGTAATATCTTTAGCAATCAATTAAGATCAATCAAGGGTTTATTGAGTGTTCTTAAGGTGTTCATCATTGTTCATCAATATTTTATTGTGTTTGATCTATATTTTACACAAATATCATTGATATTTGTGTTTTTAGTGGGATTTGTTTGTGTTTATTAATCAATAGCACTGTTATATCGATCAAGAGGACCAACACCAACTCTCAGGTTGCTGTTCAAAGAAAGCTAAGACTAAAGAAGAGTTGAAGATGAGAGCAAAGGAAGAAGAATAAGGAGCAACCAGACAAGGAAGAATATTCCTGCAGATGGTTGAAGGTCAAACTTTGGAACCAATAGTTAGATGGGAATATGACTACAATTCCCATCAACTAACTCTCTTCAGAGGGATGCAACAAAGAGTGCATGTCATTCAGAGCAACAAAGTTGATCTATTATCTATGAATGACTTGTACAAGCTCCTTACCTCCACACCAAGGAAGAACAAAGAGACAGAAAAATATCTTCTTTCCCTGGTGTTGAAGACTTTTAGGAGCAGAAAGAAGTGAAGTTTTGGTAGCATCAGCCTAGGGGGAGTTTGTTTGATCATATGAGGCTGATGCAACCAAAACAACACTAAGAGTATTTTAAAGTACAATTGAAGAGGTGTTTCTATGACAAAACTGATCTTCCGAAGACAAGTTGAAGATCTTCCGAAGCTTAAGTATGAAGAACTTCCGAAGGAAAACAAAGTCTTTCGAGACTAAGTAGTTTTCCTTCCGAAGTATATGAAGAACTTCTGAAGGTAGAACCAAGTCTTCCGAGACCAAGTAGATCTCCTTCCGAAGTATTCACACTTAGAAGATCCAAGACAAAGTCTTCCAAAGAATGAAGTCATGAAGACTTACAGAAGACTCGGAAGAAGTTGATTCTTCCGAAGTATAAATGGCCTCGGAAGAACTTATTCTTCCGAAGCCATTTACCTTCGGAAGAATCAACTATGAACCAGTTGACATAAGTATGGGTTGTCACTCATCCGCTGCCAACTCTGATATACTGCATGGCGCTTTTCCACACCCATGTAGTTGACCATACTTTAATCCACTATTCAACTTTTTCAGTTAGTACAATTATCATTCTTAGTTGGTGACAAATGGTAAGTCATGGACCTGTCATGACTACCTAATCTAGGATAGTATTTTATCTTAGATACTTTACTTCTAGCAATGTAGTATTTGTCTGGTGGTAAATTCCAGCTGGATATCCAAGTATAGCCGGCTGTAGATAGTAGTATATAGTTTCTCATTATAACTTAAGTAACCATGCTTGTAAGAGTCTTGTAATACTGAGTTTAGAAGTAATATATACAAGTATCTTGAAAAACATTCTTGTGTTCATTAACTTATTATATTATTGTCAACTTAGTTAGAGATTCTGCTTCATCAATCGAGTGAGAATTAGTGAGTTTAAGTGATAAAACTTGTGTTGAGAGACCAACACCGATCCTGCAGGATTACAATAGCATAATGCTTTGCATTTCCCTTATAATGCAAAAAAGTTTTTTTTATCACCCCACATTACTGTACACAGCGTGATAAAATATAAACCATAATTGTCCAGACTCATTTTTAACTAAATTTAAGTCGAAATGTAAAGTAACTCGAATTTATACAGTTCAACGAATAAGTATTATATTTGACCCTACTCTTTCTAAACAAAATTTATGTCAAAACGTAGACCAACTCAAGACTTACATAAAAAAGCACCTGTAGTGGTGCCTTATGCAATGTGATAAAGTATAGATCACAACTGGTCTAGCTTATTTCCGAATTGATTTACGTCGAAACATAGAGTAACTCGGATTTTTACATTCGAACTAAAACGTATTATATTTAACCTGATGCGTTTTCAAAATAAAACTTACGTAAAAACGTGGAACAACTCAAAGCGTACATAAAAATAAACATGGAAATGTACCATTTTTTGAGTTATATAGAGGTGTGGCTTCACATTTGACTTAGCTAGGACCATGGTATCCAACTTTAACTTTTCGGGTTGTTGTGATATGGGGGACTACAAAATCTCAGTAGAAGGTGGAGGGGTTCTTTTTCTTTTGGATTTGGAACTTTTTACTGTAAGGTAGAAGGTGTGAGAGCATTCACAATCCATTCTTTAAAAGTTTGTGAGTGAATACCTTATATTATATGGAATGATTTTGAGTGGTTGTGAGTGGATGAGAGAGAAAATGTTACTATTCATCTGTAAATTTGACAATTCACTGTTCAACCCTTATAAATTTTTTAATATGTTTTAAAATGGTTATGAGTAGAGGAGAGAGAAAAGGTAATGATAAAGGTATAAAAATATTATTTAATTGAAAGGAGAGAGGAAAAATAATAATTTTTAATGTAATTAGAAAGATAAAGATAAGAAGTGGGAAGTGAATGCTCTGAGATAAGCAGTGGATGGTTTATCCATACTATCACCCTAAGGCTCAGTGACCTCTAATATGTTAGCAAACTGAGTCAACTCTTATGCCTGAAAAAGCTTTGGAGGTGGCTTTAAATTTCATAGAATATAGACTTGCTCAAGGAAGCAAATGCATACACTTCCCCTTAAGCTTGATTTTGTTACCCAGTTTGTTGATCTGTGAAGAGGATGAAACTATCGAAAACTTAAGGATTCAACACTGGCTGTCAACTGCCGATTTATGCCAAGTGCTGATCCATTACCGATCAACACTGAAAGTGATGAAGTGTTGATTGACTACATATAATCACTCAAATGGATGCATTGTTGATCAACCATAACATTGAACAAGACTGTCTGTACTGAAGTATCTGACAGCTGCTATGTTCTACCTTTTGGAGACAACATAGTACTGAAGCTGCAAATTTCTGACATACCGATTGTGTGTCTGTGTTGTACATACCTTTTGTAAACCAAGAATAGATGTTAAATTGTTTATTCTTAGTGTTTACCTTTCATAATATAAATACCTCTCACTTGTATAGTTTAGAGGTAAGCTTGTAAGCCCACTTGTTTATCTACTAATTGTATCAATTGTACTCAGAAATGATTAATCAGATGTATACTTTGAAAGAACATCTTGTGTCTATATTATTACTCAAAGTATATGTGTTTGATAAGAAAAATATTTAACTTAGATTCCGCATTTGTTATCTTTTGATCAAACAGAAAAGTCTTTTTAAGTCGTTAACCCGATCCAACAAGTGGTATCAGAGTTTTGGCTCTTGATTTGCTTGAATTCACCTTTCAACAAATCACTTGTTTACTTGTTATTACACTTTCAAACATACCTCTCCCTCGTAACTTTCTTTCCTTCAAAAATGACTATTGTAATCATCTCAAGTAAGCATGACTTGTAGAATGGCACCCAAACTAAACCTCCCATGTTTTCACCTCATGATTATGATACTTGAAAATTTTGATTGGAATAATTTCTCAAAATTCAAGATATAAAACTCTAGCTCTAAATCCTAAACGGTCCATATGTCCCTATGGTCCAAGCCGCTGGTGAAGATGGAATTATGATTCCTAAAGATCCTACAATGTATTCAGATGAAGATATGAAGAATATGGATGTAGATATCAAAGCATTGTGGATGATCAGGATGAGCATACCCAACAACATCATTCATGGTTTCAAGAAGTTCATAACTCCTCAAAAGTTGTGGGAAGCATTGAAGGTAAGATTTGAAGGAACTGAAGGCATGAAGGAGAAAAAAAGAGATGTCTTAAAGTAGAAGTTTAAAAACTTTAGCTTCATAAGAGGAGAAACCATTACTGCAACATATCCTAGCTGCTAAACTCTCTAAATGAAGCTGAAGAATAGTAATATTCTTAAAATTTTATTAAGATCACCGGTGAAGACATGGACAGTTTACACTTTGTCCATAATAAGAACTAAGAATCAAAAGACAATAACTCTTGAAGAGTTATATGCATTCTTATTACCTACTAGATGGAGATGGATTCTGATGAAGAATCACTCAGCAGATCATCAAACTCATCATCAGCACTTATGGTACCTATCCAAGGATCCTTCCATTCTTGGGCTTACAATGGTGAGTCACCAAGTACACGTGACCACCTATCCAGAATCTCCAACTGCTAAATCTCAGTCTTCACCATCATTGAGCAGATGGAATTACCAACTCTCATCTTCTTTCTCACCAACTACCCATCAAGCTCAATGTTTGTTAGTGAGTAGGCCAACTTCTTCTAACTCTCTGAAAAAGATCTTGAATGCATCCATCTAGATGATCTTAAAGAGATGGACACCAATTATCAAATAGCCATGATCTCTTTCATGGCTAAATAGTTTCAACAGAGAACGGGAAGAAAGTTTTTTAAATAGAGAAGATTAGGATTTGGGTTTGACAAGAGCAAAGTAAAATATTTCATCTGTAACCGGCTAGGACATTTTGCCAAAGAATGCAAAGCAGTTAAATCAAACCCATCTCCACCAAGCTCATTAAACTACAAACCAGCAACAACTTTCCAACACCCCTCTACCTCTGGCAATCAAAGACATACAACATCTATAGCATCGTTAGAAGAGGTGATTGACTAAAGCTTTCAAATGGAAGACATCACTCTCATCAATAATGCATTGATGGCCAAAAGCTCAACCTCATCACCACAGGTAACTCTTGAACCCTGTTGTACACCAGAGTGTATTGCTAAAGTAAATATGTATAGAATCACAATCTAGACCTCATAAAAGATGTAGAATCAATCAACATTTTTAAAAGGGATTTTAAGAAAAATGCTCAAGCTCAAAAAGGAAAGATTACAGAGCTAGAAAAGATTATTTCACAACTAAAACATGAACAAACCAACTTGGAGACCCAGATTGATGATCTTTTGAGCAGATTAAAATCAACACAATGTGATATAGCTATAGCTAAAAGATATGCTGATAAATACAATGTTCAAATAGAAAAATTTGAAAAATTGCTTGCTTTTACTAAAAACTCTCAAAAGCTGTATCAAACCAAGACAGGATTAGGGTACAATGCTATGAAACCACTAATGATATACACCCCCACACGCACCCTTAAGTGCAGCCTGGAAGTAAGAAAACAAGTATCTATCAAACTAATTTGTACAAAGCCAGCCACTGAGAAGCATGAATCAATGAATGAAAAAGGAGAAAAGGAGAAAAAGAAGAAAGGAAAGAGGGAGGAGATGAAATGAAAGAAGGAAGAAACTCAAGGAAAGATAAAGAAGATAATGATTCAAAAGATGAAGTTTGTCGCAGAAAACTCATCTTCCAACACCAACAAACCAACTGCTGAGTTAAACCCCTTTTTCAAATCAAAGCACAACTTCAACAAAAAGACATAATAGAAACTGCTGTGGAGGAACTTCAGACTCTTCAGAAGTAAGATCATTTCCATATGTTCAAAAATCTACTTCTAAAGTAGTTAGATTTAGAAAAAAAAGTTCCCACAAAAGAAGATTGATCTTTCCACCCACATTGACCACAAGCTAAACAAGAACATATGTGGTACTAAGGGAAATCAACATATGAAATCTTCAAAGAAGAAGGTGATACTTGAAGATTTCATAGATCATAAGCTGATTGGCTATGGTTAATTATGTATAATTGCAAAGAGGAGGGTCTCGAGGTAGGGAAGGTGAAGACTAAAGATGTGACTTGATGATGGTATGTAAGTGTGTATGAGAGTCTCGAGGTAATATGACCATTTGACTTTTACTTTATTTTAATAAATTTTATAAACTAAAATTTAAATCAAAACAATTTACTATTTTAAAATATATTTTTAACTTAATAGAGCTCAAGCTCGGCTCGTTGTAGGCTTTATTCTTACAGCTCGAGCTCTTCTCGTGAGAAACTTTTTAAGCTTAGACTCAACTTGAATGAAACTTTCTAGACCCTATGCAAGAACCTGATTTAAGAGACTTCCCTAGACCTACCCCTTGACTCGTTCCAAAATGTTCTAGTGTTGCCCAATACCCGGGTACACAACACGTCCCTTACAACCGACCTATCACTCGGGGTTGTGAATTGGCTCACGAGTTGGGCCTATGTAGTGGCGAACCCAGAAATCATTTCGGTCCGATTCAGGTCGATTCGGGTTTTATTATCATTAGAAAAACGTAACAAAAATATAATATGTCCAAATTTGTTTTATACATTTATTTTTTCCGTTAGAAGTACCGAGTACAGAACTGTTATGGTGGCATCTACAGTTGCGTTGGACAGTTTTAAACAACCCATTATATAGCAAAAAAAATCCACACCAAAAAGAACCCCACCCCGACTCTAAGTGTTTATGCCTGATTGGGTTTCGGAATCACCATTTTTATACAATTTATTAACCTAAGAGATTATGTATCATTGGGTTTTGCCAACACCATTTTGGTCCCAATATATTAACCAAATGGATTATGCTAGGATTATGCCAGATTGCGCTGTCCTATTATTGACGTTTGACACCGCCTGACATGATACCATCTGTCGCCCGATGCATTGCTTGCCTACATTTGTCGTCTGAAACAGGCCAGCGCACTGTTGGCCGCTAACTTTCGACGCTACTCGACGTGCTACCGGTGCGCAGCTTGTGTCTGAAACTGTCCAGTGCAACGTTGGACGCCACCTGCGTGTTGCCGACGTCCAACACCTCATAACACCGCCCAATGCTGACTTTGAATCCCGAGAAATGAACAGGCAAATAAGCTTCTTGAAAGATGAACATGCAAACATGCGCTTCCTGTTCAGTAGCTTAAGCCTAGCGTAAGCGCACCATGATATTGTCTGCTTTAGCAGCTGCACGCCCTCAGGGTTTTCACTTTTTGCCTAGCTAGCTAGACTGATATTTTTTGATTATTTTTTTCAAAATAGGAAAATCCAACCATTTTTATGATGTAGTGCATGACATGGTGTACGAAAAAACCGAACTTTCGGTTTTGGTTTCCTTTTGGCTGGAACCAAAAAACCAAATTGAACCATATTATCAAGGAACCAACCAAGCCAAACCAATAAAAAAAGGACCCACTTGGTTTGAGAAGTTTAACAATAATGTTTTAATTTTTACCAAAAATTATAGTTAAAAGGCAATCAACCATGTGCATTAGAGATTAGATATGCAGGTTGTAAGGGTGTGGTTGCATGTTGGCCCAATAAAGAAAACAAAAGTTGTAAACTTTCTTTAAAATTGATCAAATTTGTGGGCGTTCCTATACAACATGGCACATAGCAATATCATTCCTTTTTATTCATTAGCTGTAAAAGGTTTTGAAAATAAACGTCTGTGATAACTCTGGTGAATATCATATGTAGACCCAAATCATTATAAGCATGAAAGCATTAATTTAAGATTAACCATACCGATACATAGGATAAAATACACACCATGTTGCACACTAATAACAGTTGCATAAAAACAACTATTTCATTATAGCTCTAGTGTCTATGGAATCTCACTCCTTTCAAAACGCCTTACAACATGATATAGATAAATTGTATACGTGCGTCACTATCACCCGCAACCACGCGCATCTTCAACCACGTCCATTTTTGACAAAATTGCCTTCATGTGACTAACTTTGAGGGGTCCATCACCACCAACCTTACAAGAATGTTTTCTTAAATCCATCAGAGATGTTGGATATGATGAGCATTTCGATCTGGATTTTGGGTTTTTCTCGGGATACTCTTTAAAACTCATTCATTCAACTTGCATTCCAATAATCTTAGCAACTTCTTTGGTACAAACACTAAAAAAATGTTTGGTTGTTGAGTTGAAAGCCCTTCTTATGTTGAACATAGAATTTACAAAATGTTGCTATCAAAGTTACAGGTGATTCTCTGTCATTCGTCACCAATAAAAGTCCATGAAAGATGGATTGTTTCATCAAATCAGCTTTTTCTGCAAGCTTCAAATCAACTATTTTTCTTTACATTAAATATGCACTTGATTGGTTGGCTTAAATCTTTTAATCCCTATAAATGGCATTTTCAATAAAAGCAATAAAACATTGGTAGTAATAAAAGAAAGATGACAACTTTCGAGATTGGAAGGGTCTATAACCATTACCTTGTAAACAGTTTTTCAGATTTTTTTTTGCATTAGAGGAAAATTGTGAAATAGAAACAACCCCTACCCTATCGCTTACCATAAACTTTTCCCTCAAGCAGCCACCTCAAAGGCAAATAGAAGAGTAGATAAATAATAACTATAATATGCTTCTGAATGGCAATAACATGATCGAATTGACTGTTCTAATAATAATCTGAATACCTAATTTTTAAATTGTTCCTCTTTCTCTTCATAACTAGGCATTGCGCAAACTTGAACATGCTCACTCAAACAATAAGTTCTTATTAAATGATTGAAAAACCCAATAGAAGTGATAAATCTAGGTTCTTACGTTAAAAGTACTCAGCGGTGTAAGTTTGTGAGTTTCTAGCTTAGGAACATAATCCCATATCTACACCAATAACATATTTATCATTCATAATTAGTTTGGTTAGGATACTTCACACACACACACACACGCACACACACACACACACACACACACACACACACACACACACACACACACACATATATATATATATATATATATATATATATATATATATATATAGACACACATATATATTTTGAGAACTCAAAGAACCAATTTACACAATTAGGTCATCTACTCAATGGTTCAAATAAAAATGGCATTTTTGTAATTAAATATAACATTAAGGAGGTTAATCTAATGGTTTACTGGTAGTGTGGGTATTTAACAAAATCAGTTTCTACAAAATTCTAACCCATGTTCAAAGCATATCCTAATTGTATTTCCACTCTCTTAATTGAAATGGATTACATTTTTAATCTTGGGTATTACTCACTTTTTGTAAACTATCAACACATAAATCAGTTTATGTTATTAGAAATAACATAATTCTTGGTTGGGCTGGTAATGGTTCGCTGATAGATCATGATTTCTAAATTTCTACACTAAGAATTTAAAGAAAATGAATAAATCTTGATTTCTAGATTTCTAAAATGAGAATTTAAAGAAAAGGAAAAAAAACCTGGCTAGAAAGGTAGGGAGTGGGTTTCGAACCCACACCACTCCCCAAAAGGGCTTCCATTTTAACCAGTTGAGATGGGAGTGGTTTGCTAATAGATCATGAATTATAAGGTTTTTATCCTTTCTTTCCAAATCTAAACCTTAGATATATCTCTTCCCTTCTTTTGAACATACCACCACCAACTTGACAGCAACATTTACTTTCTCTTTCGAGCCACTTTCAGCGACCACCATCAGCCACCATCACAACCAGGTAAGTCTTGTTCTGATCTTCAATCTCTACCTGATTTACGATTCCCGAATATCTACTCTAGGTTTTAGAACAAAAGGGATTTGAGGTTGTTTGGGGATAAATCTTAGAGGCTTTAGTCAGTCTTCAATTTGGTATAATAGCTAAAAAGTTTTCATTTCTAATGGATCTAACAAATTAGAGCCCTTTGGCTTGGTCAGGTTTCGGGTATACTTAGCTAGGAATGTTTAACAATGAATTGATGGTTTATGATCTCTAACTTTAAGGTTCACTAAATTCTGATGTTCTTTACATTTTGATTTAGTTCTAAATTCTGTAAGTTTTGTGAGTCTACTTATATTTTATGTTCACTGCAATGGTTTTTTATGTCAGTTTTCGTTGAAAATCATGGTGCTTCTTTGTGCCTGCGGGAATGGACATCTAGTAAGGAATGTAACAACAAAAGGCCAAAATTTTGGTTGTCATTATAATGCCATGGTTCCGATAAGGAAAGTTTCAGAATGACTATCGTATACTCTTTTTAATTATATATATTCTTAACGATTATTATTTGATAGAAAAATGATATCACTGATTGTATGTTCTACTCATTTGAGGTTGAACCCAAGCACTGTCCTTGTGGACGTGGTTTTTGCCGTATAGTGTTTCGTCATAAAAGAAAATATTGGTGTTGTGTTACAGTGAGAATTTAAAGGGCTATTATATTCAAGTATATTTGTTTATAGAGTTGTATTAACTATTAAGTTCATGTGTGCATGGATAGGGAGCTGATGCTTGCATGTTCTTTGAAACGATTATGACCACAAGGCAACCACCTTCGAGTTCTACTCCCCCAACACGTTGTCGGTCTCCTTCCAGCCCTTCAAGCCCAGGTTCTCAATCAACCTTTGGACAACCTTCACAACCCACTCCCCTGACTCGGTCTTAGTCTTCAAGTAGCCAAGGAGCAAGGGCAATACGATGAAGAAAAGAAATGAGTTGCTTTTACGATCTCTCCAAGTGACTCAATCAGCTAATGACGCCTATGTTAAATCTTATTAAAGAATTTGTTCACTGTGATCTGGAAGGAGACCGGGAAATTTAATAAAGAATTTGCTGACTATTGATGGTTTTATGATTTTATTTGATGGTTTGATAGTGCTAGACTCTAGCTTGTTTTTCTAGTTAGCCATGCTGTTTAGCGGGGATTAATTTTGATTTTAATTAATTAATGTTTTCTTTATGCTTTCATGGTAGAAATTTGTGTGCAAAATTTCATAATCTTTTCTTGAGACAAACTCTTGGTTAACATGTATTGCTTTAAAGTATTAACACTTGCTATACTGGTTGCTGGTGGTCAGACTAGAAAACCATTTTTTAAAAAGCCATACACTTTTTTATTTGAAAAATCCAATGAGTCATTGAAAGTGTTAGGGTGTGTGAGGGAATTTTAGCCAAACCGTCCGGTTGAACCGGTGGCCGGTGGTCAGACCGAAAAACCGTTGGACAACCCGATCGAACCGTGCTTCCAGTTTTGCTCTTTTTCTGTTGATGAAAGTGAAGAACATGTCGAAGCTAAGCAACGTTTTTAAAGGCCAAATAGAAGATAGAAAGGAAGAAGAAGAAACACAAAAACTTATACAAGGCTTCAATGGATTTGAAATATGCAGGTAAGTGTAAGAGCATACTTAGAGGCCGATGCAACCAAAGAGCTCTCAGCATGCACATGTGAAGTACAAGGAAAGTTACTTTGGAAGATTTGATGCAACTCAATGAAATTCATTAAGTATCAAATCTTCCGAAGCCAAAAGACCATTTTTTCCAAAGGAAAAGATGAAGTCTTCCGAAGCCAAGAAACTAATTTCTTCCGAAGATAGAGAAGACATGCTTTCTCTGACTCACTTTTGACAAAAGAAAAACAACTCTCCACTACCACTTCTGATGACTCACCAACTCATACAATTTGGTGAAAAGTCCATACTTTTGTCAACTGTAGGTTATGATCATAGTGTCTGTAACTTTCTACTTATGTACTTTTATTCCTTTTGTATTAGATAAGGATGTGACCTATGGCATGTCATAGTCACTAGTCAAAAGGCAATCTACCTTTTGACTTTACATTGATCTTGTTGTCTAGATTAGTATTTCAAGCTGGCCTTCAAAGTATGGCCGGCTGTAGTATGTAGTATAAAGTATCTCAGGTACCAGTCCATTGGACTAAGCCTTGTAAAACTTTTTAAAACACTTGAGAGAAATATACATCATTCTTGAAAACCATCTTATTATGTTCTTAGTGTCTTCTTTACTTGTGTTCATTGTTTCAACTTAGTTGGTTCCTTATTTGATCTGTTAAGTGTTCTAAGTCTCTTCAACCATTATAAAACTGTTGCATTCACCCCTTCACCGGTCCTGCAATTGGTATCAGAGCGTTTTAGGCTTTTGATTGTAAGATCTCACCATCTTTAATCCCTTTAGTTTCACAATACACTTACTAGCTCAAATGGAATCTATCCAAAAGCTGATATGGAAACCGGTACCATGACAAAGTCTCCACTAATCACTCCTGATGACTTTGATACTTGGTGCCAATGTATGGAAGGGTTCATCTAGTCTCAAGACAGAAGGATGTGCAGATCTGTTGTTGAAGGACCTCACATCCCAAGCACCTCTTCAGCCACTGCTGGAGGTGGAATGATACCAAAGGAAGTGGCTGACTATTCTGAGAAAGATTGGAAGAAGATTGACATAGATTAGAAGGCCATGACCGCTCTCCAAACTGCTCTTCCAACTCTATATACAAAGGATTCAAGAAGTGCAAAACTGCTAAGCAACTTTGGAATGCACCGAAGCTTATGTATTAGGGGTCTGCTAAAGCTAAAGAAAACAAGAAGGACCTCATGAAGTAGCACTTTGAGAACTTCACCTAAAAATCATGTGAAACTATGACTCAACAATACTTTAGGTATGTTAAGATTGTAGATACTCTCATGGATGTTGGAGTTAAGCTTGAGAATAGGGACATTATGAGGAAAATCATGTTCTCTCTTCCTAAACAATGGACTCACTACTATGTGGCCATTAAGAGAACTGAGAACCTCTCTACCTTTACTCTCATAGAGCTATATGGTATCCTTATATAACACCCCGAATTTTATTTAAAAGAAGAGAAAAGGAAAGTATCTAGAAAGAAAGGAATATGGACATAAAGTGGAGGGGCTAAAGTTGTAAAAAGGACAAAACACTAATATTTATTATTTAAAAGGTATGGCCGCCCACTATTATCTTCCACACACCACCATTCTTGGCTGAAAAGGAAGAAAGAAGAAGAACTCTCAGTTTTTGAGAGAAAAAGGAAGAAGAAGCTGCAAAAGGTAAGTTTCTTGAGTATTTGTTCGGTTTTAACCGAATTCACAAGCTTTGACTGAAGTTCTTGGTGTTCAGTGGTTGTTTTCGGGATTTTTAATGCTAAAATCATGGGGGAACTTCAGACCCGAAGTGTTTTGCTTGAAGGTTGCTTCAGGTGAGTTTCTAGAACCCCTTCTACTGATTTTCAAAGTATTTGGGGCTATTGTGCATACCGGGCAAAAGTTTTAAAGGTAACCGAATGTTTACGCTTTATTGTACGACTGTTGTTCTATGGTTGTATGTTTAGATGTTGATTTGAGGTTAGATTTGTGATGTGTCATGTTTTTAGTGTTAGTAGTATGTTAGATCTATGTTAGGAAGTGTTAGATTGGTGTTCGGGTGTTAGTTGTAGTGTAGCTTGTATTTTCAGGATGTGTTCATGCGCCCAGAATATTGGTCATGCACCTAAGTACAAGTCATGCGCCCAAATAATGGACATGCGCCTGAACAGTAGTTCATGCGCCCAGAATAAGTGCTGATGCGCCTGTGTAGGTCATGCGCCAAATAGTGCCCATGCGCCCAAGATTGCTCCTGCGGCTAAGTGTTGAAGTGCCCGCAAAGTGGTGATGCGCCTAAGCAGGGCTCATGCGCCTGCATAGTGCTAATGCGCTCAGACTGTTTTTACTTGGAATTTTTATGCTCATGCGCCTGAAATGTTCCATGTGCCTTATTTTGGACTTAGGATTTTCTAAGGGGTTTAAGAGGTAGATGGTTGAGATAGGTTCTTTGGTGCTGTGATGGCTTATGCTTGATGTATGCATGATGATGTGATGAGGTTGATGTGTATGTGTGTGTGTGATGTGTTATCTTTCTTCATTAAACGGTTTTCAAAACGTATGTATTATGTTATGTAATACGTTATGTATTATGTTATGACTTTACGTGGTATGATGTATGAATGTGCATACGTAAAGTATTATGTAATAAAAGTGGAAGATAACGAATGATAAGTATGGAAGTAACGGATGATGAGATCCTTGTCGCGTACCCCGGTACTCTGTCAGTCTTCGGACACAAGTCGGGGTTTGTTTACAGGCCCCGGCACAGTATCAGCTTTCGAGCACGAGTCGGGGGTATTGCAAGAGACAGGAAGGCATGTGATTGAGATGAGATCTTGTTTCTCACCCCGGTACTGTGTCAGTCTTTGGACACAAGTCGGGGGTTTGTTTACAGGCCCCGGCATAGTATCAGCTTTCGAGCACTAGTCGGGAGTGTTGCATACGAGAGGGGATCCTTGTCGCGTACTCCGGTACTATGTCAGTCTTGGGACACGAGTCGGGGGTTTGTTTACAGGCCCCGGCATAGTATCAGCTTTCGAGCTCGAGTCAGGGGTATTGCATGAGGCAGGATTCGTATGATAAGTATGTATTATTTGATGATGAACATTGATGAAGATAATAATAATTATTATCAATGTGTACGTATGATGTATGACCACGAACGAATGTAAAGTTTCGGTTTCAAAGAAAGTAAAGTATTTTTATTTATAAAACTAGAACTCACTCAGCGTCGCTGACTTTTTGTATGCGTGATAGTTGGTAGGTATTTGGTTGATGCTGAGGAGTTGCAGGCATGGATGAATAAGCTACTAGTAGCGTTCTGAGGCTGGCATCCACATTTTGAGATGTTATTGTATTTTGTTATGAAAATTAATGATGTAATATAATGAAATGGTATGTTTTAATTATAAATAAATGTTTTTAAATTCCGCTGCAAAGGTAATGTAAGTTTTAAATATTTTGTGCAATGACGGTCCAGCTGTAAGCGTCCCGGGAACAGGGCCTTACAAGTTGGTATCAAAGCTAAAGTTTAAGAGAATTGGGTAAATATTTTCAAAAAAAAACCTAATCTTAAACTGTGAATGGGACGAATGGAAAGGGATGCCAGTCCTAGTAGCTACGTGCCTACAGGTAAAAGTTTTATGTAAAGGTTTTATGTAAGATAATGTTAACCTGTAGTATGTGCGCATGTTATGTGGCTTGTGTGCTTTTGTGTAGATTTTGATACTGATGTAGTCAGGATAGGAAATGCTTGGGGAATGAAGGGTAAAGTAAGTGGCAAATCATAACTGGCTACTGTAATTAGGGACTTACTATACTTGACATAATCCGAGCTATTACCTTGAATGACCGTGTTGGTGCTTGAATCTTGTAGTGTTTTTAGATTGCTGGTGGTAGGTCTTCTGAGGCTTCGCGAGGTGGAGGTCGGGGTGGACGTGGTGTTAGGCAGCGTGTCACGAGGAGCAGGACCAAGACTGCTGAGACGGCTCCTGAAGAGCTAGAGCTTCGTCACCAGGATGGTGAAGATGAGAGTGCCAATCTGAGAGCCTCAATGAAGGAGGCAGTAACAGAGGAAGTCCATCAGGTCATGCAGATGATTTTGCCGACTGTAGTGACCAAGGTCATTAGAGCTGTGAAGGAGGATGAGAAGAAGGAGGGTGAGAAGAGGAAGGCCGCTAGAGGAGGCGGCGAGAAATGAGGTTTAAGGGGAAGGGAGCGACCAGAGACCGATATGGTTGTCTCAAGTGACGATGAGGAGGATGAGGAGGCTGTATAGGAAAACGTAAAGGGGTGCAGCTACGGGGCATTCCAAAGGTGCAGGCCTTCTATGTTTGATATAAATGGGAGTGCTGCTACTGCATAACGTTGGGTGAGAGAGATGGAAGCGATACTTGACATTAGTGAGTGTCGCGAGGATCAGAAGGTGAAGTTCGCAACCCACTCATTTGTGGACTCAGCCTTGTGCTAGTGGGACAACATTGTCTAAGCTGAGGGCACCAGGGTAGTTGGGAGGATGTGGTGGAAGGAGCTGAAGAGGTTGGTAATTGAGGAGTTTTGCCCTCATAAAGAGCTTGACAAGGTTGAGAGGGAGTTCCTGCAGCTGGAGGAGGGGACCATGACGCACCACCAGTACACCATGAAGTTCAACGAGATGGCAAGGCTGGTACCAGATCAGGTGACGCCTGTGTCATGAAAGATCAAAAGGTATATTCAAGGTCTGCCAGTAGATATCCGCAGACATCTGATCGCTGCCCGGCCAGGTACGTTTAGGTCAGTGGTCGACCTAGCAGGGAGGCTGTATGACGAGCGAGAGGTGGTGGCTATAATGGATGAAGAGGAGGAGCGGGGCTATGTTAAGAATGGGAATGGAAGGCGGGATAATGATGGTGGATTTACGGCTGGAGGTAAGACGTTGAGGGTCGATGATCGGAGGATGGTAACAGGGCAGGAAGAAGCATGCAAGAAGTGTGCTAAAGGCCACGAGGGGGAATGCATCTGGGGGCTGAATGTTTGCTTCCAGTTTGGGAAAGAGGGCCACAGGGTGTGGGATTGACATATGGCTAGATGTTATAGATATGGTGAGACTGGGCATATGATCAGAGACTACAAAAGGTCGTGGGCAGAAAGCTCCAGTGCAAGGAAGGGAAGCAGAGGATGAAGGTCAGGGCATTCACTATGATGGAGAGGAGGCTAGAGTGGACTTCAACTTGACGTCAGGTACGTTTTTGGTAAATTAAATTGTGCATCTGTGCTTTGTATGTGGTGCTAGTAGTAGTTTCGTTCCTACTGCCTTGATACCCTAGAGGATTGCACGATAGAATTGGGAGAGCGCGTATCTCCGGCTTGACTTTTCAGGACAGACTTAAATGGATAGGCGTACACCTAAAGATGAATAAGCTAGCAGCCTATGAGGCAAACATCGAGTGTTGCAAGAAGGTGGTTCGATCAACCGCGCCCAATAAGAGATCGGTGCCAACCTACAGTGAGGGGGAATGATGAAGGCCTCTCCCTGGAAAGAGGATCACCTGATCCAGAAAGCAAGGAAAGTTAATACCGAGGTATATAGGGCCATTCCAAACTGTTACTCAGGTGGGAGAAGTGGCATATCGAATGGAGCTACCCGACGTGTTAAGTGGGATTCAATCGACATTCCGTGTATCTCGTCCAAGGAAGTGCTCGATCAATGAGAATACGATCGTGCCATTAGAGAATACCGAGATGGACGAACGACCCAACTACGAGAAGCAACTGGTGGCCGTTTCTGATAGAAAGAAGAGAAGGGCTGAGGAGAATGGTGGTTCCACTTGTGCAAGTACAGCGGAGCCCAGAAGGGGACTAAGCCTACGTATAAGATCAGGGAAGAGGTGATACAACATCACCCGTAACTGTTCAAGAAGAGATAGGTTTTGGGGAAGAAACCTATTTAAGGGGGGTGGACTTGTAACACCCCGAATTTTATTTAAAAGAAGAGAAAAGGAAAGTATCTAGAAAGAAAGGAATATGGACACAAAGTGGAGGGGCTAAAGTTGTAAAAAGGACATATTTTATTATTTAAAAGGTATGGCCTCCCACTATTATCTTCCACACACCACCATTCTCAGCTGAAAAAGAAGAAAGAAGAAGAACTCTTAGTTTTTGAGAGAAAAAGGAAGAAGAAGCTGCAAAAGGTAAGTTTCTTGAGTATATGTTCGGTTTTAACCAAATTCACAAGCTTTGACAGAAGTTCTTGGTGTTCAGTGGTTGTTTTCGGGATTTTTAGTGCTAAAATCATGGGGGAACTTCAGACCCGAAGTGTTTTGCTTAAAGGTTGCTTCAGGTGAGTTTCTAAAACCCCTCTTTCTACTGATTTTCAAAGTATTTGGGGTTATTGTGCATATCGGGCAAAAGTTTTAAAGGTAACCAAATGTTTATGCTTTATTGTACGACTGTTGTTCTATGGTTGTATGTTTAGATGTTGATTTGAGGTTAGATTTGTGATGTATCATGTTTTTAGTGTTAGTAGTATGTTAGATCTATGTTAGGAAGTGTTAGATTGGTGTTCGGGTGTTAGTTGTAGTGTAGCTTGTATTTTCAGGATGTGTTCATGCGCCCAGAATGTTGGTCATGCACCTAAGTACAAGTCATGCGCCCAAATAATGGACATGCGCCTGAACAGTAGTTCATGCGCCCAGAATAAGTGCTGATGTGCCTGTGTAGGTCATGCGCCCAAATAGTGCCCATGCGCCCATGATTGCTCTTGCGGCTAAGTGTTGAAGCGCCCGCATAGTGGTGATGCGCCTAAGCAGGGCTCATGCGCCTGCATAGTGCTAATGCACTCAGACTGTTTTTACTTGGAATTTTTATGCTCATGCGCCTGAAATGTTCCATGTGCCTTATTTTGGACTTAGGATTTTCTAAGGGGTTTAAGAGGTAGATGGTTGAGATAGGTTCTTTGGTGCTGTGATGGCTTATGCTTGATGTATGCATGATGATGTGATGAGGTTGATGTGTATGTGTGTGTGTGATGTGTTATCTTTCTTCATTAAACGGTTTTCAAAACGTATGTATTATCTTATGTAATACGTTATGTATTATGTTATGACTTTATGTGGTATGATGTATGAATGTGCATACATAAAGTATTATGTAACAAAAGTGGAAGATAACGAATGATAAGTATGGAAGTAACGGATGATTAGATCCTTGTCGCGTACCCCGGTACTGTGTCAGTCTTCGGACACAAGTCGGGGTTTGTTTACAGGCCCCGGCACAGTATCAGCTTTCGAGCACGAGTCGGGGGTATTGCATGAGATAGGAAGGCATGTGATTGAGATGAGATCTTGTTGCTCACCCCGGTACTGTGTCAGTCTTTGGACACGAGTCGGGGGTTTGTTTACAGGCCCCGGCATGTTATCATCTTTCAAGCACGAGTCGGGGGTGTTGCATGCGCGAGGGGATTCTTGTCGCGTACTCCGGTACTATGTCAGTCTTGGGACACGAGTCAGGGGTTTGTTTACATGCCCCGGCACAGTATCAACTTTCGAGCACGAGTCGGGGGTATTGCATGAGGCAGGATTCGTATGGTAAGTATGTATTATTTGATGATGAACATTGATGAAGATAATAATAATTATTATCAATGTGTACGTATGATGTATGACCACGAACGAATGTAAAGTTTCGGTTTCAAAGAAAGTAAAGTATTTTATTTATAAAACTAGAACTCACTCAGCGTCGCTGACTTTTTGTATGCGTGATAGTTGGCAGGTATTTGGTTGATGCTGAGGAGTTGCAGGCATGGATGCATAAGCTACTGGGAGCGTTCTGAGGCTGGCATCCACATTTTGACATGTTATTGTATTTTGTTATGAAAATGAATGATGTAATATAATGAAATGGCATGTTTTAATTATAAATAAAAGTTTTTAAATTCCGCTGCAAAAGTAATGTAAGTTTTAAATATTTTGTGCAATGACGGTCCAGCTGTAAGCGTCCCGAGAACAGGGCCTTACACCTTAGTAGCTACTAGATGGAGATGAACATGTAGAATCCATCAAGCAGCTCTTCCAGCAATCAATAGAGTTCAACCCTCCATGTAATTGAAAGGGATAGTAGAGAACCATAGCTTCATCTTATCTACTACCCTGACAACTCACAAAAGGGCCCTTTCATCACCTTCCCTGAGACACCAAGGGAGAACTTCATATAAGGAAGCCCATTCCAAGAGACAAGGTCATCTCAAGCCTTTGTGTGATGAAAATTGTGGCAGATTTCTCTTCACTCTTGAAGACTTGGATTGTATCCATCTAGATGACCTGGAGTATATAGAGATTGTCCAGCAAATGGCTCTTCTTACTCATAGAACCAAGAAATTCTACATGAGAACCGGAAGAAAGTTTCCCAGTAATGTATCTAGTGGAAAGTTTGGATTGGATAAAAGCAAAGTGAAGTGTTACAATTTTAATTAAATGGGACACTTTGCTAGGGTGTGCAAGGCACCAAGGACTAATGGTGGCCAAGCACACTCCAGACCAAACTACACTGATGTAGCTCCCAGATCTGAGAAGCCAAGCCAACCAAAACAACAAGCTACTGTTGCTGTTGAAGAAGAAGGCTTTAACTGGAGCTTCAAGGTTGAAGAAGTTTCTCCCAACCAAGCACTGATGGCTGATCATGAAGAAGCCAAGGTATTAGAACATCTCTGTACACCTAAATGCATTGTTAAAGTAAATATGTATAGGTCTTATAACCTAGAAGTGAGATAGGATATTGAGTCCTTGAATATATTAAAAGCTAATTTCAAAAGAGTTTAAAATGATAATAAACTTAAAAGAAAAGATTTAGAGAAAACAATTTCAACTCTTAAACATGAGTAAACAAATTACATTACTCAAATCAAAGATCTCATTACCAAGTCAACTGAATGCCAGGCTGAGCTTATGATCAACAAAGCCAGGGCAGAAAAGTGTGTTCTTGAAGAAGAAACCTTCAAGAACTTCATATATTCATCCCTGCATGCAAACATTTTTTTTTATCAGAAATGGCAAGGTTTAGGTTCAAATGAGATATCTCCTCCATAAACTCTACTATTTGTAAGATCTCTAAGGTGTGGAACTAGTCAAGATGAACTACCCCTCATAGACCCCATCCAAAAAAAGGATGAAGATGAAGATAAGATAGTGAAGGATGAATCTGTTGTGAGTGAGGAGGATCATCTTAAAAAGGGTCACTATTCTTCTAGAGAGAAGAAAGAACCATGGATGACCAACTCAGCTAGAAAGAACTTGATCAGGGCAGCCAAAAGAAAATCAAATAAAGCCCAAGAAATCAAGACCATTTTCAACTCCAAGCAAAAACAAGTATTTATCACTAATGGGTTTGAAGTGGTGAAGACTGAAGACTCAACTATGGACTCTAGTACCAAGGGTCCTAGTTCATGTTCAAATCATCCTGGTCAAGAGAAGAAGGCTGATCAAATGTGCACCACTACTACACAGCCTGAACCATCTAGTTCCAAGAGCAAGCCTCACCCTAAGAAGCCTGCTGTATCATCTATGAAAGTGAAGAAGGAAGTGGAAAGAGATCAGCTTAGCCTTCTACTCAAAAGAAAACTCTTAGAAGTATGCCAATTGAATGCATCATGTGTGGTGATACCTCTCACTTTGCTAAGGATTACATATATAATCCTAAGAGTACCATCCATATGACCAAGAAGAAAACTTCTGAGAAGAAGAAAAAGAAGATCAATTCAGAAGGAAAATCTCTTTCTTTAGGAACCTCCAAATCGAAGAAGAAGATAGATGGAAATTTACCTTCAGAATAAATTTTGGTCTTGGAAGAAAGGAATGCCTCCGAAGTACTAAAGTCTACTACGGTGGAATGCAAAAGCTTCTGAAGGTCTAGTCTCTAATACTTCCAAAGTGATCAAAACTTCTGAAGTCTTGAAGGCCAAGTCTAATCTTCCAAAGATGGTATGGAAGATGAAGGAAGGCCATGTGACTAAAAGTTCTTCATCAACAACAACAAATGATCCTCAGAGCTTATATATAGGATCAATAACTATTGAACTATCTTTAGTTCACTTTGAAGAGCCCAAGACCAATAAGTCTCGGGTTTCAAAATGTAACTAACCATCTCTTTCTATGCAGGAACAACTGAAGACCAAAGGAAATGTATGGATCATTAACAGTGGCTATTCCAGGAACATGACAGGGAATGGCTCTTTGCTTTAGAACTTTGAGAAAATTGATGGAGGGCCATTTGCTTTTAGAGGAGAATCAGGTGGTTATATCATTGGAAGGGGCAGTGTCACAAATGGTAAGTTTAGCATTAAGAAGGTAAACTATGTTAAGGAGCTTGGGTACAATCTCTTGAGTGTATCCCAATTTTGTGACTAGAAACATAACATGCTCTTTATTGAGCATGAGTGCATTTTTCTCAAGCCCAGGGTGGTCATTACTCAAGAGCATATTCTGCTCAAAACCCACAGGAAAGGGAACATCCACAAGATGGATTTGCAAAAAACCCCCATATCTGGAGAAGTCTCTTGCTTTCTATCTAAAGCCAATAGTAATGAATCTGGCATAAAAGAATGTGCCATGTAAACTTTAAGAACATGAAAAAACTAATTAAGAATGGTTTGGTAATTGGAATGTGAAAGAGTTTACAAGTGATGACCATTGTGTCGCATGTCTGAAAGGAAAGCAACACAAAGTGTCTCACAAGCCAAAGGAAAAGAACTCCATCACTACTCCCCTAAACTTATTACATATGGATCTCTTTGGCCCCACCAGTGTAATGACTTTAGGAAGAACTTCATATAGCCTGGTGATCACAGATGATTTCATAAGATACACTTGGGTCTTTTTTCTTAGAACTAAGGATGAGACCCTTAAGATCTAAGAGAACTTCATTCTGAAAATTGAGAATCAATGTGATCACAAGGTCAAAATCACAAGACGTGATCAAGGAACCGAATTCAAGAACCAAATCCTTGATACATTATGTGATGAAAAAGGTATTACAAGACAATACATTGCTCCTAGGACTCCTCAACAAAATAATGTTGCGGAGTGGAGAAACAGGACACTTATTAAGGCCGCAAGGACCATGCTCTCTGACTCTAAACTGCCCATCGTATTCTCGGTAGAGGAAGTCAACACTGCTTGCTATGTGTAGAACAGAGTTTTAGTAGTTAAGACTCATGGTAAAACTCCTTATGAACTGTGGCACAAAAGGAGACCTTTTATTAGTTTCCTCAGATCATTTGGATGTCTATACACCATCTTGAATACCAAAGATCAGATAGCCAAATTTGCTAAGAAATCAAATGATGGACACTTTATTGGATACTCTTCACAAGCTAAGTCTTATAAAGTATACAATCTCAGAACTAGAATAGTTGAGGAGTAAGACAATATGACCTTTAATGAGCACACTCCTAGGGTGAAAGGTTCTGGTCTAGATTGGCTATTTGATCTTGATTTAGTTACCAACTGTTTTAACAATTCCTGTGAAGGTGTTTCAGGATCTATAGGTAGCTTATTAATAGGAGATCCTGACCCAAGATTTGAGTTGAGAAGACCAAATGATAAAAATCTTTCTGCTCCAGTGGTAACAAACCCTACAATAGGAAATCCTATCAGCACTACCATACAAACTCTTCAACTGATGCATCTGAAGTGCCTATAAATTCCAGCACTGAGGCATAGAATTTAACTGAAGGAGGTTCCAATGTAAAAGGAGATGAAGATGGTGAAAGTGATCAAGAAATTCATGATGCTGACAACCTCTCTACTGAAGACAACATCAATGATATCACACACTCATTGGATCAAGTTTCTCTTGATAAGTGTATTGATGTGGTGGGTGATACTCCATATCTTAATTTCACTAATTTAGATCTGTCAAATCAACTTGCTGTGATTCCTCAACTAAGAATCCACAAGTCACATCCCACCACAAATATGATTGGAGATGTTGAGAAAGGGGTGAGAACAAGAGGACAAACCCATGATAAAAATGTTTGTCTATACTCTTGTTTCTTGTCATAGATTCAGCCAAAGAAAGTTGATGAAACTTTGAAATATGAAAGTTGGGTTGAAGTAATGCAGGAGGAGCTGCTTCAATTCAAGAGATAAAAGGTTTGGAACCTATTCCCTCATCCTCATAGGAAGACACCAATTGGTACCAAATGGGTTTTTAGGAATAAAAGGGATGATAGAGGACTTATCATCAAGAACAAGGCAAGACTAGTTGTTCAAGGGTACACTCAAGAAGTAAGGATTGACTACATAAATGTTTTTGCTCCTATAGCAAGACTTGAAACTAATAGGATATTCCTTGCTTTTGATGCATCCAAGGATTTCAAGGTCTACCAACTTGATGTCAAGTGTGCATTTCTATATGGAGTGATAGATGAGGAAGTGTATGTCAAACAACCACCTGGCTTTGTAGATCTAGATCATCCTGATTATGTCTGCAAGCTTGATAAAGCTCTTTATAGGCTACATCAACCTCCAAGGAAGTGGTATGAGACACTGTCATAGTACCTTGTTCAGTATGGTTACAAGAGGGGTACTATTGTTAGCACACTCTTCATCTAAGGATCAGAGAATGACTTGATGCTGGTTCAAGTTTATGTTGATTACATCATTTTTGGGTCAACTAATCTAAAGCCTTACAAAAGACTTTGAGAAGCTGATGAAGAATAGATTTGAAATGAGTGCCATGGGAGAAATCAATTTCTTTTTAGGAATTCAAGTGAAGCAGGTTGACAATGGCATCTTCATAAACCAGTCAAAGTATATACAAGGCATACTAACCAGATTTCATCTGACTGAGTGCGACGTTGCTAAGACACCCATAGCCAGAAACCACTCACAGCCAGCAGGCCTAATATCATGTTTGCCACATGCATGTGTGCAAGATATCAAGCCAACCCCAAGTTGTCACACCTGGATGATGTCAAGAGGATTCTTAGATATCTAAAAGGTTCTCCTAAACTAGGCCTTTGGTATTCAAAGAATTTTGACTTCAATATGTATGCTTATACAGATAGTGACTACGGTGGCTACAACATGAATGCAAAGTCTACATCAGGGGGATGTCAATTCTTTAATGGAAGGATAGTCTCATAGAAATACAAGAAACAATCTTGTGTGTCTGCATTAACTGCTAAAGCTGAATACATTTCTGCTACAAGCTGCTATGATCAAGTGCTTTGGATTCAAAATTAGATGTTAGACTATGGATTCAACTTCAAGGAGACTCCCATCCACATAGTCAACAACAGTGCTATCTCTATTACAGAGAATCCTATACAGCACTCAAAGACAAAGCACATCAAAGTTAACACAAATGAACAATATGATGATCTGTTCACAAAAGGTTTTGATGAACAAAGATTTAAATATCTTGTATTAGCTATTGGGATATTAACTTTGAGTAGGTTTTCTTAAATAAATTTCAAGATTACTTTTCAAATATGTGTGTATTAAGTTGTCTATACCATCACCTATATAAGCCCTCTTATTTTGGAAGAAAATTTTTCATAAATAATATTCCTTAGAGTTTTGAAAAAAGAAAATATATTTTCTTTCGGAAGACATTAATTTGACTTCAGAAAAAACTTGTCTTCAAAACTAATAACTACTTACTAAGAAATTTACATTCGGAAGAAATTTTGATATATCTTCCAAAGGTTAAATATGCTTCTATGTACTTATATGTTTTGAAGGACATATCTCTTTCGAAAGCAATTATGTCTAGAAAGCTTTATTTTCTAGTTGAATATAACTTCTAAAGTTTAATATCTTCCGAAATTAAATATGTCTCAGAAGCAAAATACTCGAAGTATTTTTCTTCCAAAGAAATCCTTGTAAAGCTAAGGAATATCTTCTGAAGTCAAAATTGGCTTCAAAAGTTTTCTCAGAACTTCCAAAGATGAATTCCCTTCAGAAGATGTTTTTTACTTCCAAGATAACTATGTTTTTGGGCACTTTTTCAGAGGTGCGACTGACATTCGGATCTCAAACTTTATCCTTTTGCATCAACTTTGTCTCAAATCCAACCATATAAATATTTGTACAACAGTTCTCCCTCTTTCACCTTCCTATTCATCTGTAAAAGTTCTAACCCTAAATTCACCCATAAAACCTCTTTGTTCTTAGCTTCCTTCATCACAAAGCTTTCTAAAATGGCCAACCTTGAACCCCAAAACCAACCTGATTTTTCCATACATCTTCATAGGTAATATAATCAAGTTGCTCTATTATCATCTGAGAAAGATCCAGGTTTCTCAGATGTTTGCTGTTTTCTTGCTATATCCAACTACCTCACTGCCTTAACCATCGACCCTCCACGATATGAAGAACACTTGCTGGAGTTTTGGAGGACCTGCCAAGAGGTAATCTTGGATGTGAGAAGGCAATGTCTGCCACAATGCAGGGGAAGTTAGTTTTCATAACTCCAGCCACAATCAACACTTATCTACTGCTGGATGATGGAGAAGGCTAATTGTCTTTCTCAAAATCTATTGTAAATGACTCATTCCTGCAAAGGGCTATGAAGGAGAGTACACAGTCAGAACCTTGAGGAAGGGTAAGGCCTTTTACAAGTGGAAGTACCTCCTTCGTGTTATTATCCATTCCTTATCAAATAAACATGGAGGATGGGACTAGATTCTTGAGGACTTATCATATATAGTCCATGGAATGGTGTAAGGGGTCAAGTTCAAGTACTCCTAGTTTGTCTATACTAACTTGCTTGCAAACTTGGACTCCTTAGAGTACTACATGTTCCATTAATATGTCCAGCACATTCTTAACTATGAACTGGGCTTATAGTTAAGGGGAACAGGTACTACTTTTAAACTGGGACAAATAAAGCCTGACATCTTTAAAATCATAAGAAAGACCACTGTTGGCTTCTCAGCGGTAGAAACAGACCCAGTCTATAAAATGTTAGAACTCATTGCTTAAGGTGACAACTTGACAGCACCAACCAATATTGAACCCATACCTTTTACATCTACACCACCCACACAGTCTTAAATAACCATCACTTACACCAGAAAATCCAAACAAACCCCTGCTCAGTCTTCAGATTGAGCAGTCCCCTATACCTTCACCCATGCAGAAGGAAGTGGAACCAAGATCTCCCACTTCCCTTGAGGAGCAAACCACTCCCTTTACTACTTTGATCAGTGCTGAGGTTCCTTATGCTCAGCTAGATGAGCTCATTGCCCAAACCTGAAGCCTTCACTCTGAGTCTCAAAACTAAGGTGATTAGCCTTTAGGGGACAGTTACCATCCCCAGCTGTTAGACTTAAACCAACCCATCCCTGACCTTCAATTCTATGATGATGAGAATATAGGGAGTGAGTACCATGAGTCTTTCTACTCCTCCCCTGCTCAAGGAGAGATGAGTGCTCCTACAACACCCATATCTAGCCCACAACATCCACCCCTTACTGAGGTGGACTTCCCTGAATAGATTCAGGAAGTCCATATGGAAGAGGCACTCACTTTTGTAAGTGACTAGATCATTAAGACCTCAGCCATGGCAACTCAGCCCCTAGACACTTCTCATGAAGCTGTCATGGAGCAAGGGAAATCCAGTAGCCAAGAACTACACTGGTGGTGAGAAAGAAGACCTTGGTCCTATTCTCTCATCCCCTCATGATTTTTCTGATGAAGATGAGGGGAGTCTGCAATTGAAGGTGCAAAAACTATCAAAACTCTACACCTATTTAGTTTCAATGGAAAGTCACCTAGAAATTTAGGTGGCTACCTTGCAAAGGTAGGTTAGTGGCCTGCAACTTGAGATCACCGATCTCAAGGGCAAGTTAGCTGAGAGATCTTCCAAGCAAACTCAACAAGGTCCATAATAACCTGTGGATATGGTAGACCTAACCCTTAGCTCCCCTATGCAAAAGGGTGATGCTACCATAAAAGGGGAGAAAGTCCTACCTATAATCCCAGAACCTGGGAGTTCTGCCCAGAGTATGGACATAAAGGCCACACCATCCTCACTTGTAGTTGTCCATACTCAACAACCTCCTCAGGTCCATATTAATATGAATGACCTGATCTAAAGCTTATATGAGGAGGGAGTTCCAAGGGCTATGTCTACCCTATCCTATCCTACTAAGAACCAAATAATAGGATGGAGGTATGATGCTGATAGAAGAGCCCTGGTACTCTCTAGATCTTAGGGGCAACAAGAAGTATTCAACTTTCAAACCTTGAGATACTATAAGAGCTTTCCTCAGGTTCATCTGCCACTTACCAACCCAAGTAGAAATAGGCAACCTGACAGGTTAGCTGAGAGGATTCAGCAAAGGGTGCTTGAAGAGTTTAGAAGAAGGACCCACTTATATAGACAGAGGCTAGCATGCAAACCTATTGGTCAACGGGATACTGAGGCAGACCCTAAGATTAGCTTCGAAAGGGAAACCTTAGTTGAAGGCCCAGCAGTTGTACCTGTGAACCTTGAGATAGGAACTGCTTCAGTACCCAGTACCCTCAATGAGGCACCAGCTGGTGAAGTGTCTCACAACCTCTCCCTGGCCAGAGCTCAAGTTCTACACCAAGTGATAAAGGCCAAAGCTCTCTCCATCCTAAGTCATATAGGCCAATGACTGATAAAGGGAAGAGGATTATGACCTCTGAGGAGATCAAGGAGGAGAAAAGGGAGAGGAAGAGGAAGGCTAGGGGAAAGAGAACAAGAAAGACCCCAAACTTTATGCAAGCTGTAATTAGGGCTGCCCCCAGGCTAAACACTCTAGATGATGAGTTAAGGGTATCTCAATAAACTGGCTTGATTGGGTCCGAGATGGGAATCTTAGTTGATATGACTCAACTAGGATCGAATATGATGATTGAGTCAATGATTAAGTAGGAGAAATACTAAATCAAAGAACATTAAATGCTGAAAATACTAATAAATGCTTTGTATATTGATATGGGTAAACAAGATACAAAGTGTGCTAGGGTTTTTAGCACTAGGAAACTTCTATGTAAACTTACAAAAGTAGTGTATACTATTCTATTTATAGGTTGATACAATGCCAGTATAAAATGACTAAACTACCCTGACAATTATATATCAGAATACTAGTCTAAGTACAAAAGATGATCAGAATTTGTAAATGTTCATCCGCATTAGTTAATGCAGATGTAATGTCTTCATCAGCATTTCTTCTATTAAGCTTTAGCATTAACTGTGTCATCGGCATTAGTTAATACGGATGAACAAATACTTAGCCATATTTGTTTTACTTGTCCGCATTAGTAAATGCGGATGAACAAATACTTGACCATATTTGTTCTTTGGTCTTCCGCATTTACTAATGCGGACACCCGACACTTGTCTTTTTCTTCTGAACTCTTCACCCGTATTTCTTCTTGGACTTGTGGGATTTCCAACCAGAACAACCTTCAACAACCTCTTGAATTGGCATGTATGATCCTTTCAGGGTCCAACAATACTCCCCCTAAGGATTATATAGCCTATGTACTTCAAGGGTTTGAGGTTGGTGGAGGTTGTGAAGATTCTGGTGGTTCTTCAAGAGCAGGTGCTTTTCTTTCATGGACTGATGATGGAGTTGGTGCTGGTGCTGGTTCAGTCTCTGATAGGATCAAAATGGATCAATCTATGATAATATTATGATGCAATTGAATCAAAACAAACACAAGTAATCAAATCAATGCAAACATATCATAAAAATTCATAGTTTTTCATTGATAGAAAGCATAGAAATATAAGTGTAGAGAACAGTTACAATTTGTTCAATAGTTTCTGAGGTGCACTAGTCTAGTCTTTGTGCTTACCTACACGATACATAAACTATGCTCTTTATACTATCAAAGAAAACAAAAAGGAACATATATTTACAAATAAGTCCCTAAACTAAGACAAAACTATTAATAAAGACTAAATGTTAATCTTCGAGAGGCTTCTACAATACTCCCCTTAAGATTGACATTGTCTTCAGTCTTCAAAATCTTTAATCTTTGGTCTTTGGTCTTCAAAATTCTTCAATCTTCATCTTCATTATTCAATCTTCATTCTTCATTCTTCATACATCAAACAAATCTTCTGGTTCTTCTTTTACTTTGAACATAAGCTTCTCCTTGTATAGCTCTTGTTCTCTCAATGCTTGTGTAATTGCTGACTTGAATTTTTCTGCCAGAATAGCTTGCTCAGGATTTCATTCATTTGTCTTTATATCCATCTTTTCCTTTCTTTCCAATGTCTCCTTGGACAAACCTGCAATGCCAATGTTAGCATAAAATTCTAGAGGTTTAGAGAACTCTTGCGAGTGAATTTCTAAACCCCTTTGCTCGAAATCCTCATAAAGTCAATCGACTTAATATCCTTCTTCACAATATTTGCATACGCTAAGGCTTTGCGTAATGCAATCCTTTCCATTGCAGTATTCATGACTTTAATGATTGTCATGAAGTACTTCTTGTCATTTTCAGCAACTTCATAAGACACCCGTTCAAACTTTTGAATTGATAAGAAAGAAATGTAACTTGGATGAAGCAATTTTAGCTTAAATACTCCAAATAAAGATATCATATCTTTATTCCAATCATCTAGATTTCTAACAAGCTTCAACTCAAATGTATCAACATTATAAAACCATCGTAGAATTGGTTTTGTTATTTGAGAGCCATCAATCACTTTCAGACCAGGATTTGTTACTTTATCAAAGTATTTATCACTAAAAGCATCCAAAAATACATCTTCTTCTACACCTTTTTCTCCAAGTTTTCTTTTGCTTTTCAATGATTGAAAGTATTCTTTATCTTTCTGATCACATCTCGTTTTAAGAAATGAACTCATCAGTTGATATTCCCCGGTTTAGCAATTTAACAAAATTTTCACCGCGACCAGCTTTTGTTGGGTTAATCAAAGGAAGTTTGTTCAGCTCTTTCAAGTCTTGCACAGGTAGTTCAATGATGCTTAAGTAAAAGTGATAAACATCACATATAGCATTTACTCTCTTGATAAAAAAGGCAGCAAATACTTCATCATATTTCCAAGCTACTATTTTAACTTCTTTTGATTTATCAGGAACAATCATTGCATTAAGCAGTTCTGAAATTGATTGTCCTTTTTGTAAAACATTTCATACCAAATCTCCTGCTATTCGAGCTTTGTTCCATGGCTGCTTTTGCTCAATGGACACTTGGTATGCTTGTTTTTCATTTTCTGGAAACAACTTCATTAGCTCCTTTCGTCTTTCATGTCCACTTCTTATCAACTCCATGTTTTTGATCTCTTGAGGCTTTAGAATTCTTGTTCTCTTTATGATCTCGAGATACTATGGGTTGTCCATGTCGAGGACTACCATTCTGTTTGTTTGTTTCTCGGTTTCTTGGAAACTTCTCACCAAGTTCCTCAAAGATTCTGCTTGAAGTCTGTTTAATTTCTTCCTAGGATAGTTATGTGATTGTAACCATATCCTTAAAGCAGTTACATTCATATCATCTGGATCAAGATGGTGTAACTCAAAAGTTGAAAGTTCTTCAACATTGATACTTTCTTGAAGCGGATTCCATTCTCCATGCTCTACTACTATCTCATCCAGATCAACAGGTGTAACAGACTCAACATTTATACACTTTTCATACTCTTCATTTATTTGTGAGACAGTTAATCCATCCAAAAATACTCTATTATATTTCATTCTAATCAAGTCATTGTACTTATCTTCAATATCAACAGGTACGACTTTAGTTGTTTCCTGGATTGGTGAGTAGTTGACTTCAACTATGTTTTCATCTTCAAGAACTTCATTATACCAATCGTCAGCAAATTCAGTTTCCAAATCATCAAGAGCTTCAATTTTTTCATATACATCTGTTTCCTCTCCTCCTTTACTTTCACCTTCAGTCACAATCTTTTGTATTTTTGTTGATGGTTCAACTAGAACTGAAATGTCTACATCATCATTTTTTCTTTTTCCTTTATCTACCTCAGATATCTTATCCACATCAATTGGAGTAACTTCAGAAACTATCATAACTTCAGGAGACGGAGATTTTAGACTATCTTTCATTCTTTCGAATTCTTCTTTTTAAAACCTCATTGTTTTCTTTCAACTTTTTGAACTTTTCTTCCATTAGGTCATAATCTTTCATCATGACTTCAAAATTTTTTAGGTTTGTTTCTTTATCTTTCTCCAAATCAGCAATAACTTTATCTTTCTTTTGTAATTCCTCCTTCAATTTCTCATTTTCTTCTCTTAACTTTTCAATGAGATTCACTTGCTTAGCATTTTCTTCTTTTAATTCATCAATAATCAACTGAAAGTTTGTTTCTTCCACCATATGTGTATCCTGTTGATTCAAACTTACAGGATCATCATATGTCACATCTTCAAATACTTCAAAGTTTTGAACATCTTCATTAACTTCAGTTTGTTCTTCTGTTTCAATAGCTTCTTCAATCATATTAACTATCTCCTTAATAGTTTGACTTTCTTCATTTCTATCTTCAACTTTCTCAACTTCTTCCATAACTTCTTCAATTACTTCATTAATGATTTCATTAATTTCATTTCCACCATCATTACCATCATCATCATCATCAGATGTGGAACTAGAACTATCATCATCAATATTCTCATCATTATCATCATCTTCATCTTCATCTTCATCAACTAACTCTAGAGGATCTACTTCATTCAGGTCGTTTGGATCACCGGTTCATCCTTAAGTAAATGAAAATGATCTTCATTTATGTTTACCTCATCTTGAGCCACATCCCTCATATAGTCAAACATTGGTACATTAGGAGCACCAGTAATCATTGATAGTTGTTTGTATGAAGTTTCTGTCATATGCTCAAGAATCAATCTTTCACCACCAACTCAATAAGCATGATAATCAGGATTGGCTTCATTTTTTATCATCTGCAGGAATCTGGGATACATCAGATACTTATTTCTGATTCCTTTCTCCAAGTTAAAGATAAATCCATTCATAATCCAACGAGCCATGTTGAATCTTCTGTTTGTTGCAATGGCAACAATTGGAGATGCTATATCACTAGGAAAAGAGTTCCAACCCGCACTTCGTTTGGACATACCGTGTTGGAATATATAACATAATAATTTCCAGTGATTATACACTCTTGCTCGGAAAAATTGTTTCCTCGAAAAGTTATCCAGATGACCCATGGCAATAAAAGTTTCTCTGCACTCATCAAAAGTTAATTCAGCCAAATCTTATGGGTCATTTATTCTTAGCCTTAGAGCTTCTCGAATGGCTTGTTCAGATCCTTCTACCATCCTTTCATTAGTAATAAAACCTCAAACAACTTTTCTACCTTCTTCATCTATCTCCACATTAGCAGTGTTCCAAAACTTCTTAATTAGTCTATCATAGATGATTGGTTGGTAACACATAGCATAAACATACTTTGTCCTTAACAAAAATCTGATAATTTCTTCATATCCAATAGCATCACGAACATCTTCGTTAAGAAAAGCAGCTACATTATGATTTGGTTTAAACTTAAGCTCATCCATCTGTATGCATAAAACAAAGAAATTTAGTCACATTTGAATTTGCAACACTTAAAAACAAATTGTGATTTATCAATTTTGAACCAAAAAACTTAAAAATTTTCTAAGTATTTATATATATCTCATTACATGAACAAGAGTATATTGGTTACAAATTTGATTTACATAATTCATAACAATCAAGTAATGCATTAAGTTTCTTGAACTTTGATTAGATTTTAATTGAATTAGTATTATTAAACTTTCAAACTTAATTTTTTTTTAAAAAAATTTTCTAAGTGTTCAACATACTCTGTCAAGAGCAGATTGCATTCAAGTTCATGTTTGAATGATCTAAACACACCAAATCATTGAAATTTTTCTCAAAATCAGATTAATGAATGAAATTTGTGATTAATTTGACATTTTATTAACAATTTCATGAAGTTGACTGTTCATATTCAAAACTTGACTGATGAACATAATCATCAAGAACACAATTTGATGAAATACAGATTTAATCACACCAATATGCTCGAAAACATGAGTATATCATCATTCAATGTCCAATTTCAGTTGATTGTTCGTACTATATTCACAAATTTCAGTTTTTCATTCGACTAGGGTTCATACGCCTACATAAAACTAAAACGCCTAGTTAAATTCGAAATGAAAACTTGAAATCTGATGAATATGATCTCGAAATGAAGTTTAGATTTAGTGTATCTACCTATGAATCACAAGAATTAACACCAAACAATCGATAATGATGAACTGAATGATATGAGTGTATGAGTGTCGAGAGTGTTTCAGGTGATATCAGTGAATAAATGAAAAAATCACAAGTGTTGTATATATATATAAGTGAAAATTTAGGCGCATGAGCACTGTTTATACGCATGAGGTCAGGCGCATTAGCACTATTCAGTCACATGAGACTAAATTTCGCTAAGTTTTTCAGGCGCATGAGCACTGTTTGTACGCATAAGGTTTAGACGCATGGGTACTGTTCAGGCGCATAAGCACTGTTTAGGCGCTTTGGCACTGTTCAGGCGCATGTGACTAGATGAAACACCTAACACTTGGAAATTTTTCACTTCAAATGTCTGACTCCTTGGAAGCCTGGTACTGTTCAGGCGCATGAGCATAAGATGATACGCCCAACACTTAACCAAAAGATTCAGACATATGACAACTGTTTAGGCGTATGAGCTTGTCTGAAACGCCTAACACTTGTGCAAATTTCTAAAAAATCACCGTACTCCTGAATTGGACTTAAGAGAACTGTACAGGCGCATGAGGATACTTCCATAAGTCTTGACACTTGTAAACACATTAGCACTGTTCACACTCAATTTTCAGCATTTAGTCAAAATTGTTTGACTAACACTCAAATTTTCATTAATGACCCTCAATTTTAACATTTTAGACATTCAAATTTTTTATTTTTTGTTTTTGACCATTATTTTTATTTTAACTTTTCAAAAATTAATTTCCCATCATTTTAGTCTCTATTTAATTTTTACAAAAACAAATAATCTCATTTTGTTTGTAAGAAGCTTTTTCACTGAATTTGAATTCTTTTTCAGGTTCATTTCTACATCATATCAAACACACATATGCTTGAAATTGCAGCTTCATCCTTTCATCCAAAACACTTTATGTTTGATTTCTTTTTCATATTTTGAAAATCAATTATTTTCTTTTTTTTTTCATTTTTACTCCCCCTAAACTTTTAAGTTTTACAAACTTAGAAGTTTTTTTGATTTTGTAAGACAGGAAACCTAATCATTATCAACATGCCTGCACACAAAAAATCATGCAGAAAATCAAAATTAAAGCATAATAAAAAATCTACTATATACAATTGAATCACATGCCTGCAGTGAGATCATATCAGTTTAGATCAGCACATTAATAGAAAAAAAAATGATGGATAGTCGTAGACAGTGATTAAATCCTGATCAAGTGTGTTCCAGGTCAGCATTTCTGCAGCAAAGGAGAAACGAAATCTAAGGACAGAAAATGAGTGCTCTTGGCAAGATACTCAGCACATTTACTTTTTAAATTCTTGGATTGATTAAGGTACGATTAGATATGACATTATGTAAGTCACATTTAGACTTAGAGAGTTCAAACCTCATAAAGATCTGTAAGAAATCACCTTTCTTAACTTGTTAACCTGACATATACTTATAACCAGATCTCATGTTGATATTGTGCACATTGGCATCTTTTTGCATCAAGTGAGAATATCCAGGTCTGTAATTACTTACAACAAAGGATATCTCATCACCTCAAGTCTATGATGACTCATAAAAGAGAAGTGATTAGATGCTTCAAATTAATTAGAGCTCAATGGTTATTCATATCACCACCAGGTGTGAGATTATGACTTAATAAGCAATCAATTTTAGAAGTCAACACTACTCATTGGTACTAAAATGGACAAACATGAATGCATGAATGATTTAGTTTGATCACAAGAATTTACTTTTTCAGTATAATTGCATGAGTTTACCTGCACATCATATCTGATCACGTCAGACTTTAAAAGTGAGTGAAGTATGCAACTGATCATAACTAATATATCTATCATTTCTCATAAATTGCAAAGACATATTCAATCCTAAACACTTAACTAACAGGAAAAACTCTATTTTTGTGTTTTTATTTTATATTTTTCTATTTGATTTTGAAATTTTCTATTTTTGTATTTGCTTTTTCATTTTCTATTGAACATACACATACAATATATACAATCAGTCAGTTAACTTTAACAGTTTCTCTATATTCAAGATTAAGCTAAGGGAGGGTTCTTATCATTTTTAATGAATCAAACAACTGAATTACACTCAAAACCAGTGTTTAAACATGATTAATAAGTCCAATTGACTCGACCAAATATTCAAATCGACCTAGTAAAAAGGCTTTTGTATATAGGCCAGCCAACTGTTTTTCAGTTGCGATTTAAATCAAAATGATTAAACCTTTTTCAGAGTTTTTTCAGAGTTATCTCTGAGAAAATGATATCGAATTTTGATATGTTTTGTTTTTGAGTGCTTGATAGGATTAGTTGTAATAAACATAGCAGCAGTGTTATCAATGTAAATAGGGGTTTTAAGAAAATTGAACCCGTAATCCAGTAGTTGGTTTTGTAACCAAAGGATTTGAGAACATCCTGCTGATGCAGCAATTACTCAGCTTTTGTGGTTGAAACAGAGACATTTGTTTGTTTCTTGCATTGCCATGAGACTAATCTGGGACCTAAAAACTGACAACCACCCGTCGTAGATTTATGATCTTGGAAACATCCCCTATAATCACTATCTGTATATCCATGTAACTCGAAGTTTCCTTCATAAGAATACCATAACCGTAAAGCCGGTTTTCCTTTGAGATACCTGAATATTCGTTTAACAGTAATTAAGTGAGATTCCTTTGGGTCAGATTGATACCCGGCATAGACATAAACAGCATACATTATATCAGGTCTAGATGCAGTAAGATACATCAAAGATCCAATCATAGATCTATATAAAGTTTGGTCAACAGATTTTCCTTTAGAATCAGGTTCAATCTTGGAATTTACGTCAACTGGAGTTCTTATGGATTGATAATCTTGCAGTTTAAATTTCTTCAAGAGTTTATCAATGAATTTCTCTTGATGGATAAAAATTCCATCTGCAAATTGCTTCACTTGAAGACAAGGAAAAAGTTAATTTCTCCTATAGAACTCATTTGAAAACAAGACTTTATGATTTCTTCAAATTCATTGCATAACTTTGGACTTATAGAACCAAATATGATATCATCAACATACACTTGAACACATAAGAGATCATCAGCATCCTTCTTAATAAACAAAGTACGATCGATTTTCCCTCGCTTGAATTTCATGAATGATGCATAAGCCAGGAAGACACGAATTGATTCAAGTCTTGCAACTGGAGCAAATACTTCATCATAATCTATTCCTTCTTCTTGGGTGTAACCTTGTGCAACAAGTCTCGCTTTGTTGCGAACAACAATTCCTCGATCGTCTGTTTTGTTTCTAAACAACCATTTTGTGCCTATGGCATTTTCTCCTTCAGGTAAATCCACAAGCTTCCATACTTCTTCTTTATGAAATTGCAATAACTCTTCTTGCATTGCTTCAACCCAACTATTGTCCTTTAACGCTTCAGTGATGTTTTTAGGAACAATTTGAGATAGAAAACACGAGTATAAGCAAAGATCTGCTTATTCTGAATGACTTCTCATTGTTCTCTCATTAAATGGACCGATAATTTGAGATGTAGGATGGTTCTTGTGAACACAAGATGTTGGAATCTCATTCACTTGAACATGAACATCTAGATTAGATTGGTTCAAGTTGGAAAGTTGATGCAATAAGTTCAAAGAATATGGATTGAAATTAGGAACTTGAGTCGGTGAGTTGATAAAGTAATCAAGATTATCTGTAACAACTACATCATCAGTGATCGATGAAGTTCCGGACTCAGGTTGTATAATTTCAGGACCATCATTAGGTATAGGTTGTGAAACATTGGTATATTCAGACAAGAAATGTTCTTGAGCTTGTTGAGATTGATCATGATTTTCAGACTGAAATATAGGATCTTTCACAAAAGAGAAAAATGGATAATCTGGGCTTGAGTCATCCATATCATCAGAATCAGAATCATCACTGAATGATCCGAGATCTCCTTCTTGTTTCTTCTTCTGACCTGTAGATTCAAACAAGTTAGAATTGAAAGAGTTTGACAAAGAATCAAAATCAAATAACCAAGCTAGACCATTTGCAACTGATAGAAAAGAGTTTTCAAGAAATTTAACGTTGAAAGTTTCAAGGATAACATTTGTCCTAGAGTTATAAACTCTAAAAGCTTTTGAAACCGATGAATATCCAACGAAAAATCCTTCATCAGATTTTGCATCAAATTTTCCTAGCTGATCACTTGAATTTAAAATCAAAACTAGAGAACCAAAAGATTTAAGAAAATCTATATTATGTTTCCTGTCAAACATCAACTCATAAGGAGTTTTCTGTTTATCTTTCACAATCAATGAACGATTCTGCACAAAACACGCTGTGGATATGGCTTCATCCTAGAAAGTGATTGGAATTTTGGCATCTGCTAACATAGACTGTGCTGCTTCAATCAAAGTTTTGTTTTTCCTTTCAGCAACTCCATTTTGTTGTGGAAATCTAGGAGCACTGAACTGACGAGCAATACCATTTTCTGCACAAAACATGTCAATATTAGCATTTTTAAATTCCGTTCCATTATCACTTCTAATTATTTTGACCTTTTGATCTAGCTGATTTTCGACTTTAATGATGAATTCTTTTAATAATTCGGCCGTTTCAGATTTAGCATGCAAAAAGAAAACCTAAGAAAATCTTGTAAAGTCATCAATGATAACTAAACAGTAAGATTTCTTTCCAATACTCCGAACATTTGTTGGTCCGAATAGGTCCATGTGCAACATTTGGAGAGGTTTGGAATTTGAGTTTATCAGCTTGGGCTTATAAGACGCTCTGTGTTGCTTTCCTTTTAAACATGCTGAGCAGAGATTAGTAGTGGCAAACTTCTTTGATGGAAGACCGATAACATGACTTCCTGCTACAAGCTTGTTCATATTCTTGAAGTTGGAATGCCCGAGACATCTATGCCAAAGCTGACTTTCATCATTTCATGCTTGAGCAATAAGGCAAGTTGTTTCTGTAGATGGATCAACTTGAGACATATCTAGCTTGTATACATCTCGATCCCTAACAGCTTTAACAACCACCCAGTCTTTGCTAATCTGAAAACCTGGCTTCAAAATGTAGCAAAAAGAATCATAAAAAAGAACAGAATACGATTTATCACAAATTTAGGAAACGCTTAACAAATTAAAGTTCAACCGTGAGCAGTAGTTGACTTTATCAAAGCTTATTATCCTTTTGGATACTGTTCCCTTGCCTGTGATTTTTCCTCCAGCATCACCACCGAAGGTGACGTATGTACCATCTTTTAACTTAAATTCTTGAAGTAAGGCATGATTACCTGTCATGTTCCGGCTACACCCACTATCCACATACCATGTGTTGATAGGTCTTCTCGGGCGTACCTGCAAGTCAAAGAAAATTAAGTTGAGTTATCGACCCAAGCTGAGATGGTCTTGGGTTTGCCAAACTTATCAACAATGGTAAATTGTTTAAAATGGAGTTTATTCATATCAGGCTTGTTTTGAATGAATTTACCAATTCTATTATTCATAAATTTATTATCATTATTAAGAAAATTCATACCATTTGAATGACCAATTTTTGAAAGATTTTTATTTCCAAAATTTTTATCATTCATTCTCACAGACCTTGGAATGAATTGATCTTGAATGTATTGTTTTGGTCTCACAGAGTCATTTCTTTTGAAAGATCTCAAGCCTAAGGAAGGTTGGTTAGTTAATCTTTGAAAACCAACGGTTATTTCTTTTAAACTGAGGATTAACATAGCCTTTGCTCAATTGTGTATTGGCAAATCCTTTCCTTGGCGAACTCTTTCTAAAGTAACAATTTTCTGTATTGTGAGTCCTTTCATCACAGAAGATACAGTACTTATTAAAGTAACAATCTGTTGTTGAGTGATTTCTCATATCACATATGTGATAGTACTTGTTAAAAAACCATTCAGCATTCTTATGATTATACATGTCACAAATTTCACAGTACCTTTATGGTGTTTTAAACAACTATTTATTAACTTTTGATGTTGACACAACGTTTGATCCTTGTTTAGATTTAGGCGTCGAAAAGTTAATCTTTTGTTTCTGATTTGAAAAATTTTGTTTTTGATTTGACAATTTGTTCTTTTGTATATTTGGTTTTGACTTTTGTACATGAACTGCATTCTTAGAATCCTTAGAAACAAATCGTTTAACGACAGCGGAAGACTTCGAATCTGAACCTGTCTTCAGATTAGAGTTTGATTTGTTTTTAGGAGTTTGTTTAACTTCTTGAATTAAGTTCATGTTCAAAGTACCAGCAGACACAAATTTTATTGGTTTAAATTGAGTTACTTGATTTGTTGTTTTTGTTTGATTTTCTTGACTCTTATTTTGATCAGTTTTAGCTTTAGTCAATTTTCTTCTTCTTGTTTGGTTCCTTGATTTTGTAGAACTTGATTTTATTTGAGATTGAACATCTTCAGGTGAATATTCTTTTTCAGTTTCTTTCTCTTTCTGGTATTTTTGCCATTTAATAAACTCTGGATTATTTAGACCATAAGAGTTTGAATCTTCTAATGTTCCTTCTTCTTGTTTTGCTTTATCTTTGTTTTTGGAGTTTTGTTTATTATTTTTAATGATCACTTCTTCCAAAACAGATTCTTTTGGAACAAATATTTTCTTACTTTTCAGTCGTGGTTCATATGATTTTATTTTTACCGGATAACTGTTTTTTATCTTTTCGGTATCTTTTTCTTCAAATATTTCAACATTGGTTTTCTCTTCTTCACTATCAGAAATCTTGTTGTTTTTGTTTTGGAAAGCTTTAAGTTTAGCTTTATTTTCAGGAGAATGATCATGCGTGTTGAAGTTCTCTGGTAAAGTGTTTGTTATAGATTCAGGCATTGGTTAATGTGTAAAACCTAAGCTTCCTTTTTGTTTGTCCTTTCGTTCACTTACCAGTTGTTCCACAATTGTTTTGGAAATTTTGACTTTTGCAAGATCAACTTGTGTAGCAGCATGTGCTATTTTCTCCTCTTCCAAGTTCTTAGTCATTTCTTCAAGTTGTTTGGAAACAATTTCTAGTTCTTTCAAAGTTTTGTTCCATGAAGTTTGTAGAGAAATGATCTTTTCATCTGATATTTTATGGTCATTTTTAAGTTTACTATGCATTAATTCCTCTTGCTTGAGCTTTTCACAAATTTTGTATGAGTAAGTTCGGTAATATTCTATATGTTCAAAGCAAGATTTGGTGCATAGTTTTTCTCTTACTTCAGCTGGTATTTCAGGATATTTAGGTGAAGTAGTCTCAGAGTTAGAAGATAAATTTTCAACCTTTGGTTGACCTGACTGTGCCATTAATGCAACTTCTTCTGAATCCTCTTTAGGATCAGATTTATCACTCCAGTCATACTTTCCTTCTTTATTTTTAGAGACATCTTCAGTCTTTGGACCACTATCTTCTAACCAGTCTTCACCTTGAACCTCTATAATAAGAGATAAACTAGAGGTTAAGTCAGCTGTAAATTGCTCTGCATACGCACTCCAGTCATATCCATCCTTGATGCTCATGACAAGAGCTTTCTTAGGCTCTTCAGAAGACTTCGATTCATCTTTAAGTTCAAGCATTGGTAGACTTTGATATGGATTTTGGAATGTCTTCTGAGACTTTTATGGATATCTTCGATTGCTTGAACTAGCTTGACCATTCCCTCCTTTGTTTCTGGGAGCTTTGCATTCCCTTGAGAAGTGGCCATAGCTATTGCAGTTGAAACACCTTGACTTAGATTTGTCAAATCCAACAGTCTTGTTAGCACTTGGCTTGTAGTTCCTGTTGACATAAGAATGTTTCTAGGTTCTATATGCAATCATCACCATTTGCCAGTTTAAGTCCATCTCTTCTACATCGTCTGGATCCATCTCGAATAAGTCCTGCAAAACAAGATCTAATTGTGTTAAATGACTAACTTGATAAGCTTGAAAACTAGCCATAAAAGCAGTAAAAGTAGTTTTGGACTCCTCATCCTGTAATAGGATGTTAATAACATCTTTAACTTTGCTAGTTTTAGCAGAGTTAGAAGATGGAGTCTCAGTTTAAGGTTTAGAGTTTTGAGGTTTAGGAGGAGACTGAGGTTGTGGTTGAGTTGCATAAGCAGGAGCACTTGTATATGAAGAATCTATAAAGAACCCTGCTCCAACAAACAGATCACCCTCTTCTTCTGGTGAATTCTCATTCTTTACCATAAAGGCATTCTCCACTGTGCTAGCTGGAGATGCAACATATTTGTACTGAGACATTGATGCTGCTCTATCATTGTTTCTTGAGCTTTCATCAATCTCAACTGACTCAATTTTGGCAATTAATAGATCAAGATACATAGGGAATTTTTCAGTGTGCTTCAACAATGTCACTGTTTGTTTCCATGAGGATGGAAGAGCATTGAGAATTCTGAAATTTAGATCTTTGAGATCATTTTTGATGCCAGCAGTTGACATCTCAGTTGTAAGTTGCACAAACCTATTTATCATTTGGTTTATAGTTTCACCAGATAAATGCTTAAACAACTCTAACTGCCTCTTCAGTTTCTGCTTCTTGAGATCTTGAATCTCCTTACCACCTTCACATATTATCTTCAAAGCTTTATACATAGTATATCCAGTTTGATATCCATCAAGTCTAGTTAAGACTTCTAGTGGTAATCCTTTACACATCAATGAATATGCTTTAATGTCATTCTTTACTTTTCTTAGATCATCACCTTGTAACCCATCTTCAGAATAAGGTTCTAGAGAGTCTTTTGTGTAGACAAAACCTCTATCAGGACCATCTGATGTAATTGGGATATGATGTCCTTTTTCTATTGACTTCCACAAGTCAGTGTCAATAGAATTAAGATGATGTTTCAATCTAAGAGACTAATTCTTAAAATCAGCTCTGTTCTTCAACTTAGGAACTCTATTCTCAGAATCTTCAGATTTGACCATTTTGAATTTTTGTTTTTAAAAAAAAGATTTGTTTTTGTTGTTGTTTTTTTTTTAAGTTTTTGAATTAAAACAATGAATTGAAAATATTTTTGGATTTTTAAATTTTGAAAAACTTTCTAAGTGTTGACTTGATGCGCCTAAACAGTGATGAAGCGCCCACACAGTTGTCAAACACCCAACTATGATGTAAAAACGCTTAAGGGACTGCCTTAGTAGAATTCTGAAACGCCCAACTGATAATGCGCCTGAACAATTGTCAAGTGCCTGGGTTGTAGAACGCCAACACAGTTCTAATGCGCCTAAACAGTGGTTATGCGCCTAGAATTACTTAGTTTCTGAAAAGTTTAAAAGTGTCCAAACAGTTGTAATACGCCTCAACAGTGGTCAAACGCCTAGACCAAAAACGCCTGAATAGTGTTCAAACACCTAAACAGTTGTCAAGTGCCTATACGCTTAGGCAATTTTCAACAGTGTTTTAACCTAATGCGCTTAATTCAACAGATTCAAATGAACTCAAATCTTCTGAAAATCTTCGAAACTTGTTGAATTGATCTAAAAACTTCCAATTAGGTAGTTTATAGGTCGATAATCAATCCATCATCTTCAATTTCAACAAATAACAACAATAATTCAATCTTCTGATTGAAATACAGTCTGAATATGAAGAACAGGTTCGAACAGAATTTAGGTCAAATTCTCAGATTTGAACGAATTGAACATGAAATTGTGATTCAAATCATGTTTCTATTGATGAAACACAACTGAATTCAACAATTATTTGATCAAATTGTTTATCAATCACAGATTAAAGTGATTCAGAGAGCTTAAAAATGTCGATAAGCTCAAATCACTGAACCAACAGCTCTGATACCATTTGATAAGATCAAAATGGATCGATCTGTGATGATATTGTGATGCAATTGAATCAAAACAAACACAAGTAATCAAATCAATGCAAACATATTAGAAAAATTCATAGTTTTTCATTGATAGAAAGCATAGAAATACAAGTGTAGAAAACAGTTACAATTCGTTCAACATATTCTAAGGTGCACTAGTCTAGTCTTTGTGCTTACCTACACAATACATAAACTATGCTATTTATACTATCAAAGAAAATATAAAGGAACATATATTTACAAATAAGTCCCTAAACTATGACAAAACTATTAATAAAAACAATAAAGACTAAATTTTAATCTTCAAGAGGCTTCTACAGTCTATGTAGATGGTTGAGGTTCAGCCACAGAACGATCCAAAATAGCCTTGATCATGTTTGAGGAGTCTCTAGCCTGATTCATCTTGTCTCGGCTAAGGACATATATCTTCATTTGGCTCATATTATGAATTGCTTCAATAGGCATCTGTCTTAGAGATATTGGTTCCCACACAGATACAGTGGAAAGCCCATCTCTATGAATCAACAGTGAACCATCAGCATCTACTTCCAACTTTACTATGTTTCCTATTTGGAGAGGAACCTTTTTTCTTTTTCTTTGTTCTTTCTTTTTGTTTATTCTGTCATAGGCTATCTTTAGAATCTTGATGCATTTCAAAAAGAAATACATATCAGCTTCTTCAAGCTTGTTATCAATTTCTCTGAAGTGTCTTGTAAATATGTAGTGGATATAGGATTCATCTAACAATCTCACCTCATATCCACTAAACAGCCTAATGTCAGATCCTTCTTTTCCTCCCCATTTTCTTTTAATCACCAACTCATAAGTCTTTTCATCATAAAACACATTTGAGATTGGCTTTAACTTGTAGGTTCCAGCAACCATCTTTCTTTTTAATGATTTAGTTGGTTTTACATTCAGTTCTGGAAATACCAACTCTTTAGTTTCTTTCTTCTTCTTCTTTTCAAGAGGACTTTTGAAAGATTTGTCTTTCCTTATGCAGATTGCTTTCAGAGATATGAAGTTGTTTGTTTTCTTGACCATCTTTAGAATATCTTCAAATTCATATCCTCTATACATAGCATGATGATTGATCAAATCTAGCTCAGCTAGTTCTTTTAGATCATGAATCTGTAGGGAGTTCACTAGAGCAGTGTACTCTGTGAAGAATTGAACTAGACCTGAGATCCTTTTCACCATGAACATGTTCCAATCACTGTCATACTTCCAGGCAATTATTTAAACATCCACTTTGCCTTCTGGAGCAGACACACCCTTAATCATCTCTGAAGTGGTTAACCCTTCCTGTAGCTTCAATTGAGAGGGTTTAACAAACCATTCAGGATTTCTGTGTAGCATGGGTGCCAAGACATCATGGTCTTTGGTAGTGAATTGGACATCCTGAGCTGAAGTTCTTGATCTGGGTTTCCTCCTTACAACTTCTTCTTCAATAGCCATTAATTTTTCTTTCTTATCTTTGACTATTTTAAGAATTATAGCTCTAAGGGAATTTGTCTTCATATTACCTAACTTTCTTTTGGTGAATCCTTGAGCAGATAGATAATCCTTCATTTCCCTGTCTGTCATGCTATAGGGATCAGGATAATAGGATTGAGGCTTTTGAGGTTGTTGAGATTGAGTAGCAGTGAATATGATTGGGGACCTGGCTGTCTTCTTTTCATAGTAAGTCATATAATTAGGGTCAAGAAGCTTTTGCATCTTTTTGACTTCTTCCACCATTCCTTCATATATCATCCTAAAAACTTCATTACTATCATAGCCGTGGTTGATCAAAATCAATGCTTTTATTATAAGATCATCAGCTTGTGCTTTCTCAACCATTTCCTCAACAGATGACTCCACCTTTGTAGGGTTGTCCCTGATTAAAGGGTCATCAAGGATGCTATCATCATATCCTCCCTCTATCTCTCCTTCTTCCAGAACAATCACCTCAAGTTTCTTCTTCAATTTTTCTTCAACCTTCTCATGCTCCTCTAAAAACTGAGCAATAGAAGCAAGGCTTCTTGGATCATCCTTTTGTTTCTTTTGAGCTGGTTCCTCTTCTACCATAGGCAATTTTCCTTTGGCCTTTTCTGATAAGTATTTCGTCTTTCTGGAGTATGTGTGGATACGAGACCAGAGGATGAGGGAACAGAGGCTTCAACTTCTTGTTTGTTCTTTTCCTTTTCAAGCTTTTCAGCTTCTTCTTTTTGTTTTTCTGTAGTTTCTTTTTCCTTAAGCTCTTCACACAACTTCCTGACAAGTTCCTTTTGTTCATAAGTCAAGGTGACTGCAGGAACAAGCTATAGGCTTAATTCTTCTTCTAATGGAACAGGGTTGAGAGGAATCACAACTATTGGTTCCACTGGTGCTTTGAGTTCTCTGATAAAGTCCCAGAAGTCTTCATCAATAATAAACTCTCTAGATGAATACATGTCTAAGTCTTCAATCAGTTCTTTCATCTCAGATTCCTCATCAACTCTTTCTTTAGAGGATGGATCAGAATAGTAACCATAGCTAAATTTTCTTCTTCATCCCTAACCTTACTGTGTTGAGCATGCTAAGAGGTTTCGGTCATTCTCTGTCTCTTTGATGGTGGAGAGTCATCATCATCATTACTTCTCTCACCAGAGACATCTTCATCTTCTTTTGATTCTTTTTCTATACCCCCACGTCAAACAAAAGTCGATACTGTGCCGGGGTTTATAAATAAACTCCCACCTCAAGCAAAAGCCGACACAGTACCGGGGTACGTGACAAGGATCTTCTCACAACACACATGCTATACCCCCACGTCATGCAAAAGCCAATACTATGCCGGGGTTTATAAATAAACCCCACATCAAGCAAAACCCGACATAGTACCGGGGTAAGCGACAAGGATTCCATCATTCATCACTTCCATTTTCGTCATTCGTTATCTTTCACTTTCATTACGTAATACTTTACTTACGTACATAAGTATAACATACGATGTAAAGTCACGTAATAATACGCAATAAGGAACATCAACAACAACCCACAAACATGCAAAACATGAACAAACATAAACCGCCAAAACATTTCCAGAGTTTACTCATAAATTTCTATTTCCCAAAATTTCAGAAGAATTCTAAGTCAACTTAGGCGCATGGAAGGCTTTGGGTGCATGGGCACTGCTTGGGCGCATGGGCACTGCTTGGGCACATGACTAGCACTTAGGCGCATGAGCAGTGGGCGCATGGGAAAGACTTAGGCGCATGGGTATACCTGGGCGCATGGGTACTGCTTTGGCGCATGACCAGCACTTAGGCGCATGAGCAGTGGACGCATGGGAAAGACTTAAGCGCATGAGTAACACTTAGGCATATGGGAAACTTAGGTGCATGAGCAACCACTTAGGCGCATGGGCACTATGTTAGGCGCATGGGCAGTTCTACCAGTTCGAACTTATACTAATTTCAGTCCCCAAATCACCATTCTAACATATTCTTAGCCCAATTCTAACATACTAAGCTCATAAACCAAGCATACAAACACATAGAATGGTCAAACATACAAACATACACATACCCACCCCTAGAACAGGATATTCATACGATTTAACATACTGTAAGTTATAAAACGGTAGTTTACATGCATTTTAGCCCCAAAACAAGTTTAAAACAGAAAAATCGGGGATCTAGAACACACCTACAGCAGCCTTAGAGCAAAACTCCTCAAAGCTCGAGAGCACTAGGAGTTCAAACACCTAAACACACCAGAAACACACAAACGAGCATAGAAAAACACATAAGGCTCGGTCCCGAAGCTGAAAACTCAGCTGAAACTGAAAAAAAGCACAAGAAAACTCACCTTCAAGCAGATCTTCTACTTCTTCTCTCTAGAAACCGATGAGAACTTTGCTTTTCTTCTTTTTCTTCTATCGAAGGTAGTAGGTAAGGCAGAGAAGTGGGAGTCCATGCCCACTTTTAAACATAATAATAATAAAGTTTGCCTCTTGCACAACTTTAACCCCTCAACTTGGGTTATTTCACCTTGTTGGTCCTCATGATCGATTCAATAGTGCACTTGATGTATAACATTGATTTCCCACTGATTTAACATAATATACCCAATAACACAATGAACAATTTAGAATCTAAACAACGAAAATCAAACAAAAGGCTCAATAATAATGATAATAAGCTTCTAGCCTCATACACACAATTGCATCAATGATGTTTCGTATTAGGGTTTTGCAATCCTCCTCTACACAGATAGAAAAATAACAATATATAAGCAAACCTAATTTCGCTGGCAGTTTCGCTGACTAGCGAAACTGCCTGACTATTAACTAGTTTCACCTGGCAGTGAACTACAGTTTCGCCAGGTGAACAGACACAGCTGACTCCGGGCGAAACTATAGTTTTGTCCGTAGTTTCGCTGGAACACAAAAGTCAACAAAATACAAATTACAAGAGAAAGACTAACATTAATCCTATTACATAACATTTAACCTATCAACTATAGTGAGTCCAACCTATACTAGATTATTAATTCTCCCCCTAGGTTAGACCTCACTTTGGGTCTTCTTGCCCATCTCTCGCTTCCTCTTCAGCATTATCAGATGTTTCTTGATCCGCTCCTGCTGTACTCTCCTCTTCTGCCCTTGCACTTGCCCTTGCAAATTGTCTTGTAAGATCCTGCATGTCCAGCCTTAACTCGTCAGCCTTTGATACCTTCTCAGTGAGCTCCCTGACCTCTGCCCCTTACTCCACGAGCTTTATTAGCCACATTCATAAAAAAAACTGGCTTCTTTTCTTGTTTCAGCTCTAGCTCCTACTTTGATGTGATTCTCATATAGAATTACCAAATCCTCATCACAGAATGAAAATACCTCCATAGGAACAAAAAGCTTAATCTCTGCACCACCTTGAAGTCTAATTACTGCTTCCCTAGTATTGTTGTCATGGAACCATTTTTTGAACTTTTGTAGTCTGGGGGGAAGTGGATTGGGCACCCCTACTCTGTTCATAGTTTTAGCTGGCTTCAGCTTCAAAACAATCTTTCCTTTGCCAGTGGCCCAATCCAAGTCTTTCTTTGATCTTCTTCTTTTGGTCCTCATAAACCCGAATGCTTCAAAATTATCATTTATTCCTGCCTTGATTTCCTTCTCCAACATCATTGCATGTTCACTCAAATGTGCATCTAATAATGGAATCTTAGATAATCTCCTCAAGTCCCATCTAGGCAAGGTCTTGAACGCCTTCCTTTTATGCATGTACGAGATGTCCCCGCCCCTTCATTTAATCATGAACATCTTTAATTCGGGATTGTATTTCCAACTAACAATCTTCTTATCAGATGTCTTCATGCTGGGTTCACTGATGTTTTGAAACAGTGGAGTCAACTGCTCTGGTTCTTTCTCTTTCATAAACCAGTCTTCTTTACTTAATTCAAATACATCACCTTCAATAGAACCCCTTTGGGCCACATAAGTCATTGGACGCTCCTCCACTTCATAATATTCGGGTTCCGAATCATAGTCGACCAACTGTTCCTCGTATTCATCTTCTTCATCTATAAGGCTCTTTCCTGTATCCTTCTTGTTTCCTTCAGTAGTATCTTCTCTAGGTACATCAGCCCCAGTCAAGTCGATTTCTATATCAAACCCCAGATCAACAAACTCAGCCTCAATAATCACAGGCTCCTCTCTCACATCACTTCTCTTATCACCCCTCTTCTCAGCCTTTGTTTCAACAACATTTGGACCACCATCACCACTACCACTAGCATCACCTCCTGCAGTACTTGTATCTCCCCCTATCCCTGATGACTTTCCTACTTTCAGGAATGAATACTTAGATGTATCAGTCAGATCATCTAGCTCCTCTTGAGATAGCTGGTTTGGCAGGCCAGTATTAGCCTTGAGCTCATTAACCTCCTTAAATAGTTTTCTAATCAGTTCCTGCTGATCAATCATCATTCTTTTCATACTCCCCAGTTGTTCATCTTTCACTTTTTCTCTTAATTCTTGATTGATCAGCTTTGTCTTTATCATGCTTAATTCATTGGCCAAAGATGCATTCACATTTTGAATGACATCTTGATCCAATTCAGATCTGGAATCCTTCCTTTCTTCAAACATCGGTTGTTTATGCTTGGTTCTTCTTTCAGTTTCATGAGCCGGCTCTCCTTGATCAGACTTCTTTTTTGTCCTTCTCTCTCTTTTAGCCCGCAGCTCCTCCTCTACTTCATCAATGTCAGCCTCTAGATCATATTCCTTCTCCTTAGCATACCTTTTTCTCTTCTTTATTACTTCAGCTTGTTTTTCCCGATTGTCTTCAGCATTCTTGTTTTCATTCTCGATCAGTCTCTTGATGTAGTTCCACCTCTCAGCTGGGTACATATTTTCTAGTAAATATGTTATTTTCCCACTGAAGTCGTGCCTGACTGCTGAACAATCTCCAAATATTCTGGTATTCATTTGCATCAGCCTTTTAACCTCTCCATGTCTTGGCACATTAGGTTTCTCATCATTAATAATCATCTGGATGAACCTTGGATACAACAACCATTTGTCCTTCTTTAATGCCATAACATTCTCAGTCATACAATCAAAGATTAATCAGGAAATTTAGCCTTTTGTCCTCTACAAAATACAATCATGGCCTTAGCCTAGTGTACATTCAACCCATCTGATCCTCCCTTTCTGTGATCCAAGCACATAATGAACACAGGAGCAATGTATCTCCATTCCTTGGACAAAATAAACTTTTTGATTTCCTTCTTGGACCCAAAAGAGGGTCCTTCATACCCAATACTTCTGTAAGCATTAAGGACTTCAGCATCTATCATAACAGCCTCATCTCCACAGTCTTCCTCTAACTTCAAAACCCTTGCAACTGTCTCAGCACTAACAACAATATCCTCTCCAAGGATTCTGGAAGTAATTCTGTGTGGATTGATCCCAGATCACATTCTGCATTTACCCAGAAGTCTCTTATATAAATATCATAAATCGTGGGTAAATGAGATATGTCATAGCAAATTGGAGACTGCTTCAACCACTTTTGACAGTCTCTGAATCCAGCAGTCTTTGGATTGCTGTCATCTAATAAGGCCATAATATTTGTCTTTTCGTCAAACTTTAAATTTGACATGTGAACTACAAAATATAAACACAAGTAGGTTAGTTATAACATAAAAAAAATAAACAAAATATAAGAAAAATTTCTGAAAAAAATAATAGTTTCGCTAACAAGCGAAACTGTAGTTTCGCCAGGCACAACTTGATAGCTTCGCTGTGGTTTGAACCTTAGTTCAGCAGTATCGCTGACAAGCGAAACTGTAGACACATTTTGATAGATTCTCTATTGTTTGAATCTTAGTTTTGTCCAAACAAAAGTGTAAATTCGCTGTAACTCCAGCCTAGACCAAAGAGTTTAAGCGATTTTACACTTTCGCTGAGGACAAGCTTATAATTCATACAACAACAAAGTTGTAAGTTCGCTGAGCCCTATGTAAAAGATTATGTGTTGAGCGAATGGATAGTTTCCCTGACATGGTTCAAACGAAACTGTTAGGTATGCTTAGATAGCATAACAAGATAGATTTGCTCGGAACTGTGAACTTTCGTTCAGTTTCGCTGGAGAGATTGGTAAATTCGCTGAACGAATGGGCGAATGTTCCAACCCAGCGAATCAACACATAACCTTTGATTAGGGATCCGAACTTAAATCAAAGCATGGACACATGTTCGCAACACCTACCAGATAGCTTAGAAGCAAACAAACACGACGGAAAACACAGTTTTGGAACAAGGTAGATATGAACCCAGAGAAACTAGGGTTTAGTTTCGCACAGACATGTGTGAAATGAATTTCACACACTGCAATATATAGGTCATAGTTTCACTGGAAGCGAAACTATAGTTTCACTCGGCATCACCAAGCAAATCATTTATTCAGTGAGCAGCGATTTTGCCGGGTGAATCTATAGATTCGCTAGGCGAAACAACCAGCGAAACTGTAGTTTAGCTGGTGCCTAAAACTTAAAAAAAAAAAATTGTATTTACAAAAACCTTTATGAAAAACATTCATCATCCCAAAATATCAACACACCAAAGAAATAAGACTTACAGAAGATAAAAATAAACAAAAAATAAAATAAAATAAGGTAAATAACAAGAAGAAATTTGATCCAGAGCGTCAAAGATTTGCGGGATTGCTGATATGTTTGTCCTTTTAAGCCCATGCCTTATTCTTTTCAACAAGTAATCTGCAGCTGTTTTATCATGTTTTGGATTCATTTCAGAAACACTAATGACTTGGTTCCCACAGATATTCAGCAAAGTACTAATCCAGGTCTCATGGTTTATTGAGTAATATGATTAACTTTGCTTGAAATTTTAGAACTTATAACAATGATTCTTAATTTTTAAGAGTCACTAGTCTCATGGGGACAGATGATGAGAGCTCCAGGTCTATACTTAAGTATAACAGAGGAGATGACCATTTTATCTGCTGATGAGAGCTTCAAGTCTATACTTACGTATAACAGAGAAGATCATCAGAATGTGCTGATGAGAGCTCCAGGTCTATACTCACGTATAACAGAGGAGATCATTAGTCCAGGTCAATGTTCATACATAGCAGAGGAGATAAGCACTATATATGTCACCCATTTTATAAAATCAAAGCAAAGATTTGAAACTCTCAACCCATTTTTGACATGGCCTTGTAGCTTTGTACAGGCCGAGATATCATGAGGATAATCCTTATCATCGAGTTCTTAAACTTTAATTAAGCCATACGATCACTGTTTACTTTGATATCAGACTGAGCCTACCATGCATATCCCAAACAATGCAATTAATTCTCCTTCAAACTTCTTTTCCATAAAGTTCCGGGAAAAGACAAAATTAAACCTTAGACAAAAAGTAGATCTTTATTCTCTCCCGAAATTTCTTTTTAAAGCAGTCATGAAACAAAAAGAAATTTCTCTCCCTTTTTTTTAATATAAGTTGAAACAAAACAACAAAAAAAATCAAAGATGTGAAGACATATGGGACTCAGAAGTTTATCAGTAAAAGTTTATAAACAAAAAAGAGTTATTTACAGTACTATACACATTATGGTAAGAGAAGAGGTTTTAAAAAGATATTAGACCCAACATAGAGATCAATTCATAAAAACACGGTTTATCAAATGTTTTTGTGAAAAGATACGCTCGTTGATTTTTAGTATCAATCGGAATAATATCTATAAAACCCTTTTCCTGAGCGTCCCTGATGGCATGAATTCTCGTTTCAATGTGCTTGGTACGAGTATGATGAATTGGATTTTTGGCAATCCCAATAGCAGCTTCATTATCACAGAAAAGTGGTGTATGAAGAAAATTTATTCCATAATCCATCATTTGATGTTGTATCCACAGCACTTGACAACAGCAACTGGAAGCAGCAACATATTCAGCCTCTCCCGTAGACAGAGATACTGTAGTTTGCTTCTTGCTTTGCCAAGAAACAAGACAATCTCCTAGATATTGACATCCACCAGTGACAGATTTCTGGTTGACCCTGCAACCACCATGATCACTGTCAGAATATTCATGTAAATCAAAGTTTCCTCCTTTTGGGTACCAAAGACCCAAACGAGAGGAACCCTTTAAGTAACGAAAGATTCTTTTAACAGCTTTTTCATGAGATTCTTTTGGGTTGGCCTGAAAACAAGCATAATAACACACAGCAAATGTAATATTAGGATGGCTGGCTGTGAGATACATGAGAGATCCTATCATAGAACGATAGCGATGAGCATCCACGGATTTCCCATTATCATCTGGAGTTAAGCAAGTCTGAGCAGTGAATGGAGTAAGCTCTGAAGAAGAATCATCCATTTTGAACTTTTTGAGAATCTCTAGAACGTACTTTCCTTGATGAATCATAATACCAAAAGGCTTTTGTTCAACTTGTAATCCCAAGAAAAAGCACAACTCCCCCATCATGCTTATTTGGAAACGATCCTTCATTACTTCTTCAAATTCTCTGCATATTTCTTATTTGTTGACCCGAAAATGATGTCGTCAACGTACACTTGAACAATCAACATTTCACCATCAACTTCCTTTTTGAACAGAGTCATGTCTATTGAACCACGAGAGAAACCTTTCCTAAGCAGATATTGTGTCAAGGTTTCATACCAGATTCGAGGAGCTTGATGTAATCCATATAAGGTTTGTCAAGTTTATACACTTTGTCTGAAAAATCTGGATCCTCGAAACCTGGAGGTTGACAAACATAAATCTCCTCATCAATGTTCCCGTAGAGAAATGCACACTTCACATCCATCTGAAAAACTTTAAAGTTTTTATGAGCCGCATGAGCAAGAAAGATTCTGATGGCTTCAATGCGAGCAAATGGAGCAAACACTTTAGTATAGTCAATTCCCTCCTCCTGAGCAAAACCCTGAACAACCAACCTGGATTTGTTTCGAATTATTACTCCCCGAGCATCTGGTTTATTCCGGAATAACCATTTAGTACCAATAGGAAACTTGTTTGGCGGAAGATCAACTAATTGCCAAACTTTTAGTTTCTTGAACTGCTGAAGCTCCATTTGCATAGATTCAACCCAACTTGGGTCTTAAAGTGCTGCTGAGACATTTTTGGGAACAATTTGAGACAAGAAACATGCATAGAGACATTCATTTATCAATCCAGATTGACTTCGTGTCCTCACTCCATCAGTAATGGAACCAATGATATAATCATGTGGGTGGTCTTTTAAGGTTTTGAAGTGAGTGTTAAGGGTTACATGATTGGAAGAAGATGAGGAGGTGGTTGGTGATGGTTGTGAAGGTTGTGAAGGGGAAGTGGATTATGAAGGAGAAGGTTGTTATGGTGGAGGTGTAGGTGGAACATCAAATGGAGGTTGAGGATGATGGTTGATTGGTGGTTGTGGATGAGGTGTAGGTGGAAGAGGTTCGGTTAGAGGTATGATTTCGACATTGGTTTGACGAACAACATCATCGTCAACAACTGGAAGATTGAAAGATTTGAAGACAGTATTTGAGTCATAAAACCATGCTGGATCATATCCCATGTTTGGAGAATTAGACTCTTGCCAATCAACATAGAATGATTCCTGCACAATACGCGTTCTTTTGTTGTAGACCCAATAGGCTTTTTGTGAGGAAGAATAGCCAACAAAGAAACATTCATCAGAAACGGCACCAAACTTTTACTTCTGAGCTTGAGTGTTTAGCAAGGTACATGAGCAACCAAATGGGCGAAAGAAGTTAATCAAGGGTTTTCATTTATGAAGAAGCTCATAAGGAGTCTTCATTTTGTCTTTCACAATGAGAACCCTGTTAAGTACATAAGAAGCGCAGTTGACAGCTTCAGCCCAGAAAATGATTAGAAGCTTTGACTCAATCAGCTTAGTTCTTGTTTCTTCTATGAGGGTCTGATTCTTCCGCTCAACAACACCGTTTTGTTGAGGTGTCCTAGCAGCACCGAACTATCTAAGAATCCCCTTGCTTGCATAGAATGAGTCAAAGATATGATTCCTGAATTCAATACCATTATCGCTTCGGATGGCTATAACATTCCTTTTGTTGACGGTCTCAATAGAAAGGATCAGCTTTTGAAGCTCTTCGCCATTATCTCCCTTGCTTGCTAGAAATCTCACCCAAGAATATCTTGAATAATCATTTGTAACAACCAAGCAATAAGATTTCTTAGCAATCGATTTAACACTTATAGGACCAAATAAATTAGTATGTAACAATTCAAGGGGTTTTGAAATTGTGTTTTCAAGCTTAAGCTTGTATGGCTTTTTGTGCTATTTGCCTTGAGCACAAGCCATGCATTTTTTTACTACTGAAATATCTTTAAGTGGTAGCCCCCTTACAAGATTGTTCTTAACTAATTTATTTATATTTTTGAAATTAACATGTCCTAATCGTCTATGCCACAAAAAGGATTCAAAAGAAGAGGCTTTGGACAGATGACAAGTCACAGTGGATGTAGACTCTTGTGATCCCATATCTAGAAGATAAGTATCATTCTTTCTTGGAGCAAGCATGATCACTAAATCTTCTGGAATAATGAACTCTGGTTTAAGAAACAAGCATTCATTTGACATAAACATCACTGGTAGATCTTTATCACAGATTTGTGATACGCTTAGCAGATTGAATGCTAATTCTGGAACATAATTTACTTTCTCCAGAGTTAAGGAACCGTTTGAGACTTCTCTATGACCAATCATTTTTCCACCCTTCTTATCTCCAGCAAAAGCGACATATCCCCCATTAATTATGTGATAATTTGTAAGTAAGTCCTTCAACCCGGTCATATGCCTTGAACATCCACTATCAACATGCCAAAAACTATTGATAGCCCTTCTTGAATGTTCCTGATATAACAAAAAAATTTTGTTAAGACCTGGAAATTAGGACACAAGTCTTGACTGACTTAGGTCTCGGAACAGAAGACTTTTTACAGAAAACATTATTTACAAAATGATTTAATCTACTTCCTAAGGAACTATTATATATATTTCTATTAACAAATGCAGGACAAGTTTTAATAATATGATCATCCTTTCCACATCTAAAACACCGGGACTTTAAACCTTTCTTATTACATTTTAAAACAGATGCTTGATCAGTTAAGATTTCTTCATCACATTCAGATGTGTTTGAATCGGAATTGCTACATGAGTCATATGATTCTTTTAATATTTCCTTTGTGACCTTTATTTTAGCAAATCTTGATTCATTTACGTTAATATTGTTAACATTCGAGGAGGTTGTCTCTATATATTTAGTGTTAGAAATCCGACTAGGTGTAAAAGATGGGATAGGATGAGAAAGAAATTTTTCAAAATAATTTGGGTGAAAATTTTTGTTTGAAGATTTACTTAAACAATCATCATTACTATTAACAAGAGTATTTGAAACATCATGGTTTGAGTCATCAACATCTGAGGATAAACAAGATGAACTATAACTAGAACTACATAAGCTACTGTCTGTAACAGACGTTTGGGAAACAAATCTACTTAAACTATTATCTATGGAAGACTTTTTGGAATCTAAAATGTTAAGACTAGAGCTACCCAGACCACTACTTTCACCATAATCATATTCCTCTTGAATCTCCTTATGATTAACTCCTTCTAAACCTGCATACAAATTGTCAGTATCTTTTTGAATTAATTCATTAGTTGGATGAGGTATAGGCATAGGAGAATAACAATAAGTGCTTGGTGGACGATAAACATGAGTGGTTTCTTTGCTTCCCAAACCAGTCTTAATTCTAACCCCCCTTTGATTCTTGCAAAGCTCCTCAAGTTTCATCCCAAAGATTATCCATTTTTCAAGTTTGGTTTTTAATTTGCTTGTTTCAAATTCAGCAAGTGCTACACGTTCAGTTAAAGCATTTATTTCAACGTTTCTTTCTAAAAGATTTCTTTTTAAATGCTCATTTTCTTTTAACGCTTCATTTAACTTAACAAAATATTTTGACTCATTTGTCTTAAGTTCCTTATTAATTTGTTTTAATTCTTTTTCATTATCTAATAACAGTCTGTTTGCCTTATAAACCCCAAATAAACAAATTTTACATGGAGGAGAACACATGTCTTGAATTACCTCATAAGGGAGACCCATAACTACCTTTTCAGCAGCCAGGGCCTTGTCACACTGACAAACCGAAGTGTTCTTCTTGTTTTCTTCATCCTCCATTGCTTTCCTGCAAATCTCCTTAGCTTCACTTTCCTCCTTTGATTCTTCTTTTGATTCACCTGTCTTCTTTCCATAATCTTCACCAACTGTTACCTTCTTTTCAACTGCAACACCAGCTTTCTCATATCCTCTCTCTTCAACTTCCACTTTCTCAAACTTTATCCCTTCAACCTGAAACCTTTGCTCGTTACTTTCACCAATAACCTTTTGAGTCTCACTCTTGAACTTTCTAAAAGGATCAAAGTCCTCAATAGAATCCATATCATTGTTCACTAACTCAGCCACTAGTGCATGATTGATTTCTTCTTCAGTTTTCTTAATCTCATCACTCCAATCGAAGTTTGAGATGAGAGTTGTTTCCTTCTTTGACTTAGCTTCTTCCTTGTCAGTGATTGGAATAACTTTAGAAGCTTTAAAAGTTCTTGGTTCAGTAATGATAGGAGATGGACATTCTCTTTTAAAATGCCCCAGCTGTTTGCAATTAAAGCATCTTAATTTAGACTTATCAAATCCCAGCTTTGAATTATGATTCTGATTTCCGAAGCACCTTCTACCAGTTCGTTCCATGAATCTTCTTGCACGTAGTGTGAGCATGGCCATCTGCCATTGGATATCTGTTTCCTCTAAATCATCTGGATCGAATTGATACATGTCTTCAATAGTCATTCCTTTTCCCTTCAGCTCCCCAGCAACCAGAGCCTCATAACTATGCATAAACATTCCAAATATTGCCATAGTATTCGATGGAACTTGAGTAGTGACAGATGGCTTTGAGCTTGAACCAACACCTGTAGACCCCCCACTGGTCATATTTGAAGCACCATATCCTGTAGAACCACCATAAGCTAAACCATACATAGACGAGTTTGCAGCGGATGACATTAATGCAGCATTTTGTGGATATACCGTAGAAAGCATCATGTATTGATTGTATTCTCTCCTCTTTAAATCCAAATCAAAAGATTTCAATTTGTTGATTACATCCATAAGTTTGTAATCTACAAAGTTTCTTTCCTGCTTCAACATCCTAACTTGCAGGCTCCATTGTGGTGGGAGTGAGTCCAAGAGTTTAGAGACTTGTTCATGATTACCCAACTGCTCATCATATTTCTTTAAGGTGCTTGAGATGGACAAAAATGGATTTGTTATGTCAGAAAAGCTTTTATTTTTGTGTCCTACAAATGAATTGAACTCCTTTTCAGCTTGAGCTTTCCTGTCCTTCCTCAGATCCTCATTTCGATCATAAAATTCACATAAGGAGTCATACAAAGATTTTGCATTCTTGTGTTCAGCAAACCAGTTATAGATATCTTGAGATAAACAGAGAGTTAAAGCTCTAAAAGCTTTCTGATCCCGATCAATTAGCTTGAGGTCTCTTTCAGTGAAGGTAGATGGATCAGTGTTTGGTGATGTAACTTGACCAACGGTGACAGTTAGAGTATGTGGACCATTTACAATTGATTCCTATTGATTATGATCAGTGTAGTAAAAGAAGGATTTTAAACATCTTTTCCAGTCCTCAAAGTTATCACCATTTATTAGCCTCGGTGGCCTATTAGGAGCAACACTCTCCAAGTCAGATATAGTGATATTGGTGGACGTCATTAGTTAAAATGTGATAGTTTTGCTGTCAACAGGCAAATTCGCTGGTACATTCGCTGATAGATTCGCTGGTAAATTCGCAGGTAGATTCTCTGGCAAACAAGCAGTAGTTTCACCCGAATCAATGATCAGAAACTCTAGTTTCAGCGGTAGTTTCGCTGAGACTAGTAGAACTTTCGTTCTAAAATGAATTCGCCAGCACTTTCGCTTGAAATGACTGTCAAGGATGTTGAACTTTTGTTCAAAAGCTGGCTACTTTAGCTGACAAAAACACCTGAGTTGAAAACCACCAAATCCATAAATTCATTTGTAGTTTCGCTGGACGAATTGTAAATTCGCCCAATGAATTTGAAAAACTTTTTCAGAACAGAATCAAACCAATCTCATCAAAAACACAATGAATTTGAAATCTGATGGTTGCAATAGCTTCACACATCCAAAACACACAATCCTCAATCAATTTCCATGACAAAAACACCCAAATCAGCAGCAAAATCGATAGAACAGTAACTTAACTTTGAAAACCAAACAAAACTCAAATAATCAAGAGCACAATGGCTCTGATACCATATTGTTGGTCCTCATGATCGATTCAATAGTGAACTTGATATAACATTGATTTCCCACTGATTTAACATAATATACCCAATAACACAATGAACAATTTAGAATCTAAACAACGAAAATCAAACAAAAGGCTCAATAATAATGATAATAAGCTTCTAGCCTCATACACACAATTGCATCAATGATGTTTCGTATTAGGGTTTTGCAATCCTCCTCTACACAGATAGAAAAATAACAATATATAAGCAAACCTAATTTTGTTGGCAGTTTCGCTGACTAGCAAAACTGCCTGACTATTAACTAGTTTCACCCGGCAGCGAACTGCAGTTTCGCCGGGTGAATAGACAAAGCTGACTCCGGGCGAAACTATAGTTTCGCCCGTAGTTTCGCTGGAACACAAAAGTCAACAAAATACAAATTACAAGAGAAAGATTAACATTAATCCTATTACATAACATTTAACCTATCAACTATAGTGAGTCCAACCTATACTAGATTATCACAGCTTTCTTTCTTTATACTTCTCTTTTCTTTTCTTTTCTTCTTCTTTTCTTTTGTAAATTTCAGGGTGTTACAAGTCCACCCCCTTATATAGGTTTCATCCCTGAAACCTGTCACTCCTTGAACAGTTATGGGTAATGCTATCTCATCTCTTCCTCAGTCTCCCACGTAGACTCTGATCCCTTCCTGTGCCTCCATTGAACTTGCACCAGTGGAACCACTTTATTTCGTAATCTCTTCTCTATTCTGTCACTGATGGCCACTGGCTGCTCCACATAATTGAGCCATTCATCCACCTCAATATCCTCCAGCGGCACGATCATATCTTCATCGGCTAAGCACTTTCTTAGGTGAGATACATGGAATGTCGGATGAATCCCAATTAACTCATCGGGTAGCTCCAACCTATAGGCCACCTCTCCTACTCGAGAAATTATTCGAAAAGGTCCTATATACCTCAAGCTCAGTGTACCCTGCTTTTTGAACTAAATGATCCCCTTCCAAGGTGAAACCTTCAGCATAACTCTATCACCAACCTTGAATTCAATTGGTCTACGCCTCTTGTCAGCATACGACTTTTGCCTATCTTTTGCCGTCTTCATAAAGGCCTTTATCTTCTCCAACTTTTCAGTCGTAGCCTCGATCACTTCAATGCTCCCCAACTCGTTTTGTCCGATGTCTCCCCAGGATACAAGAGTTCTACACTTTCTACCGTATAGCATCTCATATGGTGGCATACCAATGCTGGCATGATAACTGTTGTTGTATGAGAATTTAGCTAATGGTAAGTGTTCGTTCCAACTCCCTCCAAGATCTGGAACTCGATCTCTAGGTCTGGTGGCACACCTAGTAAATCTTCTGGGAACACTTCTGGAAAGTCACACACAACTGGTACGTCAGACAATTGTGGTGCTGACGCATCCACATCCTTTACGTAAGCTAGATAGGCACTACATCCACATTTCATGCACTTCTCTGCCACCATCATCGAAATCACCTTCGGAACCGTTGGAACTCGATCACCATAGATTGTCACCAAACTCCCATCAGGCGCAGTCAATCGGATAATTTTCTTGCGACATATAATATTTCCCGCATAGGATGCTAACCAATCCATCCCTAGGACTACATCAAATCCGCCTAAGGGCATCACGAACAATCTAGCAGAGAACCTATGGCCTTCCAATTCTATATCATAATTCTCTATCAGATCAAAAATTCTGGTAGACTTACTAATGGCAGTTTCTACATCAAAGGGCTCATCAATCTTTCTACTCCTAACAGGCAACTTAGCATTGAAGGCAGCAGAAATAAAACTTTTACTAGCACCAAAATCAAATAGTACAAAGGCACGAGTTTGGTTTACTAGGAACGTACCTGACACGACATCGAGGTCCACACTAGCCTCCTCCCGGGTCATCGTGCATGCTCTGACCCTCATCCTATACTCTCCTTCTCAGCCCCTTTCTTTGCCTCGAAGCTCTCAGCCCTTGACTTCTTGTAGTTTTTGCTCATGTTCCCAGTCTCGCCATAATTGTAACATTTCACCACACGACAATCCCTTGCCATGTGGCCCTCCCTTCCACACTGAAAGCAAATGCTCGATCCCCACTTACACTCCCCCGCATGCTCCTTCCCGCACTTATTACACCTCTTTATCCCCGTACCTGTCGTCACTACTCTCCAATCATCCACCCTTTCCTTTTTGTTCTTTGGAGTGAAACCAACACAACCAACTCGTTCCCCATTCCAATTTCTGTCACCATCACCTTTCTTACTCACCTCTACTGTAGTCACTTCCTCCCTCTCGTCGTACAGTCTCCCTGCCAGATCGACCATCAACCTAAATGTGCCTGGCCGGGCGGAAATTAGATGTCTACGGATATCCGCCGACAACCCCTGAATGTATCTCTTTATTCTTCGTGACACGAGTGTCACCTGCTGTGGTACCAGCCTTGCCATTTTATAAAACTTAGTTGTGTACTGCTGGTGCGTCATAGTTCCTGCCTCCAACTGCAAGAACTCTCTCTCTATCTTGTCGAGTTCCCTATGAGGACAAAACTCCTCGATCACCATCTTCTTCAGTTCACCCCATCTCATCTTCCCGATCGCCCAGCTACCCTCAACCTGGACAATGTTGTCCCACTAACACAAGGCCGAATCCATAAACGAGTGGGTAGCAAACTTCACCTTCTGATCCTCCCTGCACTCGCTGATATTCAACATAGCCTCCATCTCTCTCACCCATCGGTGAGCAGTAGCAGCACTCCCATTCCCATCAAATATCAGGGGCTTGCATCTCTGGAATGCCCCATAGTTGCACCCCTTTGCAGTATCCTGCACGTCTTCCTCCTCCTCATCATCACTGGAAACAACCATCTCAGTCTCTGGTTGCTCCCTTTCTCTTGAACCTCCTTCTCTATCCTCTCACCTATTGGCATTCTCCTTCTCCTGTTTCTCCTTCTCCTCATTTTCCCCTACAACTTTAATAACCTCGGTCACTACTGATGGAAGAATTGTCTGCATGACCTGATGAACTTCCTCCGCTATTACCTCCTTCCTTGAGGCCCTAAGATTAGCACTCTCATCCTCACCATCATGGTGATGAGGCTCGGGCTCTTTAGGAGCCATTTCGGCAGTCTTAGCCCTGTTCCTTGTGACACGTGGTCCAACACCACCTCCACCACGACCTCCACCTCGAGAAGCCTCTGAAGATTTACCACCCGCCATCCTCTAAACACTATAAGATTCAAACACCAACACAGTCATTCAAGGTAATAGCTCAGATTATGTCAAGTATAGTAAGTCTCTAATTACAATGGCCAGTTGTGATTAGCCACTTACTTTACTCTTCATCCCCCAAGCATTGCCTATCCTGACTACATCAGTATCCAGATCTACTAAGGGCACATAAATCAGATAGCACATGCACATAATACTGGTTAACTTAAAGAAAGTAAATTACCTGATGGCACATAGCTACTTGGGCTGACATCCCTCCATTCGGTCCCATTCTTAGTTTAAGTTTAGGTTTTGAAAATACTTACCCATTTCTCTTAAACTTTAGCTTTGATACCAACTTGTAAGGCCCCGTTCCTGGAAACCCCACAGTTGATCAATCACAACCTTATTTATGTCAAAACATATTAAGATTTATTAAGTAAATAAAATATTACAATGGATTAATTCATCTAAAACCATTTCATGCTTTAATAAATACATCTGCCAAGTAATACATCATCGTTTAAAAGTTTACAAAATATCATTTAATTGTATTAAAAAACAAAATCATCATCATTATTGCATGAAATGCCAGTCTTGCCTGCCAAGTAGCTTCACCCTCGTGCCACCCTCAGCAACAAGTTACCTGCCAACTGAAAATACATGAAAAGTCAGCGTTGCTGAGTGAGTTCTAGTTTTATAAATAAAATACTTTTCTTTCGTTTAAAACCATTTTATTACTTTCGTACATGATCACACATCATACGCACATATTAATAATATCATTATTATCTTTCATCATCGATCATCATTCGTACTTCCTTTCTTTAACATCTTCCACCATTATCTAGATCCTGCCATATGCTATACTCCCACTTCAAGCAAAAGCCGATACTGTGCTGGGGTTTATAAATAAACCCCCATGTTAAGCAAAAGCTGACACAGTACCGGGGTACGTGACAAGGATCTTCTCACAACACACATGCTATACCCCCACATCATGCGAAAGCCAATACTATGTCGGGGTTTATAAATAAACCCCCATGTCAAGCAAAAGCCGACACAGTACAGGGGTAAGCGACAAGGATTCCATCATTCATCACTTCCATTTTCATCATTCGTTATCTTTCACTTTCATTACGTAATACTTTACTTATGTACATAAGTATAACATACCACATAATGAAACGTAATAATACGCAATAAGGACCATCAACAACAACCCACAAACATGCAAAACATGAACAAACATAAACCTCCAAAACATTTCCAGAGCTTACTCATAAATTTCTATTTCCCAAAATTTCAGAAGAATTCTAAGTCAACTTAGGCGCATGGAAGGCTTTGGGCGCATGGGCACTGCTTGGGCGTATAGGCACTGCTTGGGCGCATGACCAGCACTTAGGCGCATGAGCAGTGGGCGCATGGGAAAGACTTAGGCACATGGGCATACCTGGGCGCACGGGCACTGCTTGGGTGCATGACCAGCACTTAGTCGCATGAGCAGTGGGTGCATGGGAAAGACTTTGACGGATGAGTAACACTTAGGTGTATGGGAAACTTAGGCACATGAGCAACCACTTAGGCGCATGGGCACTATGTTAGGCGCATAGGCAGTTCTACCAGTTCGAACTTATACTAATTTCAGTCCCCAGATCACCATTCTAACGTATTCTTAGCCCAATTCTAAAATACTAAGCTCATAAACCAAGCATACAAACACATAGAACGGTCAAACATACAAACATCACATACCCACCCGTAGAACAGGGGTATTCATACGATTTAACATACTGTAAGTTATAAAATGGTAGTTTACATGCATTTCAGCCCCAAAACAAGTTTAAAACAGATAAATCGGGGATCTAGAACTCACCTACAGCAGCCTTCGAGCAAAACTCCTCCAAACTCGAGAGCACTAGGAGTTCAAACACCTAAATATACTAAAAACACACAACCGAGGACAGAGAAACACATAAGACTCAGTCCCGAAGCTAAAAACTCAGCTAAAACCGAACAAAAATGCAAGAAAACTCATCTTCAAGCAGATCTTCTTCTTCTTCTCACTAGAAACCGATCAACTTTGCTTTTCTTCTTTTTTTGCTATCAAAGGTAGTAGGTAAGGCAGAGAAGTGGGCAGCCATGCCCACTTTTAAACATAATAATAATAAAGTTTGCCTCTTGCATAACTTTAACCCCTCAACTTGGATTATTTCACCTTTCTTTCTTTATACTTCTCTTTTCTTTTCTTTTCCTCTTCTTTTCTTTTGTAAATTTCCGGGTGTTACATTTGAGTCTATCAATCTCTTTTTCTTTTTCTTCTTTATAAGACTCATATTTGGCCCTTAGTTCTTTTATTTCTTTTTCTTTCTCATCCAGCTCAAGCAATCTATCCCTTATGATACCAGATCTTCTATCCAACAGTTTCTCCATTCTGGCTTCCTTTTGTAACAATTCAGAAATCATTTTATCCTTGGCATCAGGATGGTTAGCTTCAGATTCTGCATAGCTTTTTGAAGGACCAGCCTCTAAGTGTATTTTTCTCTCAAGCCTTTGAAAATCAGGATAATGATCCTCCTCATCCAAAGATGATTCAAATTCATCTGATGAACTGGTAGATTCACTAGATTCAACAGATGCTTCAGGTGAAGAATGGATAGGAGATACATGATGAGTTTGAACAGGAGAGAATGGAAGAGAATTAGTAGGTGATGCTCTAAAAGGAGGCGGGATTTTTGTTTCTTGAACTAAAAGATAAGTGTGAAGATCACCACCTACATCAACATGTGGTGACACTTGCCTTAGTCCTTCTTTAGCTGTTTCAGCATGCTCTTTAACAGTTAGTTGATCATGAGCAGCTGGTTGTTCTATTACAATCTCATGCACTTCAGAAGGAACATCATCATGTGCTTGTTCCTCAACATCAGGAACAACTTCCTTAGCTTTTTCTTCTTGAACTTCTTCTGGGTTGATCTGTTATAACATCCATGGAAGTAATGGAAAGAAAGTTCCACTACAGAAGTTCCTTGGATCTCTCTTCTTAATATACTTGTAAGATTTTGGTATTGTAGTGTGGAATGTCCATCACAGGGCCTTCAGGTACAAGATCAAGAAAAGCTTCATTGACGAAGCATTGGATGAACCGTGGATACATCAGGAACATATGTCTTCTCCTTTCTTGAATTTTTGAGAGCAGACCATTAAACACATAAGCTGACATGTTGAATTGTTTGTTAGTGCATAAGGCACAGATAGCTGATGATGTAGTGATGGGGATGTCATTCCAACCAGTCTTCCTCTTTGACAGACAATGTTGAAATAAATGTATGAGGAATCTCCATTGTAAGTCAACTAACCCTTTGACAATTTATTTTCCTTCAAAACCTCCTTCATATCCAATATTGGCAAAGAAATTCATAATGTCATCTTCTTCTAGCTCTAGGGGAGAGTTGGCATCATCACTAAACTATAGACACTGTCTCACAGTTTGTTTAGAGATGACTAATGTGGGATCATTAGTAATCCTTCCTGATATTTTCCTCACACCATCAACTTCATTTACTTCAGCTGTTCCCCAGAATGATCTAATGAGATTCTCATAGATGATGGGTCTGAAAGTGATAGCATGTGCTACTCTTGTTGTGGAGATGAATCTGGTCATATCTCTTAATCCTTCAGATTCAGGCACATCTGGGTCAAGATATCCACTGACATTATGGAGCTTGCTCCAAGTAAGGTTTGCCATAGATTTTGCAATAGAGATATATGTGTTAGTAATGTACTAACAATTATCAGATCATACACCAAGGGTCATGTTTGATTTTTTTTTAGTTTGACTTTCTCAGGTCAAAATTGCGAGTTCAATGGTTACTGTTTTATAGGAATTTGACCTATCTTTGATTTTTTGATGAAAAACCATTTGTGTTATGGTTTATACTTATTTTCAATCATCTTTACTATTTCAAACATCTGTTTATGTTTAAGCATTGGATTTGACTTTGACATTTTCAAGGTTTAGTTCCCCTATTTCATTGTGATAAACCTAGGGTTTGTAAATCGGTTGTTCTTAGTTATTCAAGAAAACATCCATTTTATCAAACTCGAGAATGCCATGGAACTCCATTGTTCCTGGTTAATTTCATGAATTTCCATAAACCTAGGGTCCTATGTTCATCACCGGTTTGATGTTTGAAGTTAACAAAATCATCGAGAATCACCTTGTTTTGATACTATTTTGGCTGAGAATTGAAATAAAGATGAAATTGAGTTGGATGAACAATCGACACACAATATTTGAGATGGTTTGGATGATTGATGAAGAACAGTAAGAAAAACGCTCGTCGCACTGTAGGTTCACTCAAATTTGAAAAGTATTAAATGATTCTCATGAATGTGTTTAAATAATCCATTTAATGACTTACTCAAACTTTGAAAGTGTGTGAACAAATGCAGAGGTTTTAATGTTGATACTGTATAAAATACGGATGTTTAATTTGTAGGCATTTCTTTACTATGCCAAATGCGAAAGTACAAAACTTGCCAGCATTTGATCCTGTAGCAAATGCGTAAGAACATTTGAACTTGACCGTATTTTTTGTAACAAATGCGGATGAACCATTAGTTGTCCGTATTTAGTTACACTTTGATTTTTCATGCACAAAATTATTACCCGCATTGGTTATATGCCAGGGTTACCTTCACCCGCATTAACCAATACTCTTACCCGAATTAAAATTTGAACTTGTCAAAAATTAATGTTTTTCCAGAGGATAGTTTTGACAGTTTTTGCACTGATGTTCTAATTTTTATAAAGATGAGTCTGTTGCTTTGACTTTTATGAATTTTTGGCTGTTGCTTGGATTGTCAATTCTTGCTTGGATTGAATTCTATATCCGGTGTGATACAAATTTCCCAGATTTGACTGATCTTGGACTTTTGTGCTTCCAAATATCTGCATACACTGAGATACTATAGTATAACTTCCACACCAACACAGTCATTTTTCTGATTTTATATTAAAGAAAAGCAACAACTGTACATGATACTTAAAATATTTATGAGATGTTGCAAATTTTTTATGTTTTTGTGAATATTTTCTTTTAAATTTTGAATTACTCCCCTTAAAGTTTATATCTAGATGGGATAAAAACTTTAAAGATTTTTAAAAATTTGAAAGGAAAATATTTTTGTAATTTTTGTTTTTCTTATCTGTACACGAAGAGGAAATATACCTTACTTGGGATCATATCAATCTTACCTTTCACAAGTACAAGCAATTGTTAGTAAAATAGACATAATCATGAACATATTGATTATAGGTATGTTTGTCCTCTTAAACTCATGCTTGGTTAATATTTTTATACATGTGATCATTATCATGTTTTGAGTGAATTAAATATTCAACATGTACCTCACACTCAAAAGCATGACAAGATCAACCACCCGCATGAAATGTATGGTAGAACCTTTTCACAACTTACATGACCAGGTCACTTAAATTATGAAATCTCATTTGGTTTTGGGTAAGGGGGATCCTCATTGGGATTCTTTACTTTGATCCTTATATTTATTTGATCCATATTAGGATTCTTTTTGCACTTCACTTTGGAAGGTGATCTGCTTTGGGATTCTTTTTGTTCATTCACAAGGAATGTGATTTTTTATTTTTTATTAATTCATCCAGGTTGGATGTGTTCCACATTGGGAATTTTTTTGGATCATAACATTAGCACTATGTGCCTATTTCTCTAGATCTTTGCTCAGCAAAACAGAGGAGAAACTGATGTGGGTGTAGAAGCCTCTTGAAGATTAACATTTAGTCATTATTAGTCTTTGTATAGTTTTTGTCATAGTTTTGGGACTTATTGTGTAAATATATGTTCCTTTTTGTATTGATAGTATAAATAGCATAGATAAGGTATTGAGAAGAAGATCTTAGAATCACCTAAGTAAGCACCTTAGAAGCTCTTAGAACAGTAACGAGTTGTAACTGTTTCTCTGTACACTTGTACTTTCTATGAATTCTATTAATCAATACTATGAATTTTTTGATATGTTTGTTTAGATTTGTTTACTTGTGTTTGTTTGATTGAATTGTATCATAATATCATCACAGATTGATCCATTTTGATCCTATCAAATGGTATCAGAGCTTTGAGGTTTAGGAGGAGACTGAGGTTGAGGTTGTGTTGCATAAGCAGGAGCACTTGTATATGTAGAATCTATAAAGAATCCTGCTCCAACAAACAGATCACCCTCTTCTACTAGTGCACTTTCATTCTTTGCCATAAATGCATTTTCCATAGTGCTAGCTGGTGATGCAACATACTTGTATTGAGACATTGATGCTACTCTATCATTGTTTCTTGAGCTTTCATCTATCTCAACTGACTTAATTTTTGCAATCAACAGATCAAGATCCATAGGAAATTTCTCAGTATGCTTCAACAGTGTTACTATTTGTTTCCATGAAGATGGAAGAGCATTAAGAAGCCTGAAGTTTAGATCTTTAAGATCATTTTTGATGCCAGCAGTTGACATCTCAGTTGTATGTTGCACAAATCTATTCATCATTTGGTTTATAGTTTCACCAGATAAATGCTCAAACAGCTCTAACTGCCTTTTCAGTTTTTGTTTCTTGAGATCATGAATCTCCTTACCACCTTCACATAATATCTTCAAAGCTTTATACATAGTATATCCCATTTGATATCCATCAAGTCTAGTTAAGACTTCAAGTGGTAATCCTTTACACATCAAAGAATAGGCCTTAATATCATTCTTGACTTTCCTTAGATCATCACCTTGTAACCCATCTTCCGGATATGGTTCTGGAGAATCTCTTGTATACACAATTCCTCCATCAAGACCGTCTGAAGTAATTGGAATATGAGGTCCTTTTTCTATTGACTTCCACAAGTCAGTGTCAATAGAATTAAGATGATGTTTCAATCTAAGGGACCAGTTCTTAAAGTCTGCTCAGTTCTTCAACTTGGGAACTCTGTTCTCAGAATCTTCTGATTTTACTAGTTTTAATTTTTGTTTTTAAGAAAAGAATTTGTTTTTGTAGTTTTTAATTTTTGAATTAAAAAATGAATTGAAAATGTTTTTGGATTTTTTTTTAATTTTAAAAAATTTCTAAGTGTTGAGTTGATGCGCCTAAACAGTGATGAAGCGCCCAAACAGTGGTGAAACTCCTTTGACTTTGACTGAAATGTCTAAGGGATTGCCTTAGAAGAATTCTCAAATGCCCAACTTGTAATGCACCTGAACAGTTGTAAAACGCCCAAACAGTTGTCAGACGCCTGGGTGTCAAAAACGCCCAAACAGTTCAGATGCGCCTCAATAGTGGTAATGCGCCTGAAAATACTTGGTTTCTGAGAAGTTTCAAAGTGTCCACACAGTTGTAATGCGCCTCAACAGTGGTCAAACGCCTAGACCAAAAACACCTTAACAGTGGTAAAATGCCTGAACAGTTGTCAAGCGCCTATACACTTAGGCAACTTTCAGTTGTGTTTTAACCTAATGCGCCAACTTCAACAGATTCAAATGAACTAAGATCTTCTGAATTTCTTCAAAACTAGTTGATTTGACCTAAATTTATCCAATTAGGTAGTAATTGGATCGATTAACAGTCCTTTATCTTCAATTTCACCAAACAACAACAACAATTCAGTTTTCTGATCGAATTTCAGTTCGAAAATAAAGAACAGGTTCGCATACTAATTTGAACAAATTCACTGATTTTGAATGAATTGAGCTGCAAATTGTGATTCAATTCATGTTTCTAATGATGAAACACAACTGAAATCAATAATTATTTGATTGAATTGCTTATCAATCACAGATTCAAGTGATTCAATAGTTCGACAGTTTGAAGAACTCAAATCACTGAACCAACAGCTCTGATACCATTTGGTAGGATCAAAATGGATCAATCTATGATGATATTATGATACAATTCAATCAAACAAACATAAGTAAACAAATCTAAACAAACATATCAAAAAATTCATAGTATTGATTGATAGAATGCATAGAAAGTACAAGTGTAGAGAGAAACAGTTACAATTCGTTACTGTTCTAAGAGCTTCTAAGGTGCTTACTTAGGTGATTCTTTTAAGATCTTCTTCTCAATACATTATCTATACTATTTATACTATCAATACAAAAAGGAACATATATTTACACAATAAGTCCCTAAACTATGACAAAAACTATACAAAGACTAATAAAGACTAAATGTTAATCTTCAAGAGGCTTCTACAATACTCCCCCTAAGATTGACATTGTCTTCCGTCTTCCAAATATCAATCTTCAGTCTTTAGATCTTTGTCTTCAATCTTCTGTCTCCAATCTTTTGTCTTTAATCTTTAATCTTTTCTCTTGTCTTTTCTCTTTGTCTTCATACTTCAAAGTAATCTTCGGTTCTTCTTTAATTTTGAAAATCGGCTTCTCTTTGTACATTTCTTGTTCTCTTAAGGCTTTAGCATTAGCAGACTTGAACTTGCTTGCCAAAATGCCTTGTTCTGGTTTCGATTCATTCGTCTTGATTTCCATTTTATTCACAAATTTCACAGATTTCAGATGACTAGGGTTTAAACACCCGATCAAAATCGACCTTTAAACTTGAAATTTGTAAGAATTTGTTCGATTACTTAGGCTTAGAATCAAAGATAACACTATCAAATGCAAGATTTGGACATAAATCAATTGAACTCAGAGAATCGGTGAAGTTGAATGTAGGGTGTGAATGTTCAGGGAATTTGAGTGAATGAAATCACAAAGTGTTGTATTTATACTAAGTGAAATTTTTAGACGCATGAGCACTGTTTAGATGCATAAGCACCGTTTAGGAGCTTTTGCACTATTCAGGCGCATGAGAATACCTGAAATGCCCAATACTTTGAAAATTTTTCACTTGATACGCCCACTTGAAAGCTTGGTACTGTGTAGGCCCATGAGGATTTGTGAAACGCCCAACACTTAACCAAAATTTTCAGACCTATGACAACTGTTTAGACGTATGAGGTTGTCTAAAACGTCCAATACTTGTACTAATTCTGAAAAAAATCATCATGCTCCTACTTGGACTTGAACACTGTTTAGGCACATAAGATAACTTTCATGAGTCTAACACTTGTAATTTTCAAGTCTTCCACCTGAACACTGTTTAAACACATTAGTACTGTTCATATACTAATTTTTTTAAACAATTTGTCAAATTTTGAATTTCTCCCAAAATTTTCATAATTGACCCTCAATTTTGAACTTTTGACGTTTCAAACTTTTTATTTTTATTTTTGATCATTTTATGTTTTGACCTTTTTATGTTTGTTATTAATTATTCAAAAACAATTTCCCGTCATTTTAGTCTCTAATTTTAACAAATAATCTCATATTACAATGTTGTAAGAAGCTTTTCCACTTTAAAATGTTTTTCAGGTTCATTTTTACATTAGGTCAAACACACACATGCTTGAACTTTTTAGCTTCATCCTTTCCATTCAAAACACTAAATTTTGATTTTTCATAAATTGAAATTTGAATTATTTTCTCTTAGCTCTCTTTTAACAGATTGGATTAATCTTCAATCTTTTGTCTTCTCTGTTTTGTCTTCGTGCATCAAAGAAATCTTTCGGTTCTTCTTTAATTTTGAAAATCGGCTTCTCTTTGTACATTTCTTGCTCTCTCAAGGCTTTAGCAATGATAGACTTGAACTTGCTCGCTAAAATTCCTTGCTCTGGTTTTGATTCATTCGTCTTGATTTCCATTTTATTCACAAATTTCACAGATTTCAGATGACTAGGGTTCATATGCCCGTACAGGATAGAAACGCCCAATCAAAATCGACCTTTAAACTTGAAATTTGTAAGAATTTGTTCGATTACTTAGGCTTAGAATCAAAGATAACACTATCAAATGCAAGATTTGGACATAAATCAATTGAACTCAGAGAATCGGTGAAGTTGAATGTCAGGTGTGAATGTTCAGGGAATTTGAGTGAATGAAATGAATGAAATCACAAAGTGTTGTATTTATACTAAGTGAAATTTTTAGGCGCATGAGCACTGTTTAGATGCATAAGCACTGTTTAGGAGCTTTTGCACTATTCAGGCGCATGAGAATACCTGAAACGCCCAATACTTTGAAAATTTTTCACTTGATACGCCCACTTGAAAGCTTGGTACTGTGTAGGCCCATGAGGATTTGTGAAACGCCCAACACTTAACCAAAATTTTTAGACCTATGACAATTGTTTAGACGCATGAGGTTGTCTGAAACATCCAACACTTGTACTAATTCTGAAAAAAATCATCATGCTCCTACTTGGACTTTTGAACACTGTTTAGGCATATGAGATAACTTTTATGAGTCTAACACTTGTAAATTTCAAGTCTTCCACCTGAACACTATTTAAACACATTAGTACTGTTCATATACTAATTTTTTTAAACAATTTGTCAAATTTTGAATTTCACCCAAAATTTTCATAATTGACCCTCAATTTTGAACTTTTGACGTTTCAAACTTTTTATTTTTATTTTTGATCATTTTATGTTTTAACCTTTTTATGTTTGTTATTAATTATTCAAATACAATTTTCCGTCATTTTAATCTCTAATTTTAATAAATAATCACATATTACAATGTTGCAAGAAGCTTTTCCACTTTAAAATGTTTTTCAGGTTCATTTTTACATTATGTCAAACACACACATGCTTGAACTTTTTAGCTTCATCCTTTTCATTCAAAACACTAAATTTTGATTTTACATATCTTGAAATTTGAATTATTTTCTCTTAGCTCTCTTTTAACAGATTGGATTGGATTAATCTTCAATCTTTTGTCTTCTCTCTTTTGTCTTCGTGCATCAAAGAAATCTTCTTGTTCTTCTTTAATTTTGAAAATTCTCTTTGTACATTTCTTGCTCTCTCAAGGCTTTAGCAATGGCAGACTTGAACTTGCTCGCTAAAATTCCTTGCTCTGGTTTTGATTCATTCGTCTTGATTTCCATTTCATTCACAAATTTGACAAATTTCAGATGACTAGGGTTCATATGCCTGTACAGGATAGAAACGCCCAATCAAAATCGACTTTTAAACTTGAAATTTGTATGAATTTGTTAGATTACTTAGGCTTAGAATCAAAGATAACACTATCAAATGAAAGATTTGGACATAAATCAATTGAACTCAAAGAATCAGTGAAGTTGAATGTTGCGTGTGAATGTTCAGGGAATTTGAGTGAATGAAATGAATAAAATCACAAAGTGTTGTATTTATACTAAGTGAAATTTTTAGGTGCATGAGCACTGTTTGTGCGTATAAGCTTAGGCGCATGAGCACTATTCAGATGAATAAGCACTGTTTAGGCGCTTTTGCACTATTCAGGCGCATGAGTCTTACTGAAACGCCCACACTTTGTAATTTTTCACTTGATACGCCCAACTCTTGAAAGTCTGGTACTGTGCAGGCGCATGACTTTGGATGAAAAGCCCAACACTTAAACCAAATTTCAGACATATGACAACTGTTTAGACGCATGACAACTGTTTAGACGCATGAGGTTGTCTGAAACGTCCAACACTTGTACTAATTCTGAAAAAAATCATCATGCTCCTACTTGGACTTTTGAACACTGTTTAGGCGCATGAGATAACTTTCATGAGTAACACTTGTAATTTTCAATCTTCCACCTGAACACTATTTAAACATATTAGTACTGTTCACATACTAATTTTTAAACAAATAGTATCTAATTTTCAAACTTTTGATATTGTTTTTTTTTATTTTTCAAAAATAATTTCCCATCATTTTAGTCTCTAACTTTAACAAATAGTCTCATATTACGATGTTGCAGGAAGCTTATCCACTTTAAAATGTTTTTCAGATTCATTTTTACATTATGTCAAACACACACATGCTTGAACTTTTTAGCTTCATCCTTTCCATTCAAAACACTAAATTTTGATTTTTCATATCTTGAAATTGAATAATTTTCTCTTTGACACTTTACTTTTTACTTTTTTTACTCCCCCTAAACTTTTAAATTTAACAAACCTTAGAATTTTCTTGAATTTGTCACAAGAAGATCAGACTAATCATTGTTAATATACCTGCACACAGAAAACATGCAAAAATCAAAATTAAAGCAGAATAAAAATCTAATATTTACAAATGAATCAATATCTGCAGTGAGATCATATCAGTTAAGATCAGCACATTAAACTAAAAAAATGATGGATAGTCATAGACAGTGAATAAATCCTGATCAAGTGTGTTCCAGGTCAGTATTTCTACTAAAACAAGACACGAGATCTAAGGTCAGAAAATGAGTGCGTTTAGCAAGATATTCAGAACACTTACTTTTTCAATTCTTGGATTGATTAAGGTACAATTAGATATGACATTATGCAGTCACACTTAGACTTAGAGAGGTTAATTTTCATAAAGATATGCAAGAAGTCACTGTTCTCAACTTGTTAACCTGACATATACTATAACCAGATCTCATTTGGTGTTTGTGCACATTGGCATCTTGTTGCATCAGTGAGAATATCCAGGTCTGTAATCACTTATAACAAAGGATATCTCATCACTTCAGGTCTATGATGACTCATAACCGAGAAGTGTTAGATGCTTTAAATAATTAGAGCTCAATGGTTATTCATATCACCATCAGGTGTGAGATTATGTCTTAACAAGCAATCAATTTGAGAAATCAACACTACTCATTAGTGCTAAGATAGACAGACATGAATGCAAGAGTGATTTAGTTTAATCACAAGAATTTACTTTTTCAGTCTAATTGCATGAACTTACTTGCACATCATATCTGATCACGTCAGACTTTGTTATCGAGTGAAGTATGCAACTGATCATACTAATGTATCTATCATTTCTCACATATTGCAATAACAGATCTATTTTTGTAGTTTTTGTTTTATATTTTTATCTTTTGATTTTTCAATTTTCTGTTTTTGTATTTGGTTTTGCTTTTTCTAAGAAATATACACACACAAAATACAATCAGGCAATTAACTTTGACAGTTTCTCTTGTTGTGTCCTATTCAGGTAAGGAAGGGTTCTGATCATATTTAGACTCAATTAACTAAATTGCTCAAAAACTAGTTTTTAAATGTGGTTAATAAGACCAATTGACTCTACCAAATACTCAAACCGTCCTGGTAAGAAGGCTTTAGTAAAAAGATCAGCCAACTGTTTTTCTATTCCAATTTGAATCAGAATGATTAAACCTTTTTCAGAGTTATCTCTGAGAAAATGATATCGAATCTCGATATGTTTTGTTTTTGAATGTTGAACAGGATTAGTTGTAATGAACATAGCAGCAGTATTATCAATGTAAATTGGAGTTTTAAGAAATTTGAACCCGTAATCCAGCAGTTGGTTTTGTAACCAAAGGATTTGAGAACATCCTGCTGAAGCAGCTATGTACTCAGCTTCTACGGTTGAAACGGAGACATTTGTTTGTTTCTTACATTGCCAAGAGACTAATCTGGGTCCTAAAAACTGACAACCACCCGTAGTTGATTTTCTATCTTGACAACATCCTCCATAATCACTATCAGTATACCCATATAACTCGAAGTTTCCTTCATAAGGATACCAAACCCTAAAGCCGGTTTTCCTTTGAGATATCTGAATATACGTTTGATAGCAATTAAGTGGGATTCCTTCGGGTCTGATTGATATCTGGCACAGACACAAATAGCATACATTATGTCAGGTCTAGATACAGTAAGATACATCAATGAACCAATCATAGATCTGTATAAAGTTTGGTCTACAGATTTTCCTTTTGGATCAGGCTCAATCTTGGTGTTTATGTCAGCTGGAGTTCTTATGGACTGACAATCTTGCAGTTTAAATTTCTTCAAGAGTTTGTCAACGAACTTCTCTTGATTTATGAATATTCCATCTGCAGATTGCTTGACTTGAAGTCCAAGAAAGAAATTTATTTCTCCAATAGAACTCATTTGAAATTGAGATTTCATTATATCTTCGAATTCATTGAACAATTTTGGACTAGTAGAACCAAATATGATATCATCAACATACACTTGTACACATAAAAGATCATCTGCATCCTTCTTTATAAACAAAGTTGGATCGATTTTCCCTCGCGTGTATCCATGTTGGATTAAGTGTTGTGACAATGTTTCATACCAGATTCTAGGGGCTTGATGTAAATCATACAAAGCTTTGCTAAGTTTGTACACACGATGTGGATATACCGAGTCTTCAAAACCTGGAGTGCTTGACATACACATCATTGGTGATCGGTCCATACAAGAAAGCTCCTTTAACGTCCATTTGGAACACCTTGAATTTCATGAATGATGCATAAGCCATGAAGACACAAATTGTTTCAAGTCTTGCAACTAGAGCAAATACTTCATCATAATCTATTCCTTCCTCTTGGGTGTATCCTTGTGCAATGAGTCTCGCTTTATTTCTAATAACAATTCCTCTATCATCAGTTTTGTTTCTGAATAACCATCTTATGCCTATGGTATTTTCTCCTTCAGGTAAATCCACAAGATTCCACACTTCTTGTTTGCGGAATTGCAATAATTCTTCTTGCATAGCCTTAATCCAACTATTGTCTTTTAACGCTTTGGTAACATTTTTAGGAACAATTTGAGAAAGATAAAATGAGTATAAGCAAAGATTTGCTTGTTCTGATTTACTTCTTGTTGTTCTCTCATTCAATGGACCAATAATCTGAGATATTGGATGGTTCTTGTGAATACAAGATGTTGGAATCTCATTCCCTTGAACATGAACATCCAGATTTGTTTGGTTCAAGTTAGAAAGCTGATGCAATAGGTTCGAAGAATGTGGACTGAAATTAGGAACTTGAGTCAGTGAGTTGATGAAGTAATCAAGATTACCGGTATCAACTACATCACCAGAAATAGATGAAGTTCTAGACTCAGGTTGTACAATTTCTATACCATCATTAGGAATAGGTTGTGAAACATCTTGATTTTCTAAAACATAATGATCTTCATCTTGTTGAGAGAGATCATCATTATTTTCAAATCGAATTATAGAATCTTTGACAAAAGAGAAAAATGGATAATCTAGGCTTGAATCATCCATATCATCAGAATCTGAATCATCACTGAAAGAACCGAGATCTCCTCGAGGTTTCTTCTTACCTGTAGAATCAAGCAAGTTAGATTGATCAAACAAGTTAGATTGCAAAGAGTTTGACAATGAATCTAAATCAAATAACCAAGCTGGACCATTTGAAACTGATGGAAAATAATTTTCAAGGAATTTAACGTTGAATGTTTCAAGTATAAAATTTGTCCTAGAGTTATAAACTCGATAGGCTTTTGAAACAGATGAATATCCAATGAAAAATCCATCATCAGATTTAGCATCAAATTTTCTTAGCTGATCACTTGAATTTAAAATCATAACTGGACAACCAAAATATTTAAGAAAATCCATATTTGGTTTCCTGCCAAACACCAACTCATAAGGAGTTTTTAGATTGTCTTTCACAATTAAAGTGTGATTCTGTATGAAACACGCAGTAGATATGGCTTCATCCCAGAAAGTGCTAGGAATTTTCACATCCGCTAACATGGATCATATAGCCTCAATCAAAGTTCTGTTCTTCATTTCAGCAACTCCATTTTGTTGTGGAGTTCTAGGAGCACTGAACTGATGAGCAATTCCTTTTTCTGCATAGAATATGTTAATATTAGCATTTTTAAATTCCGTACCATTATCACTTCTTATTATTTTTACTTTTTGATCTAATTGATTTTCAACTTTTATGATAAATTATTTTAATAATTCAGCCGTTTTAGATTTTGCATACAAAAAATAAACCCATGAAAATCTTGTGAAGTCATCAATGATAACTAAAGAATAAGATTTTCTTCTAATACTCTTCACATTTGTTAGTCCAAAAAGGTCCATATGCAACATCTGGAGAGGTTTGGAATTTGAGTTTATTTGCTTGGGCTTATAAGACGCTCTGTGTTGCTTCCCCTTTAAACATGCTGAGCAGAGATCAGTAGTGGCAAACTTCTTTGATGGAAGGCCAATGAAATGATTTCCCGCTACAAGCTTGTTCATATTCTTGAAGTTGGAATGCCCGAGACGTCTATGCCAAAGCTGACTTTCGTCATTTGATGCTTGAGCAATAAGGCAAGTTGTTTTTGTAGATGGATCAATTTGAGACATATCCAGCTTGTATACATCTCGATCCCTAACAGCTTTAACAACCACCCAGTCTTTGTTAATCTGAAAACCTGGCTTCAAAATGTAGCAAAAAGAATCATCAAAAAGTACAAAATATGATTTATCACAAATTTGGGAAACGCTTAACAGGTTAAAGTTCAACTGTGAGCGGAAGTTGACTTTATCGAAGCTTATTATCTCGTTGGATACTATTCCTTCGCCTGTGATTTTTCCTCCTGCATCACCACCGAAGGCGACGTGTGTACCATCTTTTAACTTAAAATCTTGAAGTAAGGCATGATTGCCCGTCATATGCCGGCTACACCCGCTATCCACATACCATGTGTTAATTGGTCTTCTCGGGCGCACCTGCATTTCAAGAACAATTAAGTTGAATTATCAACCCAAGCTGAGATGGTCTTGGGCTTGCCAAACTTGTCAACAATAGTAAATTGTTTAAAATGAAGTTTGTTCACATTCGGCTTGTTTTTAATGAAACTGCCAATTCTATGATTCATAAATTTTTGATCATTTTTAAGAAAATTCATACCATTGAATTGATCAATTTTTGAAAAAAATTTGTTTCCAAAATTTTTATTGTTCATTCTCACTGACCTTGGAATGAATTGATTGTGAATGTATTGTTTTGGTCTTACAGAGTCATTTCTTTTGAAAGATCTCAAGCCTAAGGAAGGTTGATTAGTTAATCTTTGAAAACTGATAGTTAGATTTCTTTTAAACTGAGGATTAACATAACCTTTGCTCAATTGTGTATTAGCAGATCCTTTCCTTGGCGAAGTCTTTCTAAAGTAACAATTTTCTGTATTATGAGTCCGTTCATCACATAAAGTACAGTACTTATTAAAATAACACTCTGATGTTGAGTGATTTCTCATATCACATATGTGACAGTACTTATTAAAGTAACATTCAGCAGTGTTGTGATTGTACAAGTCACAGATTTCACAATACCTTTGTGGAATTTTGAACAACTGTTTATTAACTTTCGATGTTGACGCAACGTTTGATCCTTTTTTAGATTTAGGCGTCAAAAAATTAATTTGTTGCTTTTGATTTGACAGTTTGTTCTTTTGCATATTTGGTTTTGGCTTTTGTATATGAACTTCATTCTTTAATTCCTTAGACACAAATCGTTTAATGACAGTGGAAGTCTTCGAATTTGAACCTGTTTTTAGATCAGAGTTCGATTTGTTCTTAGGAGTTTGTTTAACATCTTGAATTGAGTTCATGTTCAACATACCAGTAAACACAAATTTAATTGGTTTAAATTTATTTGTTTGATTTGCTGTTTTTGTTTCATTATCTTGACTCTTATTTTTATCAGTTTTAGCTTTAGTCAATTTTCTTCTTCTCCTTTGGTTCCTTGATTTTGTGGAACTTGATTTCATTTGTGATTTAACATCTTCAGTTGAAAATTCTTTTTCAGTTTCTTTCTCTTTTTGATCTTTTTGGTCATAAGAGCTTGAATCTTCAGATGTTTCTTCTTTTTGTTTTGTCTTATCTTTATTTTTAATGATTACTTCCTCCAACACAGATTCTTTTGAAACAAAAATTTTCTTACTTTTCGGTCATGGTTCATATGATTAAACTTTTATTGGATGACCGTTTTTGATCTTTTCAGTATCTTTTTCTTCAAAGATTTCAACATTGGTTTTCTCTTCTTCACTATCAGAAATCTTGTTTTTGTTTTGGAAAGCTTTAAGTTTAGCCTTATTATCAGGAGAATGATCATGCGTGTTAAAGTTTTCTGGTAAAGTATTTGTTATAGATTCAGGCATTGGTTCGTGTGTAAAACCTAAGCCAGCTTTTTGATTTTCCTTTTGTTCACTTACCAGTTGTTCCACAATTGTTTGGGAACTTTTGACTTTTGCTAGATCAACTTGTGTAGCAGCATGTGCTATTTTCTCCTATTCCAAATTCATCGTCATTTCTTCAAATTGTTTGGACACAATTTCTAATTCTTTCAAAGTTTTGTTCCATGAAGTTTGTAGAGAAATAATCTTTTCATCTGATATTTTGTGATCATCTTTAAGTTTATTATGCATTAATTCCTCTTGCTTAAGCTTTTCACAGATTTTATAAGAGTAAGTTAGGTAATATTCTACATGTTTAAAGCAAGATTTGGTGCATAGTTTTTCTCTTACTTCAGCTGGTATTTCAGGATATTTAGGTGAAGAAGTCTCAGAGTTAGAAGATGACTTTTCAACCTTTGGTTGATCTGATTGTGCCATTAAAGCAACTTCTTCTGAATCCTCTTTAGGATCAGCTTTATCATTCCAGTCATATTCTTCTTCTTCATTCTCTGAATTACTTTCAGCTTCAGCTTTTGGATCACTATTTTCTGACCAATCTTCTCCTTGAACTACTGCAATAAGAGATAAACTGGAAGTTAGATCAGTAGTAAATTGTTCTACATAAGCACTCCAATCATATTCGTCTTTAATGCTAACTACTAGAGCTTTCTTAGGCTCTTCATCAGACTTAGATTCATCTTTAAGCTCAGGCATTGGTAGACTTTGATATGACTTTTGGAATGTTTTCTGAGACGGTTGTGGACATCGTTGATTGCTTGAACTAGCTTGACCATTTCCTCCTTTGTTTCTGGGAGCTTTGCATTCCCGTGAGAATTGGCCATAGCTATTGCAGTTAAAACATCTTGATTTTGACTTATCAAATCCTACAATGTTGTTAGCACTTGGCTTGTAGTTTCTGTTGACGTAGGAGTGTTTCTGAGTTCTATATGCAATCAACACCAATTGCCAGTTTAGATCCATTTCCTCTACATCATCTGGGTCTATCTCGAATAAGTCCTGCAAAACAAGATCTAGTTGTGTTAGATGACTACCCTGATAAGCTTGAAAACTAGCCATAAAAGCAGTAAAAGTAGATTTGGACTCTTCATCCTGTAATATAATATTAATAACATCTTTAACTTTGCTAGTTTTAGCAGAGTTAATAGATGGAGATTTAAGATCTCAAGAAACAGAAATGGAAAAGGCAGTTAGAGCTGTTTGAGCATTTATCTGGTGAAACTATAAACCAAATGATGGATAGATTTATGCAACTTACAACTGAGATGTCAACTGCTGGCATCAAAAATGATCTTAAAGATCTAAACTTCAGGCTTCTCAATGCTCTTCCATCCTCACAGAAACAAACTGTGACATTGTTGAAGCACACTGAAAAATTTCCTATGGATCTTGATCTGTTGATTGCAAAAATTGAGTCAGTTGAGATAGATGAAAGCTCAAGAAACAATGATGGGAACTCTGTTCTCAGAATCTTCTGATTTTACCATTTTTAATTTTTGTTTTTAAGAAAAGAATTTGTTTTTGTTGTTTTTAATTTTTGAATTAAAAGAAATAAATTGAAAAAGGTTTTTTTTTGGATTTTTTTTTTAATTTTGAAAAACTTCTGAGTGTTGAGTTGATACGCCTAAACAGTGATGAAGCGCCCAAACAGTGGTGAACTCAAGAAACACTATGTGCCTGTTTCTCCAGATCTTTGCTCAGCAAATTAGAGGAGAAATTGATGTGGGTGAATGAGATTCATAAGGTATCATTACCTGGTGTGTTTAGATTACTACACACACACACTTGGATAAGCTAAATACTTACACACACCTTGAGATGATGGCTTCACAGTTGAATATGATCTTTAGTTTATCACAGCATGTATCTTCTTTTCCAAGATATGCCTACCCGCATATCAGATAAGTCATGTCAGTCTTTCAAGATTTTGAAATAAGCATAGTGAATGATAATTGAATGATATAATGACTGTAATTATATCATTTCCTATTGGAGTACATTTCATATACTTCAACAAAATTAACTTCTTTTTGTATTTTTATACTTTTTGAATGTTTTTGCAAATTTTGATTTTTACTCAAGGTTAATCATGCCAATTGATTGGACTAAGAATTCAAACCGACTAGGGTCAAATGCCTTAGTGAATAAATCAGCTAACTGATTGTCTGTGTGAACCTGAATCAACTTGATTAACCCCTTTTCAGCATAGTCTCTCAAAAAGTGATATCTAATTTCAATGTGTTTGGTTTTTGAGTGCTGAACTGGATTGTTTGTTATGAACATGGCTGCTGTGTTGTCAATGTGAATTGGAGTATGCAAGAAGTTATGACCATAATCAAGCATCTGGTTTTGAATCTAGAGAACTTGAGAGCAACAGGCTGATGCTGCTATGTACTCAGCTTCTTCTATTAAAATAGATACATTTGTCTGCTTCTTGCACTGCTAGGAGACCAGTCTAGGACCAAGAAATTGACAACCTCCAGAAGTGGACTTTCGATTGAAGTTGCATCCCCCGTAGTCACTGTCTGTGTATGCATAGAGGTTGAAATCCCCTTCCTTTAGATACCATAATCCAAGTGCAGGCTTACCCTTGAGATATCTGAATATCCTCTTCACAGCATTCACATAAGATTCCTTGGGATCTGCTTGATATCTAGCACAAACATATACACCAAACATATAGTCAGGTCTACTAGTTGTTAGACATATAAGTGACCCTATCATTGATTGATAGAGAGTCTTATCCATTGATTTGCCATCTGAATCTGGACCAATCTTCACTTTTGTATCCACAGGAGTTCTGATAGACTGACAGTCTGCAAAATGAAATTTCTTCAACATTGATTCCATATATTTTGATCAATTGATGAAGATTCCATCTACTATCTATTGTACTTGCAATCCTAAGAAGAAAGTGAGCTCTCCCATCACACTCATCTGGAACTTGGAGTGCATGAGGTTTTCAAAATCCTTACAAAGTTGCTTGTTTGTTGAGCCAAAAATAATATCGTCCACATAGATCTGGACAACCAACAGTTCATGTCCTTTCCTCTTTCTAAATAAAGTCTGATCAATCTTTCCTCTTTCATATCCGTGAGCAAGAAGGAAAGATGATAGAGTCTCGTACCACTTTCAAGGGGCTTGATGCAAACCATACAAAGCTTTGTCAAGCTTGTACACCCTGTGAGGGAAATTTGGGTCCTCAAAACCTGGTGGTTAAATCACATAGACTTCTTCTGAGATTTTGGGATAAAGAAATGCACACATTACATCCATTTGATACAAGATGAATTTCATAGATGCAGAGTATGCAATAAAGAGTCTTATGGCTTCCAATCTTGCAACAGAAGCAAACACTTCATCATAGTCTATTCCTTCTTCTTAAGTGTAGCCCTGTGCAATTAATCTTGCCTTGTTTCTGATGACAATGCCCCTGTCATCAGTCTTGTTTCTTTACAGCCATCTGGTACCGATTGGGTATTGTCCTTCGGGAAGGTCTACCAACTACCATACTTCTTGTTTGTTGAACTGGAGCAATTCTTCCTTCATTGCCTTGATCTAGCTGTTATCTTGAAGAGACTCTTTGATATTCTTGGGTACTGTTTGACACAGAAAGCAAGAAAACAAACAGATGTTTATAATACTTGACTTGCTTCTAGTCACCCACTCATCTAGATCACCAATGATGCTTGACACTGGATGATTCTTATGTATCCTAGTAATTGGAATCTAGTCACCATCAATGGATTCATCAAGATTGGAGACATTCAGTTCATCTTAGTAAGAGGCACCTTAAGGTTGTGATGTAGGAGAATGGTGAAAGTAATCAAATGCTTCAACATCTTCAGCTTCAGCAGCACTTTGAAGACTTTCATCTTTTACATTTCCTTCAGTTTCAATTGGAACAGAAGCTCATTCTGGATTTCTAACTTTAGTAGATGGTTTTGCTAAAAGAGTGGGCATTGAACTAGGACCAGCCTCGGTTGAAACACTCTGATATTGTACATCTTGTCTGACAGGATCAGCTTGTAATGGAACTTCTTCATCAAATTGATCAGCAGAGGAAGGAGGAATCATTGGAAAGTAATTTCTTCTCTTTATTGTTCTAGAAGATCTACCCAATTGTAGGTTACCTGCATTTGACAAGTGGAACTGATCAAAAGATCTAGTAAATGAGTCGATATCAAACAACCAATCGGGACCATTTATTGACTTAGGAAAGGAGTGCTCATTGAATTGAACATTGGTTGATTCATCAATAATATTTAATCCAGGATTAAACACTCTGAAAGCCTTTGAGAAGGAGGAATAACCTATAAACAATCCCTCATCAGACTTAGGAGCAAACTTTCCTAAATGGTCTCGGGTGTTTAATATTGAGACTGGGCAACCAAATGACTTGAAAAATCCAATAAATGGTTTTCTATGAAAAAGAAGTTCATATGGTGTTTTGTTGCTTTCTTTAACTATCAAAGTTTGATTTTGCACAAAGCACGATATGCTGACAACATCTACCCAAAAGGTAATTGGCAGTTTGGCATTGGCTAGCATTGTTCTTGCTGCTTCAATCAGTGTACTAAATTGATGAGCAATGCCTTTCTGTGTGCAAAATGAACTTAGATCTTTATTTTTGAATTCTGTCCCATTATCACTTCTGATTGATTTACTTTTTGAATCGTGAAAAGTCATCAATGATCACTAAACAATACTACTTCTTTCCAATACTCATGACATGAGTTGGACCAAAGAGATCCATATGAAGTAAATTCAATAGAGAATTGTTTGTGTTCACAAGCTTTGGATTATGGGAGGATTTATGTTGTTTTCCTTTGAGACATGCAGAACAGTGGTCAACAAAATGAAATTCTTTTTGAGGTAAACCAATCACATGATTTCCTTTGACCAATCTATTCATGTTATTGAAATTTGTGTGTCCCAAACGTCTATGCCAAAGTTGTGACTCATCAAATGATGCTTTAGACAAAAGACATATTTCTTTTGAAGGATGAGCAGAATTAAGGTTCAAGACATAGGTGTTGTTCTTTCTCGAAGTCTTCAAGACAACCCATTCTTCAGGAATTTGAAATCCTGGTTTCAGAATGTAGCAATGAGTGTCTGTGAAGTGAGTGGAATATTTCTTGTCACAGATCTGAGACACGCTGAGCAGATTGAAGTTCAGTTGATCGTAGTAGTTCACTTTGTCAAAACTCAGCAGTCCATTCATTATAAATCCTTCCCTAGTAATTCTACCACCTTGTGAATCTCCACCAAATGCAATAGTAGTTCCTTGTATATTCTTGAAGTCATGAAGGAGGGAACTGTCTCTAATCATGTGTCGGGAGCATCCACTGTCCACATACCACAAGCTGTTGGACCTGTATGGACGACCCTACAAGTATAACAAAACTAGTTAGAATGTGGAACCCAAGCCATAATGGTCTTGGGTTGTCCGGTTCTATCCATTACAGTAACCTCTTGATACTTTCCTCTTGGTTGTGGTTTAGAGGAAGATGCTTTGAAGAATTTCTGTGGAGTTCTTTTTGTTTTTATTTCCTCAATTTCAACTGAGCTGTCAGAAGAGTATTCAAATCTTTGATCTCGGTTTCTATGTAGAAATTGGGCACATTTTTTGTTTTAAGAAATCACTTTTGTTTTATAAATTGGATGAGAACTTAGTGATTGTTTCATCAGAATTTGAAACCCGTGATTGTTTAATGTGTGGTGGACTTCTAATTTTGACCTTGTCAGATGAAATTGGTGAAATAGGCTTGTTTTGTGGAATTCTCAGGCCTTTTTGTTTAAAGAAACAATCATATGTATTGTGATTTGTCATATCACATATAGAACAATACTTGTTGAAATAGCAGTTTTTGGTTGAATGATTATTCAGGTCACAGATGGAGCAATGCTGATTAAAATAACACTCATCTGTATTGTGATTAGACATGTCACAAATGTCACAGTACATTTGTTTGTCCTTTGACTTTGAAGTGGAGGCTTCATTTGACGTAGCAGATTTTAGATTACTCTCAAATTTGGTTTTTAATGAAGAAGCAACTTTAGTTTTCTTGGTGGCAGAAGATTGTTTCACAATTCTGCTTTGATTGGTTTTTGAAGACTGATTTTGCTTCTTTTTGCCTTTATTTAACTCCCTTTCAAATTGGTCTACATGCTCTTTATTGAAAATATCAAAACCGACCCCTTGTTTGTTTTTAGATGATGATTATGAATAAGTTTTAACTTTTGATTTTTGAATCAAGGAGGATTTCCCTTTGGATGATGAAGTAGCCGTAGCTTTATCTTTGAATTTCAGTGAAACCTTTTATGATTTGCTTGAAATTTTTGGAGATTTGATCTCACTATCAGATCTGCTTTCAGCAGAAGATATCACAGAACATTCAGCATTCTTTTCCACCTTGAGATTTTCGGGAATGAATTTCACAAATGTCACAATGGCTTTGACTGGGCTTTTTGGTTTCTTGACAACTACAGGTTTGTATAAGCACTCTTTGATTTTGATTGGGTGACCCAGATTGATTTTATCCTCATTAGTTTCAATGTAAACATTTGGTTTCTTTTGAGGATTAGTTATTTATGAAACCATTGTTTTAGATTTAATAACTTTAGGTTCAGTTGAATCAGATTGAGTGAGTGACTCAAGCATAACCGTATAGTTGTCATTATATGGAGGAGGACAAGAATTCTATCCTATCCCAGTCATATCCTTTGGCTCTTTCTGTGAGTCAAGTAACTCTTACAGTTTAGCAGAAGAGAATTGAAACTTTTCAAGTTTCACTTCAGTAGCTGATTACTCAGCCTTGGTTTTCGTTAACAATTCAGTTAACCTCTCATTCTCAGCTGCGAGAGTGTTCTTTTTACTATGGAGTTTTTCAATATCTAAAAGAAGTGATTTGATTTTTATTTCAAAACTTTTCATTTCTTGTTTAAACATTTTAGTTTTGACCTTCTCTTCATTGATTTTGATAGCCAACTTGTGATTAGGTTCTCTATATCCCTGTACTTCTTGAATACATTTATTAGAACATAAATTGGATTTTACCTCAGTTGGCATTGGAGTTGGACCATCATTGATGTGAGCCATGAGAGCATGATTCTGAAATTAAGGTTTGACTTCCTCTGCATATAGGCTCCACTAACAAACTCCATCTTGTATGATGACAAGTGCATTAGAGGTTGCTTGGCTATTTCCCTGAGCTTGATGAGTCAGTTGTGGCTGGTTTTGATGAGTTTGTTGTTGTTGGTTTTGATGTTGGTACTGATGTTGATTACTTGACCGATAGCTTAATTTGGGTTGAGATGATGGCTGACCATGTGAGGTTCTTTAGTAGTTGTTGTTGCTTCTTCTGGGAGCATTACATTCCCTAGAGAAATGGCCAGTCATACAACAATTAAAACACTTTACTTTGGATTTGTCATATCCAAGTTTTGTGTTTTCATTCAGACTCAGCTTCTTCCCTTTTCGGAAGAATTTCTTGGCTCTCATTGCAATCATGGCCATCTGCCATTACAAGTCCATTTATTTAACATCATCTGGATCCATCTCTTCCGGGTCTTCTTGAATTAGATGAGCTGAAGTGAGTCTTCCTCCCAGATATGCCACAAAACTAGCAACAAAGGCATTGTAAGTTGCCTTTTGCTCTTCAAATTTCTGATCACTAGGCATGCTGGTGGGTATTGTTGTAGATGGAGTTGAAGATGATGGTTTGTTTTGTTGTGAAATAGCACAGAATCTAGTAGTTCTAGCTTGATCTCTTGAGGATAGAAAATCATCTTCTTCAGTCACAAAGGCATTTTCAACAGAATGAGTTTCAGATGGAAACTTGTATGCCTCAATGACTTGAGGTCCACTGAGATTTTTGCTTCTTTCATCCAACTCAAGTGCTTCAATCTTAGTAATCATGATGTCTAAGCTGGTGCTCTCCAAGTCAAGAGTGTTCTTCAACATAGTGACATTCTATTTCCAGCTTTCAGGCAGACTGTGCAGCATCTTCTTGTTTATTTCTTTCTTTTTGTATGTAAACCCCATGTACTCAAGATCATTCACCAACTATGCAAAATGATGTAGCTGCTTGGAGATTGATTCACCTTTGGTATGATGGAAGGTTTCATATTGGTTCACCAGTTTGTCTTTATTTATCTCAGTCACCTCACTGCTTCCTTCACACATGATTTTCAGTGCATCCCAAACACCTTTGGCTGTTCCATACTTTTCGAGTCTTTTAAGGACATCCATTTTCAAATCCTGAGTTAGAATGGAGTAGGCTTTGAGGTCTATCTTGATTTTCTTGTATTCCTCATCATCAAGATTTAGATTAGGATCCTTAATGGGAATTCTAGCAGTTCTGTACTGAGCAGCTTGATCATTATTGAGAGACACAGGAATGTACGGTCCTTTGCAAATTGAAATCCAATAGTCGGGATCCACACCTGTAATGTAATTTCTAAACCTTATTTTCCACTGCTTAAACTCAGACTTGTGTTTAAGCATTGGAGGTTTAGATGCATGACAAAGTTCAGAAAAATTAGCAGAATCCATTATGATTAACTGATTTTAGATGGTTTGAATATCGATTAAGTTGATTTTATGTCTGGAATATTCAAACAGTCTAATTTCCTGGTATTCTTGTATGGTTTCGGTGAACAGTAGTGGCAGTATGGTTGATATTATGAATAGTTCACAGTAGAGTTGCTTTTAAGTTGATTTTAGGGTTAAGATTTTGATTTTGAGAGGTTTTAGTCTAATTTTGTTTGAGAATCAATAGTCGAACAGTCTTCTTATGTTGTCGGACAGAAGCACAGCAATGGTTGATGAAGTTTCACATATTTTCAGTATGAATACTTATTAGAAGTGTAACACTTGCTAATAAACAACTCAATCACCAGTTCAATTGATTTTTTGTTCAAGATCTGCACTGATTTTGAGATGAATTCAAGAGCCAAGGCTCTGATACCAATTGACTAGGTCCAAGATGAGAATCTCAGTTGATATGACTCAACTAGGATCGAATATGATGATTGAGTCAATGATTAAGTAGTGGAAATAGTAAATCAAAGAACATTAAATGCTGAAAATACTAATAAATGCTTTATATATTGATATGGGTAAAAAAGATACAAAGTGTGCTAGGGTTTTTAGCACTAGGAAACTTCTGTGTAAACTTACAAAAGTAGTGTATACTATTCTATTTATAGGCTGATACAATGCCAGTACAAAATGACTAAACTACCCTGACAATTGTACATCAGAATACTAGTCTAAGTACAAAAGATGATTAGTATTTGTAAATGTTCATCCGTATTAGTTAATGCGGATGTAATGTCTTCATCAGCGTTTCTTCTATTAAGCTTCAGCATTGACTGTGTCATCCGCATTAGTTAATGCGGATGAACAAATACTTAGCCGTATTTGTTTTACTTGTTCGCATTAGTAAATGCGGATGAACAAATACTTGACCGTATTTGTTCTTTGGTCTTCCGCATTTACTAATGCAGACACCCGACACTTCTCTTTTTCTTCTAAACTCTTCACCCACATTTTTTCTTGGACTTGTGGGATTTCCAACCAGAACAACCTTCAACCACCTCTTGAATTGTCATGTATGATCCTTTCAGGGTCCAACATGGCTGACAATGAATTGTCAAAAGAGAGGAAGAAAGCTGAGGCTGCAGAGTTGATCCTCAAAATTAAAGAAGAAAAAAAAAGGAAGAAACTTTATAAAGCTCCTAACCTTTCTCCAGTTCAAGAAAGCCCTGAGGAAGAGGTTGTGGCAGAAGAACAAGAAGCTTAGGTAGGTAGGGAACAAGACAGACAAAACATGATAACCTACCTGAGTGCCACATGCTTCTATCAAGTAGCAGACCTAGTTCCATTGTCTTATGAATATATTGAGTTTGAGTACCTGAAGCAGCTCGAGCAAGAAGTATTGAAAGAACAAAAAGCTACAAAAAGGAAGATGGATGAAGAGACTGCAAAGTCAAGAGCCACCATCAGAGCCAATCAAAAAAAATCTGCTGACAAACTGAAGATGGTGAGCTTCTTGAAGCTATATGGGTTCTCCGGAAGGAGATTTGGTCCAATGTCTCTATCAACTATAGATGAGCATGTTAGAGTGATCAAGCAGAAGATCAGGAAGTATGAGCTGGTAGACTTGCATTCTCCACCAAACCAGTCTGCACCTGAAGTTGAGGTTAAAGTTGAACAAAAAGAGACAACACAACCTGGACCTAGTGCTGCATCATAGCCAGATTCATCTTCTAACCCACAGTAGGGTCCTGATCCTTATCCTTCTGAACATGTGAAGGAAATGGACCCAACTAAGGAGGAGAAATAAGAAACATCTGGTACTCAAGACCAACCTCCATAGTTAAAATAAAGAAAGAGGAAGAGGATGGCCATCAGCAGGGACAAGAAGAAGAAGAAGTCCAAGGCATCCACCTTAGCACCTCAGGATGGGTCAGAACATCCCAAGGATGATCAAAAAGAGGCTACTCATCCAACTCCTGTCCATGTAGAGCCTCTTGCTGCTAAAAGACCCATCTTGTCTTGGGCATTTTCTACTAACCCAGACAAATGGTATGTCACTAGAGATCAAGGGGGTCAAGATGTGTACTTCTGGCAAAACATACTTGACCTCCCTCTACATGATCTTTATGACATGAGAAGATACTTTGAGAGTCAAAGTAATCCTGACCAATTGATGATGAAGGGAATGGTCTTGATTCTGATAAGGACTGTCAACTGATGAAGATCAAAACTTAAAGATATTCTTTAGTTTTGTTAGCATCAGCCTAGGGGGAGTTTGTAAGAGCATACTTAAAGGCTGATGCAACCAAAGAGCTCTTAGCATGCACATGTGAACTACAAGGAAAGTTACTTTGGAAGATTTGATGTAACTCAATTTAATTCACTAAGTATCAAATCTACTGAAGCCAAAATACCATTTCTTCTAAAGCCAAAGATGAAGTCTTCCGAAGCTTCAAGACAAAGACTTCCGAAGCCAAGAAACTGATTTCTTCCGAAGACAGAAAAGACATGCTTTCTCTGACTCACTTTTGACAAAAGCTTAATCACTTTCCACTGCCATTTTTGATGACTCAACAACTCATACAATTTGGTGAAAAGTCCATACTTTTGTCAACTGTAGATTAGGGTTATAGTGTCTGTAACTTTCTACTTATGTACTTTTATCCTTTTTGTATTAGATAAGGATGTGAGCTATGGCATGTCATAGTCACTAGTCAAAAGGCAATCTACCTTTTGACTTTAAATTTATCTTGTTTAGATTAGTGTTTCCAGCTGGCCTTCAAAGTATGGCCGGCTGTAGGATGTAGTATAAAGTATCTCAGGTACTAGTCCATTGGACTAAGCCTTGTAACACTTTATAAAACACTTGAGAGAAATGTACAGCATTCTTGAAAATCATCTTATTGTGTTCTTAGTGTCTTCTTTACTTGTGTTCAATGTTTCAACTTAGCCAGTTCCTTATTTAATCTGTTAAGTGTTCTAAGTCTCTCCAACCAATATGAAACTATTGCATTGACTTCCTTCACCGGTCCTGCAGTAAGAATGTGAGATAGGCTTTGAAGTGGTGGGTGATGGATTTGCAGAGGCAAGTAAATGGCGATGGTGGTTAGGTGATTCACAATGTGAAAGAAAAGATAGAATAGGGTTTTAATATATTAAGACTTTAATGTGAAAGAAAAGTAGAATAGGGTTTGGGAGGTTCAGATTCTGAGTCTGGAAGAAATGAGACTACATATTGAGTTTAATCGTTTATTATGTATAAAACATATTATACAAGTAAAAAAAATGGATAATGTTGGAAGAAGATATAGAGAGAATTCACTAATCATTCAAGAATTTTGCTAGAATTTTAATATAATTTAGAAACTGTTTAAAATGAAAATTTAAGAAAAAGAAAAAAAATGCAGCTGGAAAGGTAGGGAGTGGGTTTCGAACCCACACCACTCCCCTATAACACTTCCGTTTTAACCGGTTGAACTAGAAGTGGCTCACTGATAAACCATGGTTTTTAAAGTATTTAATGCTTCCTTTTCAATTCTAAACCCTAGATATTTTGAAGAAACTTTGAAACCCAAACTCAACCTTAACTGGCGTCTCTTCAACTCAACATAACATCGGGTATTAGTCTATTCTTGTCTAAATTAGGGTTTGCTTATTCAAGTCTCGACAGACAGATAACTCAATGCCGATCTCTCCTCCAGATTCCAAATTAGGGGTTGCTTCCTCTCCTCTAGGTTCCAAATTAGGGTTTGCTTTGAAGATTTTGGTTGCTTTAGTTTGAATCTTAAGCATACTTCTTGATAAAAAGAAAAGTGTTCGCAATTTAATGAAGAAGAAAAGTACTAACTCCTGGAACAATTTTGTATAAGTTTATCCCTTTTAAATTTTCACTTTTTAAAAGTACAACAGGCGAAAACGGGTTTAAAGAACAAAAATTTTAAGACGTTTAAACTATGTGTTGAATCAAATGCGTAATGCTGTATTTCGTCATGCGTGATGCGTAATTTTGTATATAGCTTTGTGTAATTGTTTCTTTGAAGAGTAAATTTTAAGATGTTTGATTGTGCGTATAAGTTGAAGTTGATCTGTTGTTTCTGAACAAATTTTAGTAAAGAGAACAAAAATAAATTTATAGCCAAGCAACGACAAGAAAATTGGAATAACATGAGTGACGCTGAAAAGAAAAAATATGGAGAGCACAAAAATAAATTTACAGCCAAGCAACGACAAGAAAATTGGAATAACATGAGTGACGCTGAAAAGAAAAAATATGGAGAGCCAAAAACAATCAAGCAATACACTAACATAAGGTGTTGCCTTTCAAAGTTTACTAAATTAATAGAAGAGTTCAATTTGGATTTATGTGTCGAATTAGAGGTAGTCCGTTTAAATTTCTTTTAAGGCTATTTAACATAGAGGAAATGTCACTTATGATGGATGGTAAACGACATAAACTTACTTCCAAGGATGTATTATGAAAATAGGCAAAAAGGATTTTAATCGTATTATCAAAAGGAAAAGTCACCCTGCTTTTGACAACATGCGGTTTATCGTAAAGAGTGGAAAGGAGGAGTATGTGAGTATGAAATTACTTAGAAGTTTGTAACAAAGAAAGGACAATGTAGATGACTTTAAGCGATCTTTCGCTCTGATTTGTTTGAGGTATGTAGTTTGTGCTCCCTCTCGTGGTAAGTTAGGAAAAAAAATCTTGAAGCACGTGGAAAGTGTTGACAATCTAAGAAATCAGCCATGGGCAGGACTAGCCATGCATAACTTAGTGATGGAATTGGGGCTTGATGGTATTTTTACAGGTTAGTTTTAATTTTTATCTATGGTAAGGCTTAAATATGGGTATATTTTTAACCTAAAGTTTTTTGTAGTTATATCATGCTAGCAAATTGACGATTAAGGAGTTCGAGGAATTAATCACGAAAGGGAATATATCACCTATAAAGTTAGATGAAGTAAGTAGTTTGAAATTATGTTTGTGTTTTGTAGTTATATCATGCTATCATTCGTATGGGCTTCACTAGTTTGGTTAAAAGTAAAACATGTAGGCATCACTAGTTTGGTTAGTTAATAGAACCAAAGTGATGATGCATCGTTGGTCTGGGCATCACCAGTTTGGTAACTAACACCCAGTTAAATTAGTCTATTTTTGTATATCTATGTCTGTTTTTGAATATTCTTCTGATTGATGTTTTAAAATCAGGATACGAATTGAGTATATGACTTGAATGAAGAAATGGATATGATGAGAGCTACAATAACTAGCATGAAATGTATGAATGCGTTTTCAGATAAAATTTGCAACAATATAACGGGTCATTTGGATTTATGGTTTGTTCTTGATGAGAAGATGAAAGTTGATGACATTCAAGCTGTACATATGGAGAAGGAAGTTGATGAGAAGATGACTAAAGCTGAGGAGAAAGAAGTTATAGGTATAGGGAAGGAACTTGATGAGCTTGATGAGGACATGAAAAATGTCGGTCCTTTCGCAATCCGAACTGCAAACGTTCCTCCGGACAGATACTGCAAGTATATTCATCATTGCTGTGAAAATGTTGAAGATTTCAAGGACATAGCTTGCGTTGAAGATTGTGATGCCTTTCGTGTTAGTAAGAAGATGTTTTTTTGAAGAACTAATGCCAAGGAAATGGTTGTCAAATTTTTTGATAAACTGTGTCATGGATGTATTGAATATAAGACAAATTATTAATAGTGACTTAAGTCGCAGACCCATACAATGATGGTATTTTCCAACGACTCATCGAAATCACAGGATATATCCTTGCAGATCCACAATGAAGTATCAAATCAATATAGAACAATTACGAGGGAGGAAGCAGGTAATTCCATGTTTCATTTATAAAAATGAAAATACATTACGCAAATCACTTTGGGTGTATATTGGAACTAACTAGTTGATTGTTATGCATAGATATTTTCTCCTTTACTCAAGAATAATCATTGGAAGCTGATCGTATTCAATAGTGAACGATAGGTGGATGTATGGGATTCAGTAGAGTCGAACGTGGAAGATCACCTGACTGATATAAACAATCTAGTGATGAACAATGTCCTTTATCCTTACTAAAATTTTGTATATGGTACTGATAATTGTTTTTTAGTATGGATGGATGGATGGCGAAATCTCACAAGAAGTACGATTCGATTGACATGCCAAAACAGTCCAACTCGTACGATTGTGGGGTATATGTTTGTCACTCTATGGAATATCCCGATGAAGTGATGGAATTCCATACGGAGAAGGTATGGCCAACATAGTGTTTCCCAACCTAATGATTGTAAATAAATAAATATATATATATATATATATATATATATATATATATATATATCTTAACTACTATATAATACATAAACAATCACCGGATTTGTAATTTTACATTATTTTTAAGATGGCATATGAAGAGTTGCAAGCTTTAATATGTAATGTCATAAGATTTATTCCTAATATACCCTTTTAAGCTTTAAATACTTGTACTCCACTATTTTCTAATTAAATTTAAATTATGACTGTTATATTTAAAGTTATCTTAATAACTATACCTATACTACTATATAATACAACTTTTTGGATAATATTATAATTTTAATCCATTTTTAAGTTACTTAAGAACAATTTTGTTACATTTGATACAAGTGATTATGTATAAACAACTTGTTATTTACAAATTTGTTCATCCTTGTAGTAATATAGATATGTTTAATATCGCACATTAATCAAATAAAAAAGAAAAATATGAGTTAGTATAATAAGAGAGAGTTAGCTAAATACACAGTCCTAAAATTATTTATACCCCGCCGCAACACGCGGGTTTCACCCACTAGTATATATATATCTCTGTAGATGTAACACTCTGAAAATTGATATTGCAGTGGATTAACACAAAGCAAAGATGTAGTAGTCAAAATTTTTCTATATCATCCTATCATTCTAGCCTGGAATAGAGTAATACCCGGGGTAGTAGTCAAAATTTGTCTTCTTGTATGTCTGATTGTAGCCTTTCTTGTGTAAAGATAGCTTTTAGTTTAAAAAATAAAGGTAAATATAAGCATATCATCTTATTGTTCACTTATTTGTCCTGTAAAAAGAAAGCTCCAATGTAATACAAAAGTAAATATATAAGTCTAGAATGAGGTAAAAAGCTCGTTCGATCCGAGCCTTAACGAGCTCGAGCCCGATCTCGATCATACAAAATTCTTCCAGGTTAGCGAGCCTTAACGAGTCCTGTCGGATTTACTTTTTTATTTAGTATACTTAATAATTAAACGAGCCACAATAAAAGCTCGAGCTCGGGCTCGGGTTTTTGAGGTCAAACAGCATATTTTGACTTCCATATTTTGTTGTGTAAGAAAAAATATTACATCTATCTCCTAACGCTCCTTTGTGGATGTTTGAAAGAGAACGCTGAAGGTGTGAAATTAAGTTCAAGAAAAAGGTTGATGCACCATAGGAGTAGCATTAGTAACTAGTTCTAAAAAGTATTTTATCATTTATACAAGAATTTTGCTAGAATTTTAAATAGTTTAGAAATAGATTAAAATGTGAATTTAAGGAAAAAGAAAAAAAAACCCGGTTGGCAAGGTGGGGAGTGGGTTTTGAACCCACACCACTCGCCTATAGCGCTCCCGTCTTAACTGGTTAACCTAGGATTTTAGGGCAATTGAAGAAACCTTATATTTGATTTGAATTTGGCGTTCAAAATTCTATGAATGATTTCACCATTTAATTTAAGCGATTTTTTTACATTGATTTCAAATTCACTATTTTTTTAAATGGCAATTTGGACTGAAACACGATTAATTGTCACTTTCAGTAACCTTTAGTAACTTACAGGTTAATTATCACTTTTCTACTTTTGTATGATGATATAAAAAGTTGTAAAAAAAGAAAGAAAGTGACTACCAATCGACAAATTTAGACTACTACCCGGTTATTACCTCATTCTAGACTTATATTTATATTACATTTGAGCTTTCTTTTTACAGTACAAATTAATGAACAATACGATGACATAGGAGGGATCCTAAGAAAACCATAATGTCATGTGAAAACTAGAGAAAACCAATGAAATCGATCACATAATTTAAAATTTTTTTATCACTAACCTTTATATTTGTGTACGCGTATATCTAAATAAGGGTATGGATCAAATGAAAAACCATAGCATGGTTTTACATATACGTCACATATAGGTTACGCAAACGTTTTTCAATCGACATAGTATTACGTATACGTAAGACTGTTCATTCTTGTATTTATGTTCAACATATATGTAACAAAAACTTAATTAACCTTTTAACAATTAAAATAACAATAAAATTTATAAATTATGTTATTGGTTTTCGTGGTTTTCTTTAGTTTTCACATAACTATTGGTTTTCTCAAGAACTCTCCACTACAATGATATAAATACTTCTAACTTTATTTTTTAAACAAAAATCTATCTTTACACAAGAAAGGCTATAATCAGACATTAAGACACATTTTGACTACTACCCGGGGTATTACTCTATTCTAGGCTAGAATGAAAATAAATAGAAAGGTAGGGTTTTAAATGAAAATAACTAAAAAGTTTAAAGGGTTTTAAATGAAAATAACTAAAAAGTTTAAGGGTTTTAAAATAAATAGAGGGTTTTAAAAGTAAAATTTTCGTCTCTTCAATCATCTTCACCACTCGTCCCACTCGCCACCACAAGATCACCGCCGGAGAGCCCACCTACACCATCAAAAGTGTCATTTGCATCGTTTGATTTCACGGGCTTTGAAACCGCAAATCCCTACCCGCACCACCGGCACCCCGATCTTTCCCCAAATACCTTATTTATCCATTTTGAATTAGATGGATAAGTTGAATGAGATGTTGAATGATCAAAAAGAAATTATTTCAAGTACCAATTACAGACATGATGCAATAAGGAATGTAACTCCTAAGGATTTTGATAAGTTTAGAGAGTTTCTTCCAGGGCTTAAGGAAGTTTGGTCTTTTGGGGATGTTCATGATATGCAAATGAAGAAAAGTATTGATATTGTAACACCTGAAAATTTCAAAAGAGAAAAGTAAAGGAGCAAACGGGATAATTTACTTTAGTGGAATGGGTAAAAGTGTGCAAGGGCCAAACCGACCTACAAATGGGTATAAAAGAGGGATGGTCACCCATTCTCACCTCCATGCATCTCAATTCAACTAGTTTTAGAGAGAGAAAGAACTCCCACTAATTCTAGAGATAGAAAGTGGAAGATTTCTTCAAAAAGGTGTTTAGTCCTTAGTCTTTTGGGGATGTTCATGATATGCAAATGAAGAAAAGTATTGATATTGTAACACCTGAAAATTTCAAAAGAGAAAAGTAAAGGAGCAAACGGGATAATTTACTTTAGTGGAATGGGTAAAAGTGTGCAAGGGCCAAACCGACCTACAAATGGGTATAAAAGAGGGATGGTCACCCATTCTCACCTCCATGCATCTCAATTCAACTAGTTTTAGAGAGAGAAAGAACTCCCACTAATTCTAGAGAGAGAAAGTGGAAGATTTCTTCAAAAAGGTGTTTAGTCCTTAGTCTGCTCTCGGGGTTTTAGAGTGTTGTTCGAAGGCTGGTTAAGGTGAGTTCTAAAACCCCTTTTCTACTTGTTTTCTACATTTTGAGGCTGATATGTATATTAAAATGATGTTTGTTCACTAACTGTATGTTTTTACATGTTTAAGTTCGACCCCCTTTTTATGAAAAAATTGTGTTTGAATGATGTTTGTGAAGTTATTTGATGTATAATATGGTCTAAATGTGAATCTGATGGATTTGTGTTAGTTATTCATTTATGAGTTCATTTTTATAGAATTATAAGTCATAAGAGCATAACCCTAAGTCTTGATGGTCGTCCGTTGTGGACATTGGCTGTCCGCTTTGGACACTTGGGTTTCAAAGGACTATTCGCTATGGATATTGGTTGTCCACTATGGACACTTAAAAGGTTTAGTTGTCCCTTGTGGACTTTGGCTATCCATTGTGGACCCTTATATTATAAAAAGCTATCCACTGTGGACTTTAGTCGTCCACTGTGGACATTGGTTGTCCACTGTGGACTTAAGTCGTCCGCTGTGGACCTTAGTCATCCGCTGTGGACTTTGGTCGTCCGCTTTAAGCACTTGTGTTAATTATTTTATTTTTAATTTTATTGAGGATGTATAAGAGGTAATTAGTGTTGTGCTTGAATAGTCTTTAAGTTTAAATTTTAATATACGGCTATTTAAAGTTTTAATATTATGACCCTTATATGGGGATATTGCTATGAATGATGTATATGTTTCATGATATGTGATGTTAATGATGAAGGATACCCTATAAGTTTTACCTATTATCAAAGTGGAAAATAATGAAGGAAGAATAATAGTGGAACCTAATGAATGTTACCCTAGGATCCTATGATGATGAAAAGCCTTACAAGCAAATCAGGAGAGTAACACTATTATGTTGTTACGTCAACTGATGTGCGGCTAATTTCAGTCCGAAGAATGCGCATCAGGGGTCATATCCTTGAGATTGAGCATGAACGATAAGGGATCCTTGTCATTTTACCTCGGTACTGTAGCCCCGTTAGTGCACAATGTATGGGGGCTTATCTATAAGCCTCGATGCAGTACCCGCTTAGTGCATAATGATGGGGGTTTAGCACATGGCATTGATCCATTACAATGAAAGATAAAGAAAGAAAGAAAGAAAGATAATGTAACGCCCGAAAATCTCGAAGAAAAAGAAGGCAGGTGAAGTTCTCGAGCGAAAGGAAGTTCTCGCACGAGAAGTTCATGCGAAAAGCTCAGCTGGGTATAAATAGCTAAGAACACCCAGTCTGACTCCGCGCGAAAAGTTCAGCTGCTAGAGAGAGAAATCGGCTGCGTAGAGAGAAAGTGAAGAATCCAATTGTTTAAGTTTTCGCTCGGCAAAGGCTTCGGGAAGGCTCCGTTTGTGCTAGAACTTCAAGAAGTGAGTTTCTAGTCCCCTTTTTATGCAAGTTTTATGTTTTGGGGCTATTATGCATACTAGAATGTTTGAATGTGCCTGTTCATGCTTGGTATGATGTTGTTTAAGATGTTTGCATGTTAGAACAACCTTAGACGTGATAAGTTGTGATTAGGCGGGAAGAACTTGTAGTTTTCACGAGAGCAGTTTTGATGTACGTTAAGAATCTGAATTCTAGGAAGTTCTCGCGCGAAAGGTGTAGTTTTCGCGCGATATGCATGTTTTTGCATGACAGGTAGTTCTCGGGCGATTTGTAAGTTCTCGAGCCACATGTGGTTCTCGTGCGACTTGACTATTTTCGCGCGATAAGATGGTTCTCGAGCGAAAAAGTAGTTTTCGCGCGAGAACTTGCTGATGTATGTTAAGTTTCCGCATGTTATCTTTTCATGTTAAACGATTTTAAAACTATAAGCTTTATGATGTGACTTTACTATATATGTATGAGTATGTAAGTAAAGTATTACGTAATGAAAGTGAAAGATAACGATGATGAAAGTGGAATCTAATGAATGAATGAAAGTCTTGAAAGCAAACTGAAAGGAGGTTCACAACTCATCGAGGGGTTGTTAGCTTAACTGTGTGTGGTCTAGCTAACCCATGAGGATGCATACAGGGGGGTCAGTCTTTGTGACTGATCAAGACTTACAAAAACGGGATCCTTTTCGCTTGACCCCAAGACGGAAGTTGCTTCATGCACAATGATGGGGCGTAGTATATGACAGGATATAGATTAAAAGTGAAAGAATGTAAACGAAAGGATGTACGAAAATGAACGATTATGAACGATGATGATAAGATAATAATAATTATTATCAAGATGTACGTACGATGTGTGATCATGAACGAAAGTAAAGGATATGTTTTAACGAAAAGTAAAGTATTTTAATTATAAACTAGAACTCACTCAGCTTCGCTGACTTTTGTATGCATAATAGTTGGCAGGTAACCGTTTGATGCTGAGGAGGTACAGGCATGGATGCATAAGCTAGTGGGAATGATTTGCGTCTGGCATCCATATTTTTGGAAATGATTATTGTATTAACAAAGTTTTGAGATGTAAATGAATGATTTGATGTATTGACACGATTTTAATCATGAATGAAAAGTTTTAATTCCGCTGCAAATGATGTGTTTTAAATGTATTATGCGATGATTGACCAACTGTAAGCGTCCCGGGAACGGGGTCTTACAAGTTGGCATCAGAGCCAAAGTTTAAGAGAATTGGGTAAAATATTTCAAAAACCTAAAACTTAAACTGAGAATGGGACGAAAAAAGGAAGGGATGCCAGTCCTCGTAGCTACATGTCTGCAGGTAAAGGTTTTATGTAAATGTTTTATGTAAGATAATAAAAAGGAATTATGTGCACGTGTTATGCGGTTTAGGTGCCCCTAGTAGATTTGGATACTGATGTAGTCAGGATGGGGAATGCTTGGAGAAGGAAGAGTAAAGTAAGTGGCTAATCACAACCGGCCACTGTAATTAGGGACTTACTATACTTGACGTAATCTGAGCTATTACCTTGAATGACCTTGTTGGTGTTTGAATCTTATAGCGCTTAGATGGCTGGTGGTAGATCCTCGAAGGCTTCCCTAGGTGGAGTGCATGGTGGGCGTGGTGCTGGAACATGTGCCATGAGGAATAAGGCTAGAACTGCCGAGACAGCACCTGCAGATCCCGAGATTAATCACCATGAGGGCGGTGATAAGAGTGCTAATCTGAGGGCCTCAGTGAAGAAGCTGGTGATTGAGGAGTTTTGTCCTCACATGGAACTCGATAAGGTCGAGAGGGAGTTCTTGCAGTTGGAGGCGGGAACTATGACGCACCAACAGTACACGATGAAGTTTAATGAGATGGCAAGGTTGGTGCTAGATTAGGTGATGCCTGTGTCACAAAAGATTAAGAGGTACATCTAGGGTCTGCCGGTGGATATCCGCCGACACATGATCGCCGCCCGGCCAAGTATGTTTAGGTCAGTGGTCGATTTGGCAGGAAGACTGTACGATGAAAGAGAGGAGGTGACCGTGGTGGAGGTGAACAGGAAGGGAAGTGGAGAGAGGAACTGGAGTGGGAAACGTTTTGGCAGTGGTGGTTTCACCCCCAAGGGCAAGAAAGCAAAGGTGGAGGATCGCAGGGCAGTTGCGATCGAGGTAGTGGCGAAGGTGTGCAGTAGGTGTGGGAGAGACCATGTGGGGAAATGTAAGTGGGGATCGAACGTCTGCTTCAAGTGTGGGAGGCCTGGTCATGTGGCGAGAGATTGCAGGGTTATAAAGTGTTATAAATATGGTGAAGAGGGCCATATGAGCAGGGATTGCAAGAAGCCAAGGGCTGAGAACTTCGGGGCAAGGAAGGGGATTGAGAATGAGGGGCAGAGGATGAAGGCCAGGGCATTCACTATGACTCGGGAGGAGGCAAGAGTGGGCCCCGATATTGTGTTAGGTACATTCCTAGTTAACCAGACTTGTGCCTTTGTACTTTTTGATTCCGGTGCTAGTAGGATTTTTATTTCTGCTGCCATCTATTTTAAGTTGCCCTCTAAGAGTAGAAAGATTAATAAGCCCTTCGATATAGAAACTGCTATTGGTAAGTCTACCAGGACTTCAGATGTGGTAGAGGATTGTGACATAGAATTGGAAGGCCATAGGTTCTCTGCTAGATTGTTCGTAATGTCCTTAGACGGATTCGATGTAGTCCTAGGGATGTATTGGCTAGCAGCCTATGATGCAAATATTGTGTGTAGCAAGAAGATGATTCGATTGACTGCATCGAATGGGAGTTCAGTGACGATCTATGGCGATAGGGTTACTACGGTTCCAAAGGTGATTTCGATGGTTATGGCTGAGAAGTGTATGAGGCGTGGATGTGGTGCCTATGTAGCCTATGTGAAGTATGTGGATGCGTCGGTACCACGATTGTCGGACATGCCGGTAGTGTGCAACTTCCCTGACGTATTCCCTGAAGACTTATCAAGTGTGCCACCTGACCGTGAGATCGAGTTCCAGATTGACCTCATACCTGGTCCCCAACCTGTTGCTAAGGCGCCGTATCGTCTAGCTCCCTCTGAGATGAAAGAGTTGATGACTCAGCTGCAAGAGCTGTTGGATAAAGGATTCATTCGACTTAGTATCTCTCCATGGGATGCTCCGGTCTTGTTTGTGAAGAAGGACGGTAGCATGAGGATGTGCATCGACTACCGTGAGTTGAACAAGTTGACCGTGAAGAACCGGTATCCGTTACCGAGGATTGATGACTTATTTGATCAGCTCCAAGGTGCCAGTTGGTTCTCGAGGATAGATCTCTGATCTGGTTACCATCAGAAGGTGAAGGAGCAGGATATACCTAAAACAGCTTTTCGCACACGTTATGGACACTACGAGTTTCTTGTTATGTCCTTTGGTTTAACCAACGTGCCAGCTGCTTTTATGGATTTGATGAATAGGGTGTGTCGGCCGATGTTGGATAAATTAGTGATTGTGTTCATTGATGATATCCTGATTTTTTCGAAGAGCAAAGAGGAACATGACGGTCATATTTGGGAGGTGCTGGAAACACTTAGAAGGGAGAAGTTGTATCCCAAGTTCTCCAAATGCGCATTCTGGTTGCGCGAGGTTCAGTTTTTGGGTCATGTGGTCAACCCAAAAGGGATCATGGTGGACCCGGCAAAAGTTGAGGCGGTGATCTAATGGAAGTCTCCAAAGACGCCATCCGAGATTCGTAGTTTCTTGGGTTTGGTGGGCTATTACAGAAGATTCATCTAAGACTTTTCCAAGATAGCTTCACCATTGACCAAGTTGACCAGCAAGGAGGTGAAGTTTGTATGGGGTCTAGAACAGGAGAATGCTTTTGAAGAGCTAAAGACGAGATTGACCCAAGCTCATGTCCTAACATTACCCGAAGGGAGCAAAGACTTAGTGGTCTATTCGGATGCTTCTTATTTGGGGTTGGGTTGCGTGCTGATGCAACGGGGGGGGGGGGGGGGTAATAGCCTATGCATCCCGACAGTTGAAAATCCATGAGGCTAATTACCCTACTCATGATTTGGAGTTGGCGGTGGTGATCTTTGCATTGAATATTTGGAGGCACTACTTATATGGGACGAAGTGCACTATCTTCACTGACCATAAGAGCTTGAAGTACTTCTTCGAGAAAAAAGATCTTAATATGAGGCAAAGGGGGTGGTTAGAGTTGATCAAGGATTATGATTGTGAGATCCACTACCATCCGGGCATGGCCAACTTAGTGGCGGATGCCTTTAGCCGAAAAGAGAGACCCGAGCCAATTCGGGTAAAGGCTTATCAGTTGGTAATGACATCTGACGTAATGAAGCAGGTCAAGGAATTTCAGGATGAGGCGTTGAAAGAGGATCGAATCAACTCCGAAAGGATAAAAGGCCTAGTCGCGGAGTTGGGTGAGAACACAATCGATGTTAGAAGCCGATTTGGGCGGATGTTGCTTCCTCGTTACGGGGATCTACGGGGAAAGATCATGGATAAGGCCCATAAGACTGGATACTTGATTCACCCCGGTGCCACGAAGATGTATCAGGATATGAAGAAGGATTACTGGTGGCCGGGAATGAAGCGTGACGTAGTGGAGTATGTGAGTAAGTGCCTTACTTGTCTTTAAGTGAAGGCAGAGCATCAGAAGCCATATGAGAAAATCCAACCTTTGGATATACCTGAGTGGAAATGGGAGCACATCACCATGGACTTCATTATGAAGTTACCACGTACAGCTAGGGGGATGATGCCATATGGGTGATCGTTGACCGTTTGACGAAGAGTGCTTATTTCTTGCCAATCTGTGAGACGTATTCATCTGAGAGGTTGGCGGATATATTCATCAAGGAGATCGTGGCTCATCATGGTGTACCGGTGTCTATCTTGTCTGACCGTGACACTCAGTTTACATCAAAGTTTTGGAAGAGATTTCATGACGCGATGGGGATGAAGCTACATATCAGTATGGCTTACCATCCTCAGACAGATGGTCAGTCGGAGAGAAATATTAAGACGCCAGAAGATATGCTACAGGCATGCGTGATCGATTTTGGAGGAAGTTGGGATGAACACTTACCGTTAGGCGAGTTCTCATATAACAATAGTTATCATGCCCGTATTGGTATGCCTCCTTATGAGATGCTATACGGTAGGAAGTGTAGAACGCCCGTATGTTGGGATGACATCGGAAAGAAGGAGTTGTGAAGCATTGAGGTGATCGAGGCTATGACTGAGAAGTTGGAGAAGATTAAGGCCTTTATGAAGGCAGCGAAGGATAGAAAAAAGTCGTATGCCGATAAGAGGTGTAGACTGATTGAATTCAAGGTGGGTGATAGAGTTATGTTGAAGGTCTCGCCTTGGAAAGGGATCATCCGGTTCAGAAAGCGAGGAAAGCTAAGCCTGAGGTATATAGGGCCTTTCCGAATTATTGCTCGGGTAGGAGAGGTGGCCTATTGATTGGAGCTACCCGATGAGTAAAGTGGAATTCACCCAACGTTCTATGTATCTCATCTGAGAAAGTGCTTAGCCGACGAGGATATGATTGTGTTTGGAGGATATTGAGGTAGTGTAACACCCGGAAATTTATAAAAAGGAAAAGAAAAGAAGAGAAAAAGGGGAAAGATAACATTTTTCAAAAGAAAAGGGGGTTAAAGTGTGCAAGTGGCAAACTTGCCTCTAGTGGGTTCAAGAAGCAGGGGATGGCCGCCCACACCCCCATTTCCCCACATCTGCTTTCGACTGCAAGAAGAGAAGAAGAAGATGCCATCGGTTCCTAGAGAGAGAAGGAGGAAGATTTGCTTGAAGGTGAGATTTTAAGGTAATTCTTCTCGGTTTTCAGTCGGGTTTCAGCTTCTAGACAGAGTTTCTGGTGTTTAGTGCTCTTTTTCGTGGGTTTTAGGTGCTGGAACTTCAAGTGGGCTCTCGGGTTTGAGGTGTTCTACTCGAAAGCTATTCAAGGTGAGTTCTAGATCCCCTCTTTTACTGGTTTTCTATGTGTTTGGGGCTGTTATGCATACTGGACAGAAGGTTTCTAAACCAAACTATGAATTTTAACATGATGTGTGACTATGTGTTGTTGATGTATGTTTTTAGATGATTTCTAAGTTGTGTATGATGTTTAGTAGGTTTTATGGGTATGTCATGTTAGATCTGTGCTAAGAATATATTAGAATGATGACTGGGAACTGGTTATGGCATAAGTTGCATCGCAGGTGGGTAACGATCATCCGCATTTGTTGGATGATCATCCGCATTTAGACTTGTTCACTCACATAAGTCTTTTGTTCATCCGCATTCATTTTTGTACATCCGTATTTGTTGGATGTTCATCCGCATTTAGACTTGTTCACTCGCATAAGTCTTTTGTTCATCCGCATTTATTGAATGTTCATCCGCACTCGTTTTTCTACATTCGCATTTGTTGGATGTTCATCCGCATTTAGACTTGTTCACTAGCATAAGTCTTTTGTTCATCCACATTTGTTGGAGTTCATCCGCATTTGCTGAACATTCATCCGCATTTAGTATTGTTCATCCGCATTTGGACTTGTTCATCCGTATTTGGTTCACCCGCACATCTTTAGACACTTAGAATATTTTCTGAGATTTTCATTCGCATTTTCTTGTCCGCATTTGCTGAACATTCAGCCGCATTGGCTCTTGTTCGTCCGCATTTCTTTGGGGACTTAGGATTTTTCTAAAATCTTGGGAAATAGAATGTAGTGTTAAGTTCTGGAATGTTTTGATGGTTTATGCCTGTTCATGTTATATGCTTGTGGGCTGTTGTTATTATGTGCCTTTACATGGCGTGATATGTATGAGTACATAAGTAAAGTATTATGTAACGAAAGTGAAAGATAACAAATGATGAAAATGGAAGTAATGAACGATGAGATCTTTGTTGCTGACCCCGGTTCTGTGTTAGCTTCGGCATGAGCGGGGGTTTATTTATAAACCCCGGCACAGTACCAGCTTTTAGCATGAGTCGAGGGTGTAGCATACGAGTTGAGATGAGATCCTTTTCGTGTACCCCGGGCTGTGTCAGCTTTTTAGCATGAGTCGGGGGTTTGTTTACGAACCCCGACAAAGTATCAGCTTTTAGCAAGAGTCGGGGGTGTAGCATGCGAGATGAGATGGGATCCTTGTCGCGTACCCCGGTGCTATGTCAGCTTTTTAGCATGAGTCAGGGGTTTGCTTACGAACCCCGGCATAGTACCAGCTTTTAGCATGAGTCGGGGTTATAGCATGAGGCAAGGTCCATAAAGAAGCTAGAGACGAATGATGAAATGATGATGAAGATAATAATTATTATCTAGATGTACGTATGATGTGTGATCATGAACGAAAGTAAAGGATATGTTTTAATGTAATGTAAAGTATTTTATTATGAAAACTAGAACTCACTCAACGTCATTGATTTTTTGTATGCATAATAGTTGGCAGGTTACCGTTTGATGCTGAGGAGGTGCAGGCATGGATGCATAAGCTACTGGGAATGTTTTGAGTCTGGCATCCACATTTTGAGATAATATTGTATTAATACAAATTTTGTGATGAAAATTAAAGATATTATGTATTGACGCATTTTTAATTATCGATAAAAAGTTTTAATTCCGCTGCAAATGGTGTGTTTTAAATGTTCTATGCAATGATTGACCGACCATAAGCGTCCCAAGAATGGGGCCTTACAGGTAGATGAACGGCTCAATTATGTGAAGCAACCGATGGCCATCATTGATAGAAAGGAGAAGAGGTTAAAGAACAAAGTGGTTCCACTTGTGCGTGTACAGTGGAAACACCGAAAGGGATCTGAGTCTACATGGGAGACCGAGGAAGAGATGAGACAGCATTACCCGTAGCTCTTCGAGAGCTGACAGGTTTCGGGGACGAAGCCTCAATAAGGGGGGTGGACTTGTAACGCCCGAAAATCTCGAAGAAAAAGAAGGCAGGTGAAGTTCTCACGCTAAAGGAAGTTCTGGCACGAGAAGTTCATGCGAAAAGCTCAGATGGGTATAAATAGATGAGAACACCCAGTCTGACTCCATTTCGCGCGAAAAGTTCAACTGCTAGAAAGAGAAATCGGTTGCATAGAGAGAAAGTGAAGAATCCAAGTGTTTACATTTTCGCTCGGCAAAGGCTTCGGGAAGGCTGTATTTGTGCTAGAACTTCAAGAGGTGAGTTTCTAGTCCCCTTTTTACGCAAGTTTTATGTTTTGGGGCTATTATGCATTCTAGAACGTTTGAATGTGCCTGTTCATGCTTGGTATGATGTTGTTTAAGATGTTTGCATGTTAGAACAGCCTTAGACGTGATAAGTTGTGATTTGGTGGGAAGAACCTGTCGTTTTCGCGCGAACAGTTTTGATGTACGTTAAGATTTTGAATTCTGGGAAGTTCTCCCGCGAAAGGTGTAGTTTTCACGCGATATGCTTGTTTTCGCACAACAGGTAGTTCTTGCGCGATTTGTAAGTTCTCACGCAACATGTTGTTCTCATACGACTTGACGGTTTACGTGCGATAGGATGGTTCTTGCGAGAAAAAGTAGTTCTCGCGCGAGATGTTGCTGATGTATGTTAAGCTTCCGCATGCTATGCTGTTATGTGTGATGCGTTATCTTTTCACGTTAAATGATTTTTAAACTATAAGCTTTATGATTTGACTTTACTAGATATGTATGAGTATGTAAGTAAGTATTACGTAACAAAAGTGAAAGATAAAAATGATGAAAGTGGAACGTAATGAATGAATGAAAGTCTTGCAAGCAAATTGAAAGGAGGTTCACAACTCATTGAGGGGTTGTTAGCTCAACTGTGTGCGGTTTAGCTAACCCATGAGGATACACACAGGGGGTCAGTCTTTGTGACTGATCAAGACGTACGAAAACGGGATCCTTGTCGCTTGACCCTAAGAGGTAAGTTGCTTCGTGCACAATGATGGGGTGTAGCATATGACAGGATCTAGATTAAAAGTGAAAGAATGTAAATGAAAGAATGTACAAAAACGAACGATTATGAATGATGATGATAAGATAATAATAATTATTATCAAGATGTACGTACGATGTGTGATCATGAACGAAAGTAAAGGATATGTTTTAACGAAAAGTAAAGTATTTTAATTATAAATTAGAACTCACTCAGCTTCGCTGACTTTTTGTATGCATAATAGTTGGCAGGTAACCGTTTGATGCTGAGGAGGTACAGGCATGGATGCATAAGCTAGTGGGAATGATTTGCGTCTGGCATCCATATTTTTAGAAATGATTATTGTATTAACAAAATTTTGAGATATAAATGAATGATTTGATGTATTGACATGATTGTAATCATGAATGAAAAGTTTTAATTCCTCTGGAAATGATGTGTTTTAAATGTATTATGCGATGATTGAGCAACTGTAAGCGTCCCGGGAACGGGGCCTTAAAAATAATGATTATCTTAATGAAATGTTATCTATCAATTTGACTGTTATGTATGATGGATGTGTGATCATTAAAAGAAGTTTTCAAAGATGTATATTTCCTATAATATTATAAAACTAGAATTCACTCAGTAACACTGACTTTTTTGCATATTAATTGGCAGGTAATAAAGTTGCTGGGGAGGCACGGAGATGGAGCTACTTAGCATCTAAAGACTGGCATCCACATGTTTGGCATAAATGATGTTTTTGTCTTGTAATACAACCAAAGTGTTTTGGTTCTAATGTCAACTGCGTATTTCTTGGCAAAAATATTATTACTAATGCGTAAAATGAATTATTTAAAGTATTCTACTGCAATGTTTCCATACATTAATGTATTTTATTATTATGTTATGAATGGCCAACTGTGGGGTTTCCCGGGATCGGGGCATTACAAGTTGATATCAGAGCCAATGTTTAAGAGAATTGGGTAAATTTATTTTCAAAACCTAAACTTAAACTGAAAATAGGATCAAATGAAGGGATGCCAGCCCAAGTAGTTACGTGCCATCACGTGAAAGTTTTCATATAAACTGGTATTATATGTGTGTGCTGCCTGAATTTATGTGCTTAGTAGATTTGAGTAATGATATTTGTCAGGATAGTGAGTGTTTAGGACATGGGGTAAGGTAAGTAGTTAATCACACTTGGCCACTATAATTATGGACTTACCATACTTACCATGATCTGAACAACCATCTTGAATGACCAAGTGTGGGGTTTCTCGGGATCGGGGCCTTACAGATATAATGATGAAGGCTAGAAAATCGAAGGTGATTCCTTATACTTTTTTTTCTAACCATTCGATGTTTTTAGGTGCTTATTGAATTTTTTGTTATGTTGCTAGAATGAACTAATCAAGATCAATGAACTAATTAAGAACCACGAGAAAATACGAGAATTGCAACTAAGGGAGAGGGAGTTTATTATGGTCCGATTAGTTGGTTAAAGTAATTATAAAGTTTTGATTTTGATCAAATATAGGGAAGATAACAATAATTGATGCAGGGCATAAGGATGTTAAGCAAAACCAACATCTAGACTAAATAGTAGAAGTTCAAGACACTGAAAAGAAAATATGTGAAGAGAAATTGAAAGAATTTGGTGCAGATAAAGATGGGAATGGGAAACAAAAAATTGAAAATGAAGAAGATGAAAATGTCAACAGTGAAGGCAAATTACGCTCTGAGTATTTATCATTACACAAGTTGTTCTTATATTTATAAATGTTACAAGATTGTTAATACATTATAGGCTTCCTTTCTATTAAATATTTTGATTATTAAGCAGGGAATATAATAACATCTTGTATGACATTGCTAGTTGACACCAATGCAACAACAACATAATATATGTTGTTCACCTTGGTCTATTCATACCAGTGTGTGCCACAAATATACCTAAAAGCAAATCAATATCCACCACTAGCAACAACACACAGAAAAATTCCTAGTGAATAAAAAACAAAGGATGTTGATAACGTAAGAGGTAATAAACGTAATAGTAAGTTATGTACTAAATCTGTAAACCTTGAACCTTTCTCAGTAATAGTTTGGTTTGGTTTGGTTTTAAATTATAACGGTTTGGTTTTGGTTTTCGATAATAAAATACCATAACTAATGGTTTGGCTCACGGTTTGACTAAAAACTGTAAAAACCAGACCGTGAACACCCCTAGTTAAATTAGATAAACATAACTTAGAAGGTAAATTACGCATCCAAAGAAATTAACTACGCAAGTTATATAAGTAATTACGCATGTTTGAGTTGTTTTCCCTCTTAAAATCCTAGGAAATATGAATAAAATGGATGCTGAAGAAACTGTTAATTCAGAGAAAGAGATATGAATGACTACAGTTGAAACAAAATTTAATGGAGGTAAATAAACATTGATATTACTTTATTTAAACAAAATGTGTTTGTGAAAATATTTTAACCACATAAAATATAGGTAAGAGTACAGTAATTGATGCAGGGCATGAGGATGTTGAGCAAAACCAACATCTAGAAAAAAACAATAGCAGTTCAAGACACTACAAACAATAAGGGTGAAGTGGAATTGCAAGAATATGGTGTAGATAAAGATGGGAATGGTTAAAAAATAACTGAAATCTCTCAAATCGAGATTGCACATCAAAAAGCTTCTAGTCTGGAAGAACAATTGACTAAATAGAAAGTTCCACTAGAAGAGAAGCGACACATGAAGGAAGTTACTACGAAAGTCAGACCCAAAAAACAAAAAACAGGCCATAACATGAAGGTTCATATATATACTTTTATATCTTATCATCATGGTAATTTTTTACTTTTATTTCTTGCTAGGATCATAAAAGTGGAAACAAATGTCACCAATGTAAGAAAAACAATAGTAAAACTGGTGTTGCTTGCACTAGGTGTCAACAAAAATCCTATTGTATAAAGTGCATCAATGAATGGTAAATTTGAAGTGCCCTTTCTAGAGCTTGATTGTTTTCTTACATTTTAAACCAAATTTATCTCTTGAACATTCAGGTATCCTCAATTACAAGAAGACATTGCATATCTGTGCCCAATTTGTCATGGTAACTACAATTACAACGAGTGTTTACAGTTAAGAATTAAGGTTTATAATGTGCTTAACAGACAGGATTACGTAGATTCAGCTCACGTGCTTATGTTGTAATGTTTTTACTTTTGAAAAACAGACTCTGGACATAAACTTCGATTGGCATGTGAAGATGCAACATCATCACTATCCTTCCGGTTATAAAACAAATTAGTAAAGAACAAACAGATGAGCTATCCATAGAAGCAAATTCTCAGGGGGTACCAGTGTCTTCGATAAACGTATACCAGGGTAACTCTTCCCCTGAAGAACACATCTACTGGTAATTTTTGCACAAGTATTTTTGTATTTCGCATAAATATCTTTGTATTTATGCATATTTTTTGGACTAGCAACTACTGCTCAAATCAATTTTTGATCTTCATTGGAGCTGTATGAAAGGCAACTACGATTTGTGTCTTAATTGTTGTCGGGAAATACAAAAGAAGGACCCTCTTCCAAAACAAGCAGAATTTAGCTATTATGGTAGATATGACCTTTGCCACTTGCCCTTGGGGTGTCTAGATTCCAACACTTCAAATAGCCTAAATGGGTACTAAAAGATGGGAGTATAGTTTGTCCTACAAAAATCAATGGATATGATGATTCTTTATTAGAGCTCACCCGTATCTTTCAAGAAGATTGGATCTCAAAGTTGGAAACGCAAGCTGATAGTATGTTGAAAATAGTGCCACCATATTTTGAGCCAGTTCCGTTGAAACCCAATTTTCATACACACCTCAAAGCAGCTCAAAGTGAAATATCAAATGATTTCCTATATTGCCTTTCACCAAAAGACATCTCGGAGATGGATAACCTTATTCGTTTTCATCAACACTGGAGGGAAGATCAGCCGCTAATTTTTAAGGATATTTTAAAGCAGACTAGTGGTTTAAGGTGGGAGCGATAGTGATGTGCCGTGCATTGCTTAAATATTTGAATTCTAAAAAACAACCAAATGTCAATACCATTGATTACTCGACTGGTCTTGTGGTAATTGATTTTCTTTGATGACCGTGTATATGTGTTCTTTAATGATTGTGTATATGTATTAATTTTGATAATTTAGACATTTGACCAGTTGACTTCTAAGTTTCAGGCTGAAATCCGTGCTTCAGAATTTTTCATAGGTTACAATAAAGGAATACGACATGATGATTCATGGACAATAATGCTTAAACTAAGAAACTTTCTCCCTAACAATAGCTATGAAGATGTTCTACCAAGACATTATGATGAGTTCATTTGTGCTTTGCCTCTCCTAGAATACATTGAGCCAAAGATAGGTGTTTTTAATCTTTCTGCGAAGTTATCACCACGTATTAATAAACTTGATTTGGGTCCAAAATCATACATTGAGTATGGAAGAACCCAAGAACTTGGAAGAGGCGATTCTGTGACCCATCTTCATTGTGATATAGAAGATGCAGTATTATTCCAATCTCAAATTTAGTATCTTCATAGTCATGAATGAATTTGATGTGTATAATGGTTCAGGTGAATATATTGTCACACACTGCGGAAGTATCAGTTAGTGATATGGGCGAAGAATCAAAGGAAACAAATGGTGCTCTTTGGGACATATTTCGAAGGGAAGATGTGAAAAAGTTATTGATAAGGTATAATTTTTTCTTGATTTTTGAGTTCATGTTCGTTAGTAACTCATAGAAGTGATGGTTTGTGTAGGTTTATAATCTTATTCTTGATTAAACATTCTACTTGACATCGGAGCATAAAAGGAAGCTAAAAGCAAAACATGGTTGGTATTTACCTGAAGTGCTTAGCTGACCTAATATTATAAAAACACTAAAAGTTCCTTGCAATGAATAAGGTGTGGAACCATGGACATTTACACAACATCTTGAAGAAGCCATTTTTATTTCTGCCGGATGTCCACACCAAGTACGAAATCTCAAAGTAAGTTTTTTCTACTCTTACTATAATATAACTCCCCGCCATCTCTCTTATGAATCACCTTTTTTTTATTGTATTAAATAACATTCGAAACATGTCATTGCTTATTTTTGTGCAGTCACGTACGAAAGTAGCCATGGAATTTGTTTCTCCTGAAAGCATCCAAGAATGTATCAGAATAACACAAGAGTTTCGTAAGCTTCCAGCTGTTCATCACTCCCTAGAAGACAAACTAGAGGTAATGAAATTCTCACTGTCGACATCAACTTTAATGTAATCGTTAGAGGGGGCAAGTCACGGGTTTGTGGAAACTCGAACTTGGCTTGGTAGTTACCCGTATTGGGATTTTTTATATGTAATAGAAACTTAGAAATACACTAGAAACTACAATAAGATAAAGTGACAATGTCTCTAAAAGTTTATTTTTGTATATTTAATGTAAATAGAAACTACAATAAGATAAAGTGATAATGTTACTAAAAGTTTATTTTAAAAAATTAGAAATTATTAATAAAAAAATATTGATAAATTTCCCGAGTTTGATCTTAGTCGGCCTAGTTTGGCCTGCGTTGACCTGAGTTAGCCCGTTAGGTGGCTGAGTCATGAGCCGAACCCGGGTACCCGGCTGAATTAGTAGGGTTTTACAACCTTGATTTTTAACTAAAATTGCATGAGAAAAGTATGGTTTGATGGAACAGATAAAGAAGACGGTGTTGCATGCTATGGACGAAACACTAAAAAATATCAAGTGTCATAAGCGATTGAAGAATAATGAAGGAATGTAGCCATTTTACCATTTATAAGTAGTATTTAAAGATTTTACCATTAGCAGGGTGACGTACACAACCCAAATATGTACAAGTTAAGCCATGTCTGATTTTGTTAGCATAAGACAAAATAGTATGTTGATAACCCGTTTTTTTAATTTACTGTGATTGTTGACTGTCTTGAGGTCAAACAACGGTACAACAACATGTTACAGAAAATTTTGTTGACTGTCTTAAGGTCAAACATCAGTATAGCAACATGTTACAAGAAATTTTGACTTTTCTGAGGTCAAACTGCATATTTTAGCGACTCCGCTCTTACAATAATTGTTCAACAAATTGGGATTTTGGGCTTTTAAATATATGAAAGGGGAAGGCTATATTCGAGAACTTTGGCTGAAGTTTGTGTTGGAACACGTTGAATGTTAACTTTCTGAAACCGTAGTGAAAGTTCTAATGTTTCGATCAGTTGGTTTTGGAAGTTCTAAATACTGTAGTGAACGGTTCGGTTTACCATTTATATAAAATGTTACTGCTCTTTATAAGTTGGGATCAAGCACACCAAGACAAGGAATTGGTGATTCAGTTCATCTATTGCTAATTAGAATGATTTTTATATCTTGTTTTAGCTTATATGAGTAACGATAATCTAGTTTTGCTGAATGTGGAGTTTGAGTATAGAGCTTTAGCTAATTTATTCTAACTTGTAGTTAAGATATATGGTGTAAACCACTAGTTCACATCTTTTTGTAGGAATTAAATTTAATTTGTAATATCACTCACTGGTGTTATAGATGTGATGTTGTTAGCTGGAGTTAGCAGTGAGCTTTTTAGATGTAAGAGGAATATGATTGAGACAATCCATCCACTAGCATCCATCTTCTTTCTTTCGTGAGGGTGAAGATGAAGATGTGATAGATGAAGATGAAGATGTGAGGGAGAGAGGGAGGGTGGGAAGGTGAAGATGTGAGTCTCGAGGAGTATGACCGGACGGAGGGAAGCATTTATTGTTAAAGCAATAGGTGTACTCTATGATCCTAGCAGTAAAGGGAGCAATAGAGATGTGAGGGAGGGAACTATTTGTGCTCTTTTAAAAAAACTATTTTTTTTTAACGGCAATAGAGGAATTTCATTAAAGCAGCCTAGCAAGGAGCTAGGATAATAGAGTACACATTATAAGAAGAGGAGAGTTACAATGTTAAAGCAAAAGTACATCATTGGTTCCGGTAAGTGACGATGATTCGATTAAGTTCCATACTTGCATCCTGTTGTTTCCAATCCACAAGAAAGACATAATCTTTACCTCGTCATCGATCTTTCTAGCTTCAACAATCCCACTGTTATGTATTCAATCATTCCTCGCGCGCTAAAATCACCAACATGTGACAAGGGTAATGGCATTCAAAACTTTCTTCCATTTGATCAACCCTGACCTATGAACTTGTAATTGATAAAGATCTTGGATTTAATCCCTATTCTTTGCAACTTGCAAATATGATCCTTGATATTTAAATTCTCTTTCTTTTTTAGTCCAAAACTCTAATTTTTGTTAAATTTCAAACATAAAAATTATTTACATCAGGAATAATTTTGTCATTTAAATAGGCTTATGTCCATCTTTATTTTTTGATTCAGATCCTCCTTTTTATAATCTTAAAATCCACACAAGCCTATATTCATGTTGCATACAAGCTCTTGTTGAAGGTCCAAATGATTACATATGAAGCTCCGATAACACCTACAAAGATGAATAATGATGCATATAAACATTAAACTCGGTAATTTTCTTCACAGAAAGTTGCTTAAGCATTAAAACAAATTCAACTATCACCATACAGTTGATCATCAACAACATCAACTAAAAACCATAATTAACTTGTACAATTAAACATAGATACCAACTAATCACTATTTAGATATCAAATCACCGACCTGAGCCTCTCGCCTCTAAATCTCAAATTCTCGTAGCCAACTTGATACGACCTACTCAATCCCAAACATTTAACATGAAAAAGATAGATTTTTCCAACATTTTTCTCTTCTCAATACTCTAAATATGCAATGACAATACAAAGGAAAGAAATTCTAGTGCATGATGGCTGAAAATAATGAACATTACTGTGACCATGTATCCATTATCGAGATCATTTAAATAATGTAGACTAACTTCGTGCATGCAAACATGGAATAAGATAAGTAAACAAGAGAAACTGAGGCTTCTAATTTGACGGGCCCTTATTCCTAGAATAGAGTGGGTATTCTTTAGGTTCCTACAGGTTGCTTATTATCCTGGTCACGGTTTGACCCGTTCATTTAAGTCGGATTTAAAGAAGTAGAAGAATGAGTTTAGAGTCTTGGTGTGCGGTTGTTGGGGTGGTTAATGGTGGAATGAGGAATCTGTGCGACTTCTTCACTCCTTCGAAAGCCAAATTCACCAATTAATTTGTTGGCAGTTTGTTTGGTTCTCGTTGTTGTTGGTAAGTGAGATTTTGAAGGAGTAAACAAGATTAAATCGATTTCTTTGTGATTTTGAGGGAGGAAACAAACCTACCATTTAACCATATAACTTTTTGCAATGAAATTAAAGCTCAATAAACAAAGTGTTATAAATGAAATGGCATAAATAGCCTTGCATTAATTTTTAGTTTTAACAAAAGTTAGAGTGTTGGATTAAAAAGAAAGAGAAATTAAAGATTAGGGATTATATTTGCAAGTATCAAATATTAGGGACCATATTCACCATATTGATGAAAGCACAGGGACCAACCGTAAAATTTACTATAATAATACTAATAATAATAATATAAAATAGTGTTTTTTAAGATTTTCATATGATCTCTAAGACTATGTTTCATGTTAGTAATGTGTCATTCTTTATTAGTCATTTACTTAGGTCCCCGAACAATTTACAGTGATTTACTTAACGGTATTGTTAAACTAGTCACATTTATTAACTCAATGATATGATAAAGAAACATAATCTATTTTTTCTATAAAACATATTTTTAAAAACACAGTCTATAAAATAAAAAACATAGTCTATTTTTTCTATAAAACATATTCTTAAAAACATAGTCTATAAAACATATTTTTTTAATAAATTAAAGATGTAAAAAAAGGAAAAAAAGAAAATAAAAACTTTTTATACAACAAGCTACGGATACCCTATTTTTAAGTAGAAATTTTTTTTATTATTTATTAGATTATGGTATGTGAACAAAACACGAAAATGGAGGCGACATCCATTTTAATTGGGTTTTGACCTTTATTATTTTTATTCAATTTTTTTTCCTTTACTTCTTTTTTGTTATGTAATTAATAATTTATTCTCCATACCAAGACTAACCTTTTATTTACTAAAATTTTTGAATATACCGTCTCAATAGTCTTGACAACTATGTTTTATTTTCTCTTACGTATCTATGTTTCAAACACACCTTAACGACCCTGAAAACCCGCGATTCAAAGTCAATTTTATTATTAAACTTTGTTTAATAACCTTATGCTTCATGGTAATAAATGCAAATGTATTCTGCACTTTTACATTTATTATGGTATTAAAGCAAATAAACTATAAAACATGGAAGCTTAAACGGTCAAGAATAAAAATTAAAATAGCAAAAGCTATAAGCCTAAATACTTGTTCATTATGTTTGCTATTATTGTTTTGTTGTAGGTATCTCCATAATAGAGGGGCGTTTAAGGTTTTTGGTGGCAAAAAGCAGATAATGAAAATAAAAGCCCCTTTTGTTAAAAATCCCCCTCCGGCCACTTGGCAACTAGTTAATTTTCCTATCATAAATTTAGGGAATCTATTAGTCACATTTGAACAAAGTTATCTAATATAAATTTATCAAAGTGTTGTTATATTATTTTTCTTTAATTTAAAATTAATCTTTTACAGATTTACGGAATTAATTAGTTGAGGCTTAATTTCAAATTCAAAGTTATCTATACTATATTATAATGCACGAATAAACGATTCCGGTTAAAATTAAGAGATTTGTAAATTTTAAACATAAGGTACAACCTAAAAAATCAATTTAACAAGGGTAATTATGTCTTTCTAACGCTAATAAAAAAGTGAAACTTTAAACTTATTTACACTTAGACCCTTGTATCTTTAATTATATACAATTTTTTTCATGTTTGTTATAATATACTTAAAAGAAGAATTAAGTTTTTTAAATATAAAACTAACCAGAGACGAGTACCATAATAAAAAGTGTCGCACGCGCCGCATCGCGCGGGCACGTTAGTAGTCTATATAAATTAATCAAATGGTGATTATATTATTTCCTTTACTAAACTTTATTTAATTTAATATATTTCCAAATGCAAGTATATTGTTATTTATTTGTTCTTTTTATTTAAACTTTTTAAATATACAATCTAAATTTATATTCTTAATATGTTTCCGTGACTGTGTTGATTTTATTTTTTTATTCTCTTACGGAAATAATTGGTTTCCAAATTATATTTTTAGTACTATATGAATTATATACGTAAATGGTATAGTAAGTTTGAAAAGTTTTTGCAGTTGAAAATTTATAATATACTAGTTGTAACTTTTATTTCGTTTAATCATTTATCATTTTTAGCTTTAAACTTATGTATTACATGGGATCTAACCTGGTATTATTATCATAACAACATGTGATAATCTTAAAAAACACTCTTTTATATTATTATTATTATTATTATTATTATTAAATGTTACATTTTGTTAGACGTCAATTATTATGTATTTATGGTGGAGATTTTGTAACAATATACTACGTATGTAAATCTTAATCTTAATCTTAATATATAATAAACCAATAAGTTAAGCTGAGTTATCATTTTAAACAACTTTTGAAAGGTGTCAATTAAGGAGAGTGGTTTTGCCACTTGGCAACACAAGAATCACTCGGGTCAATTTCTCTACAGTACACGTATTCAAAATTCAAACACACTTTCCTAAACAAGAGGTGTAACTGCCGTCCAATTTCATCTCTTTCTCATTTTAGCCTTTCTTTTTTTATCTCTTTCTCAGTTAACGCCTCTTCCCCGATCTTTCCAGCATTCCAAATGAAATTAAACCACACAATCAAACCTTAATTTGCATCAACCATTCTCTCTTAGCATCTTTGAGACTCACGCCATTGTTTTATGAAGATCTTCTCTATTTTGATTTTAGAATTTCTGGTATTGTGTTTAAACTTAGGTTATTTGATTTACATTCCTGTTTTGTGTTAAACCAGTCCGAGGGATTAATCTTTTTATAAATTTCTATGATTTTAGTTTCAAGTAGGTTTAATTGTCTGATGAATTGTTTTGTTTTGGTCTTTTGGGTGAAAACAAAAACACGCACTACGTTCGCTAATCAAATCAAGAACCGGCTAAGCAACACCGGAAATCAGATCTGAAAGTATCGATTTCATCAAATCTTGTACAAGTTTGTGATGTCGCTGCTCCAGCTAATTCTGTTAAACAAATCTGCATATGAGATAGAAAGAAACCGTGTAATGACTCACATGTAGATTATTAAAATTTGATTTATATCACGGTTTATATAATTGAATATTGTTGTTGTAGGTTTGCGTGCGATTCGGTGACCTGCTTGGCTTCCGATTGCAGGTTGTCTTGTTTGTTTTCTGTAATTGTTTACTATGCTTCTTTGTTTAACCTAAATTTTCGTCTTTTTATGTTTTGTTGTTGTAGGTTTCATTTGTGTTGGCTTCTCCTTTGGTTTCTGTTTGCACTCTGCTGGTGTGTGATATTCATTTATTTTGAAATTGCTATGATATACTACTGAAGGATCATATGAGGCTAGGTCAACTAAAACAACACTTAAAGTATTTTGGAGTATAGTTGAACAGGTTTTTCGAAAACAAAGCTGCTCTTTCGAAAACAAGTTTAAGATCTTCGAAAACAAAGCTGCTCTTCCGAAGACAAGTTTAAGATCTTCCGAAGCTTAAGTATGAAAAACTTCCTAAGGAAAACAAAGTCTTCCGAGACTAAATAGTTTTCCTTCCGAAGTATATGAAGAACTTTCGAAGGTAGAACCAAGTCTTCCGAGACCAAGTAGATCTCTTTCCGAAGTATTCACACTTAGAAGGTCCAATTCCGAAGAATAGTCATGAAGACTTGCAGAACACTCGGAAGAAATTGATTCTTCCGGAGTATAAATGGCATCGAAAGAACTTATTCTTCTGAAGCCATTTACCTTCGAAAGAATCAATTATGAACCAGTGGACATAAGTATGGGTTGTCTGACATCCGCTGCCAACTCTGATATACTGCATAACGTTTTTCCACGCCCATGTAGTTGACCATACTTTAATCCACTGTTCGCCTTTTAGTTGGTGACAAAAAGTAAGTCATGGATATGTCATGACTACCTAATTTAGGATAGTATTTTATCTTAGATACTTTACTTATAGCAATATAGTATTTGTCTAGTAGTAAATTTCAACCGGTTATCCAAGTATAACCGGCTGTAGATAGTAGTATATATAGTTTCTCATTGTAACTTAAGTAACCATGCTTGTAAGAGTCTTGTAATACTGAGTTGAGATGTAATATATACAAGTATTTTGAAAACCATTCTTGTGTTCATTAACTTATTATATTATTGTCAACTTAGTTAGAGATTCTTCTTCTTCAACCGAATGAAACTTAGTGAGTTTGTGAGCTAAAACTTCTGTTGAGAGACCAACACCGATCCTGCATACTGTTTATATATGAATGAATGAGTTGTATATAGATTATTTTTGGGTTTGTTGTATTCAATTCAGATACATAGGTTATCTATATGTATTGTGCATATTGCTTGCAGAATTACATAATTTCATAAAAATCTACACATGACTTTGTAATATGAATGTGTAAGGATCACATTTAGAGGCTGATGCAACCAAAGAGCTCTCAGCATGCACATATGAAGTACAAGGAAGTTATTTCGGAAGATTTGATATAACTCAGTAAACTATATTAAGTATCAAATCTTTCAAAGCCAAAAGACCATATCTTCCGAAGCTAAAGATGAAGTCTTCCTAAGCTTCAAAGACAAAGTCTTCCGAAGCCAAAGACCGATTTCTTCTGAAGACAGATAAGATATGCTTTTTCTGAATCACCTTTTGACAAAAGCTGAACAACTTTCCGCTGCCACTTCTGATGACTCACCAACTTATATGAGTTGGTGAAAAGTCCTTACTTTTGTTAAACTATAGATTAAGGTCTTTTGTCTGTAACTTTCAACTCTTGTACTTTTATCCTTTTTGTAATATATTAGGATGTGAGTTATGGTATGTCATAGTCACTAGTCAAAATGCAATCGTTCTTTTGACTCTACATTGATCTTGTTGTCTATATTAGTGTTTCAAGCTAGCCTTCAAAGTATGGCCGGTTGTAGGATTTAGTATAAAGTATCTCAAGTACTTGTATCTTTAGATAAACTTTGTAACACTTTGTAAGAACTTGAGAGCAATATACAACATTCTTGAAAACCATATTATCTTGTTCTTGTTCTTTACTTGTGTTCTTTGTTTCATCATAAAACCGATTCTCTATTTGATCTGTTACATTGTGAAACTGTTGCATTGACTTCCTTTCAACGATCCTACAATTGGTATCAGAGCATTTTAGGCTCTTGATTGTAAGATCTCTTCAGTTTTCACAAAACATTTACCAGCTCAAATGGCAGCTATCTTTAAAGCTGATATGGAAACCGGTACCATGACAAAGTCTCCATTGATCACTCCTGATGACTTTGATACTTGATGCCAACGTATGGAAGGGTTCATCAAGTTTCAAGATAGCAGGATGTGGAGATCTGTTGTTAAAGGACCTCACATCCTAAGCACCTCTTTAGCCACTACTGGAGGTGGGATGATTCCAAAGGAAAAGTCCGACTACTCTGAGGAAGACTGGAAGAAAATTTATGTAGATAAGAAGGCCATGACCGCTCTCTAAATTGCTCTTCCAAACTCTATCTACAGAGGCTTCAAGAAGTACAAAACTACTAAGTATCTCTGGGATGCACTTAAGCTTATGTATGAGGGGTCTGAGGAAGCCAAGGAAAATAAGAAAGACCTCATGAAGCAGCAGTTTGAGAACTTCACCTACAAAATATATGAAACCATGACTCAACAATACTTCAGGTATGTTGAGTTGTGGATACTCTAATGGATGTTAGAGTAAAACTTAAGAATAGGGACATTGTGAGGAAGTTCATGTTCTTTCTTCCCAGACAATGGACTCACTACTCTAGGCCATTAAAAAATCTGAAAACCTCTCTACCCTTACTCTCACAGAGCTGTATGGTATTTTTAGTGACTACCAGATGGAGATGAACATGTGAAATCCATCAAGCAGCTCTTCCAACAATCAACATAGTTCAGCCCTTTATGTGGTTGAAAGGATAGCAGAGAACCACAACATCATCTTATCTGCTACCCTGACAACTCACAAAAGGGTCCTTTCATCACCTTCTTTTTGACACCAAAGGAGAGCTATGTAACCTTTCGTGTTTTCGTTAAATAAAAGTTAATTTTGTTACGCATTTGTAAGGACCATTTCTGTCATTTATGAAATTATGTGGGCCATTTATGTTTAATTTCTTGTTAATTTACAAGTTAATAAATTGTTATATTTAATAATAATAATAATGATAATAATAATAATAATAATACTTGAAATTATTACTTTTGTTTATTATTATAAGTTCTACCCTAAATGATAATAATAATAAAAAAAAATAATAAAAATAATTTATAAAAGTTAAGTAAGCTAATATAAAATATATATATATATATATATATATATATATATATATATATATATATATATATATATATATATATAACTTTAAAAAAAAAGTTTGGGGGGCTTTAATGTCAATTTGAAAACTTAAAATGAAAGTTTTAGCATAAAATAACAAGAATTCAAAGTTGAGGGACCAATGGTGTAAAGTACTAAAACCCAAACCCCCCTTCCCTCTTTCCCCGTAAATCCGGCGGCCAACTCCGGCCACCCCTCGGCCGACTCTCCGGCGAGGCCAAAACCCCTGAAATCCTTCGTATTTCGACATCAAACTATCCCAATCGGTTCGTGTGCATGATTCGAAACCGTTTTAGAACCTTAATCGCCTTTAAACAACGGATATGAACTCGAAAGACCCGAGTAACCGTCGCCATTATCAACAGAGCCGTTCGGCATTCAAGACTCAATAATAATCCAATTAATTAAACTTGAACAATCGTTTAACTATCCCTAATCTATCACCACCTGCAATTTCATCTGAGAAACACACAAACCCCGCATTCGATCCCCACTTCCATCGTGAACTGCAACCGTAGTGTTGTTCAACCTTCAGTCGTTCTTAATTAAAATTGATAAAGGGCTTTCAATCACCGAGACCATTAGAAGCTATCTGTGCAACGAATTTGATTATTAACATCATTTGCAACCTGAACCAATCTCGACATAGCCGCGACTTGTTCTTCGTCTTGCTCACCATCGATTCGACTTTGATCCGGGTAAGTATACATATTATCATGTTCGTATGATCATTACAAACAAAAGCCCTAAGTTTAATTCGGCTGAAACATACGAATTATCGATCAATTTGATGAAATCCGAAGTTAGGGTTCATGGGATTTGGGGGTTTCGAGTAGTTAATGCTTTTAACAATTAAAAACCACTTTCTGTCAGGCATAGGCGCCCTAGCCTAATGGTAAACCACTCACATGTCATCCTTGAGGTCCCGGGTTCGAACCCGGGCAACCTCAAACATTTTTTTTAAGGCTTTTCAGCCTTTAAATAAATTATAGAAAATTTTTAATAATTATAAAAATTATTCTTGTAAACTTTAAATATTTTTTAAGGATACCAAATTATTTTCTGTAAATTTGTTACTTTAATATTTTTATAAAATATTTTTAACACATGTAATACTTAGTTTATTTTTATAAAAATAAACTCTAAGTAATAGTTTAAATCACTAAATTATTATTGGTTAACACGTTATCTTTAATAATAGTTTAATCATGATAATTATAAAATTTATTTATATTTTATAATTTAACTTTACAAATTATTATAAATGATTTTATTTCCTCTCCATATTAAATTACCTAAATTGTATTTTTCTTTCATTGGATTAAAATATATATATATATGATTTTCATAGTTAACCTTATTTGTAAAAACCCCAAATTCCTATTGAAACCCTAGTTCACGTTTAATCGTTAATATTACCTCTAATCTTAACCTTGAAATATATACGTTAGGTAACTTGAAAAAGAATCGTTGGAGCACCGTTTATTTCTTGTTATCATCCTATATATATATATATATATATATCATGTGAGTTTTCATGCCCCTCTTTTACTTTATTTCACACCTTTTGGGGTGAAACATGTTATCCTTATAAACTTGCACTCATAAATATCTTGGTACTTGTAAATGCACGAGCAATTCATTTATAAACTTTGTCATGGTTATTTGTAATAATGTGAGTCTTATATGATGGACATTATATGTTGACAATCATTAACTATTGCTAGCCTGGCGACGTCATAGATCTATGGGCCTGACAAGCCTATTTGGTGCTAAAGCCGAGGTTATTGCCGGCTCCTGATGACGTATGCTTGTTCATCATGGGAACCAAGTACACTTAGCTAATCGTTAAACTTGTAAATGATATTCTTGGTCAAGGTTTGATTGTAGCGATATGTTATCTATAAACTTGCTTTATTCGTAATCATTGACATGAATTGCTACTTGTAAACTTTTATATATATATATATGTATGTATGCTTAACCCATGGAAACTCACCAACTTTTAAAGTTGACCCTTTTATTTTTTTAACATGTTTCAGGAAATGCACAAGGTTGATGATTATCTTTTGAAGCATGCTTACACCTAGGATTTGAACCTAGGAAAAATAAATAAAATAACTTGAGACTACAAAGTTGAACTTTGTTTATTTTTGTTTGTTGAGACATTTGGTTGTAATGTTTATTTCAACTTATGAGTTTTTATATTTACAATTTATGGTAGTGTTATGTGGCTGTGAACAATCTTAACCCTCACATCTCGACGTTTCCGCCGTTAAGGTTGGGGTGTGACAAGCTACATCCAAGAAAGCCCATTTCATGAGATAAGCTCTGCCCAAGCCATTGTGTCTGCTGATAAAAGTTGTGGAAACTTTCTCTTCACTCTTGAAGACTTGGATTGTATCCATACAGATGACCTGGAGTACATGGAGATAGTCCAGCAGATGACTTTTCTCACTCATTGAGCCAAGAAGTTCAACAAGAGAACAGGAAGGAAGTTTTCAAGCAATGTGGCTAGTGAAAAGTTTGGCCTGGATAAAAGCAAGGTGAAGTGTTACAACTGTAACCAAATGGGACACTTTGCTAGAGAGTGCAAGGCACCAAGGACAAATGGTGGCCAAGCACAACCCAGACCAAACTACACTAATACAGCTCCTAGAACCGAGAAGCCAAGCCAACCTAAACAACATGCTGCTGTTGCTGGTAAAAGAAGCTTTGACTGGAGTTTTTAGGTAGAAGATGCTTCTCCAAATTAAGCACTGATAGCTGATCATGGAAAATTCAAGGTATTAGAACATCTTTGTACTCCTAAATGTATTGCTAAAGTTAATATGTACAGGTCCTACAACTTGAAAGTGAGATTTGATAGTTGATTTTAAAAGTGTAGAAAATGATTATAAACTTAAAATTGAAGATTTAGATAAAACCATTTCTACTTTTAAGCATGAGCATATAAATTACAGGACTCAAATCAAAGATCTCATAACCAAGTTAACTGAATGCTAAGCTGAGCTTGTGATCAGCAAAGCCAAGCCAGAAAAATGTATTCTTGAAGAGGAAACCTTCAAGAACATAATATCCTTATCCTTGTATACAAATATTTGTTTTCAGAACAGGCAGGGACTAGGGTCAAGTGAGATAGCTCCTCTACACACACTCCTATCTGTTAGATCTCCAAGGTGTGGAACTTGTCAAGATGAGCTGCTTTCTATTGATCCTATCCAAGAGAAGGATGAAGATGGTAGGAGACAGTAAAGAATGAACTTGAGGTGAGTGACAAGGGTTATCCTAAGAAAGGTCACTATTCTCCTAGAGGGAAGAAAGAACCAGAGATGACTAAGTCTGCAAAGAAGAACATGATAAGGGCATCCAAAAGAAAATCAATAAAGCCCAAGAAATCAAGGCCACTTTTAACTTCAAACAAAAGCAAGTTTTCATTTCTGCTGGATTTGAAGTGGTAAAAATTAAAGACTTAACAATGCACTCTAGTACCAGGAGTCCTAGTTCATGTCTAAATCATCCTGGTCAGGAGAAGAAGGCTGATCAAATGTGTATCACTGCTGCACAGCCTGAACCATCTAGTTCCAAGAGTAAGCCTCACCCTAAGAAGCATATTGCATCATCTAAGAAGATGAAGAAGGAAGTGAAAAGTGATCAAGCTTAACCTCCTACTCAAAAGAAGACTCTCAGAAGCATGCCAACTGAATGCATCATGTGTGGTAGTACTTCTCACTTTCCCAAGGATTGCATCTATAATCCTAAAAGTACTATCCACATGACAAAGAAGAAAACTTCTGAGAAGAAGAAGAAGAAGATAGCTTCGTAAGGAAAACCTCTTCCTTTCGAAAGCTCCAAAGTAAAAAAGAAGATAAGTAAAAACTTATATTCAGAAGAAAATTTGGTCTCGGAAAAAAGGCATGCTTCCGAAGCACTGAAGTTTGCTGTAGTGGATTCAAAAGCTTTCAAAGGTCCAGTCTCCAAAACTTCTGAAGTCATCAAAACTTTCGAAGTATTGAAGGCCAAGTTTAGTGTGCCAAGGATGGTGTGGAAAATGAAGGATGGCCACGTGACAAAAAGTTCTCCATTAACAACATCAAATGATCCTTAGAGCTTGCATATAGGATCAATTACTGTTGCATTATCTTTAGTTCACTTTGACAAGCCCAAGACCAATGAGGCTTGGGTTTCCAAATGTAACTAACCATCTCTTTATGTTCAGGAACAGCTAAAGATCAAAGGGAATGTATAGATCATTAACAGTGACTGTTCCAGGCACATGACAGGCAATGGCTCTTTGCTTTAAAACTTTGAGAAAATTGATGGAGAGCCAACTACTTTTGGAGGAGAATCAGATGGTTACATCACTGGAAGGGGCAGTGTCATAAATGGTAAGCTTAGCATTGAGAATGTAAATTTTGTTAAGGAGCTTAGATACAATCTCTTGAGTGTATCCTAATTTTGTGATTAGAGACATAACATGCTCTTTATTGAGCATGAGTGCATTGTTCTCAAGACCAGGTTGGTCATTCCTCAAGAGCATATTTTGCTTACAGAGCCCAAGAAAAGAAACATGTACAAGATGGATTTGCAGGAAACATCCCTTTCAGGAGAAATATCTTGCTTTTTATTTAAAATAAATAGTGATGAGTCTTTCTTTTGGCATAAAAGAATGTGCCATGTAAACTTTAAGAACATAAGTAAATTAATTAAGAATGATTTGGTAATTGGAATGCTAAAGAAAGAGTTTACAAGTGATGACCATTATGTTGCATGTCTGAAAGGGAAGCAACACAAAGTGTCTCACAAGCCAAAGAAAATAAACTTAATCACTACTTCCCTACACTTATTCATATGGATCTCTCTGGTCCCACAAGTGTAATAAGTTTAGGAAGAATCTCATACTGTTTGGTGATCACATATGACTTCACAAGATATACTTGTGTAGAAACTAAACAAAGTGGATTACGCATGACTCAATTAGAACTGAAAGCTATTGATTTGGAAAACAATGCATGCATGCGACTATCCACATCGTACGAAATGCATATCAATTCAATTAAGTGTCTTAGTCGCGCGAATACAAGAATATACCTGGCATGCCAATTAAATGGATAAAGTTTGCATACATGGTTAAAGTCAATACCTGCGGCTGTATCTTGCAAGTGACTATCATGCATACATAGCATGTATGCATATGCATGCATACGAATAAGTCAATTGTGCAGCTACTTTACATGCATGCGAGATCTAGAAACCGTCGCAAAAAGAACAACAAGCATGCGATTACTTTCCATATATATATTGGTGTGTGCGAGAAGCTAAGCGTGCGGGATCCGGTCTTCAACCGAGAGCTTCAACTTAGTGTGTGTTTTGTTTGTTTTTTTGTTTTGCTCATAACAAGCAGATCAACGTAGTTGATTTTCCACCTTCGGGTGAGATCGATCTTGTATCGATTATCATTGTAATCATTCGACGTATTATATACATTTGAATTTCGATTGAAGCTCGATTATTTCTCTCATTTCTCGCACCCGTCTTCGAAGATTATCAAGCACAACCAACTAATGGAGTTCGATCGGATAGATTTGACCTTACAACTTGGGTCTTTTTCTTTAGAACTAAGGATGAGACCGTTGAGATCTTGAAGAACTTCATTATTAAAATTGAGAATCAATGTGATCACAAGGTCAAAATCATAAGATGTGATAAAGGAACTGAATTCAAGAACCAAATGCTTGATGCATTTTGTGATAAGAAGGGTATTACAAGACAATACAGTGCTCCCAGGACTCCGCAGCAAAATGGTGTTGTTGAAAGGAGAAATAGGACACTTATTGAAGATAAAAGAACCATGTTATCTGACTCTAAACTGCCCATCACCTTCTACAGAGGCAGTCAATACTACCTGCTATGTGCAGAATGAAGTTTTAGTAGTCAAGACTCATAGTAAGACTCCTTATAAACTGTGGCATAAAAGGAGACCTTTCATTGGTTTCCCCAGATCATTCGAATCTCCTTGCACCATCTTGAATACCAAGGATCAGATAGACAAATTTGCTGAGAAATCAGATGATGGACATTTTATTGGATACTTTTACCAAGCTAAGGCTTATAGAGTAGTTGAGGAGTCAACCAATGTGACATTCAATGAACACACTACCAGTGTGAAAGGTTCTTGTCCTGATTGACTATTTGGTCTTGATTTAGTTACTAACTATTTTAACAGATCTTTTGAAGGTGTTTCAGGATCTATAGGTACCTTATCAATAAGATATTCTGATCCAAGATTTGAGATGAGAAGACCAAGTGTTCAAACTACTTTAACTCCAGTGGTAACTAGCTCTGCAGTTGGAAATTCTGTTAGCACAACCATGACAAATTCTTCAGCTGATGCATCTAATGTGCCAATAAATTCCAGCACAAAGGCACATAACTCAAATGAAGGAATTTCCAATGTAGGAGGAGATAGAGGTGGTGATAGTGATCAAGAATTTCTTGATGCTGATAACCACTCCATAGAAGACAACATCAATGATGTGACACACTCATTTTATCAAGTTTCTCTTGATAAGTGTGTTGATGTGGTGGATGATACTCAATTACCGGATCTGAATTTTACCAATTTAGATTTGTTCAACCAACTTACTGTGAATCCTTAACTGAGAATCTACAAGTCACATCCCACCATAAATATAACTGGAAATGTTAAGACAGGGGTTAGAACAAGAGGACAAACCCATGACAAAAATGTTTGTCTTCACTCTTGTTGCTTGTTCCAGATTGAGCCTAAGAAGATTGATGAGCCTCTAAAAGATGGAAGTTAGGTTGAAGCAATGCAGGAGGAGCTGCTTCAATTCAAGAGATAAAAGGTTTGGAACCTATGTCCACTTCCTCAAGGGAAGACTACTATAGGTACCAAGTGGGTATTCAGGAATAATAAAGATGATAGAGGACTTGTCATCAAGAACAAGGCAAGACTAGTTGTTCAAGGGTATACACAAGAAGAAGGGATTGACTACACAGATGTTTTTGCTCCTGTAGCAAGCCTTGAAGCTGTTAGGATATTCCTTGCTTTTGCAGCATCCGAAGATTTCAAGGTCTACCAACTTAATGTCAAGTGTGCTTTCTTATATGGGGTGATTGATGAGGAGGTGTATGTCAAACAACCACCTGGCTTTGCAGACCTAGATCATCTTGATTATGTTTCCAAGCTTGACAAAGCTCTTCATGGGCTGCATCAGGCTCCAAAGAAGTGGTATGAGACACTATCTCAGTATTTCTGTCAGCATGGATACAAGAGGGGTACTATTGATAGAACACTCTTCATTAAATGAACAAGAAATGACTTGATGCTAGTTCAAGTTTATGTAGATGACATCATTTTTAGGTCAACTAATCCGAAAGTCTACAAAGACTTTAAGAAGCTGATGAAGAATAGATTTGAAATAAGTGCCATGGGAAACTCAATTTCTTTCTAGGAATTCAAGTGAAGTAGGTTGACAATGGCATCTTCATAAACTAGTCACAGTATGTGCAATACATACTTACCAGATTTCATCTGACTGAGTGTAAGATGGCTAGGACATCCATAGCTAGAAACCACTCTCTAGGACCTGATCTTGAGGGGGAGTGTGTTGATGAACATCTTTACAGTGCTATGATTGGGTCTCTTATATACCTCACAGCTAGCAGGCCTAATATCATGTTTGCTACATGTATTTGTGCAAGATATCAAGCCAACCCCAAGATGTCACACCTGGATGCTGTCAAAAGGATTCTTAGATATCTCAAAGGTGCTCCCAAACTGATCCTTTGGTATCCAAAGAATTCTAACTTCAATCTATATACCTATACAAATAGTGACTATGGTGGCTACAATATGACTACAAAGTCTACATCTGGGGGATGTCAATTTCTTAATGGAAGGATAGTCTCATGCAATGCAAGAGATAATCTTGCGTGTCTGCATCAACTACTGAAACTGAATACATTGCTGCTACAAGCAGCTGTGCTCAAATGCTTTGGATTTAGAATCAGATGTTGGACTATGGAATTAACTTCAAGTAGACTCCTATCCACATAGACTACAACAGTGCTATCTCTATTACAGAGAATCTTGTGCAACACTCAAAGACAAAGCACATCAACATCAGGTATCATTTGATTCGAGATAATTTTGAAAAGGGATTGATAAAACTAGTCAAATTTAACACAAATGAACAATATGTTGATCTGTTCACAAAAGCTTTTGATGAATCGAGATTTACGTATCTTGTATGTGACATCCTGTGTATCCAGGTTAATATCCGTATATTAATAAAACATGATAAAATAATTAAATGCATTATAAGACTTAATTTTCTGATAATTAAGGTCATCTAAGGTGTATCAAAGCTCCTTTGTGCATAGATTTTATAATTGGTAATTTTGAGAATTAACGGGTCGCGTTGCGATAAAACTTTTAATGAGCGTTGTTGACAATCTGCTTAATTAAATGTGGTCAATATATGTTGATTTTTATAATTTAATGTGTCTTAAGTGAAAATTATTTGTCATGAAAAATAATTATAATTATTATTAACTTTGATCGCGTAATATTTAGACTTTTTAAATATTGTCTTGATGCAACGTACAGTCCGTTGCTTGCTGTGTTAAACCATGTTTATTTTTGTTATTGACTTTTGGTCACTATTATTAAATGTTATGAACCCTTGAAAAACCTCAAATGAATACTCTAATTTTATAGAAAATTTCGCGTAAAAACCCGAACGTTTAAGATTTTTACAAAAAAAAAATTTAACGAGACCGACACCCGCCTTATATCGGGTGGCATCTCAATTAGACATCCACCAACCATTTTAATGATTCAATTGCAAGATTAACCCATAATAATCATAATTAATCATTACTATTTATATACAACACTACACTCCATCTTTTCCATTCACTACACACCCTTTCTCTTACTAAAAACTCACCTACACTCTCATCTCTCTTCTCTTTTCATTCACGGCTGAAACCACCACCAAAGCACCCTCACCACTCCAAATTTTCATCATATTAGCTTGTGTCAAGCATCAAAAATCTAATTTCAAGGATCTCTTAGTGAGTTTGGTGCAAGAAATTGCATAAATCCAACTCCAAGGAGAAGAAATCATTCATATTTCTTAAGTTTTTCATCTTTGGATAAGTTTTGTTTTATTTAAAACCCCTTGCAACATGACAAGTGAATGATTGTTGCAAGTTTTGTACACCAAAAGCTATATTTTCTTGAAATCCAAGGTTCCAACATTAGTTTTAAAACAAGAAGAAATGAGTTATTAAATGATGTGTGTGTGTGTGCCGTAAGTGTGTGTGTGTATGATGATTTTGTGTTTTGATAATCTTTCAACATTTTATTGATTTCTCTTGCATGCAGGATGATCAAGCTTTGAATTGTGTTTATGTACATCATAAGAAACCCATATCCAAAGGAGTTTATCAAAAATAATAAAAATAGGTGATACATGAAATGTATGTGTGTATGATGTTCTTGAGCTCATCTTGCTTTTGGATTTTATAAATGATTGAGATGATTCATGAATGATGGTGATCATGATCTGAAATCTTTTGGTTTTTTAAGTGTGTTTTGTTAAAATAAAAACTAAGGACAAATGATAAAATTTATAATTTGGATTATATATGTATATATAAATCGTATATATGTATGTATGTATGATTGGCACTTTTGATCTTGATTTGTTCTTGATTTATGAGTTTAGAGATGATTGAAATGATCCATGTATATGATGTTCATGATCTGGAAACTTTGAAATTTTTATTCACTTTTAATTTAAATAAAAGATAAAAGCAAGTTCGAATTAATATTATTCAAGTATAGATGGGACATGACCACTAGTAATGATTTCATAATATTAAATTATCATCAAGACAAGGATCTTTGTAAATCTGGAGAAATAAGTTTAAAACATGTTAAATATAAGTTAAAAGTTAGTAATCTTACAGAAAATAAAAGTTTTGATGATTGAGTTTAATCTCGTAACGTTTTACGTTTAAAAAAACACGTTAAAAACGGTGTTTCGGGTCTAAAACAAGCATTTTCGTACAAGTCCGGTTTTGGACAGAAAATAATATTGTGTTTTAAGTTAAAAACTTATGTTATCAAGTAGATAACAAATCCATAACAAGCATGGTCTTCGGTGATGGCTTTATACGCCCCGAAAAAGCCGAAAACCGACAATTTTGGGTTAAAAATAATGGACTGTTTTAGAATTGATTTTTAACAAAATATATCAGAATGTTTTTGGTATAAAAGAGTCATTTTAAAACATGTATAATGGTCATAAGGTATATATGGGTCGATGTACGGTTTATGCGCGTAAAACCGTGCGGTTTCGGGTTAAAAATCACCGTATACGGGTGAAATTTGGGTTAAAAATAATAGAACATATTTTTATGATAAAACTTGTCTAAAAATAATTTAATACATGTTTTACTACTGGAAATTAAATTATTTGTTAAAAAGATTAACCAATATTGATTTATGTCAAATAAAGTAATATTTATAAAAAGATAATAAAATAAGAAATAGTTTTCTTAACAAGAACAAGATTATGAATATATCTTATAATTAATCTTAAATAAAATATTACTATGAATTAATATTTATTCAATTAATTAATTATTTATTTGTTTAATACATAACTTAGTAAATTTTATGTTTATATTTTTATATATTTTTATGTATTTATTTTGAGTGTGTGTTATGTGGTTGTCATTTAAGGGTTAAATGGTATATTTAATAAATTAATATTTGTCACTTATAATATAAATTATTAAGCTAAACCGAAAGTCACCAATGACTCTTTTAAAAATGGATTTCAAGGCAAGTCTAGTAAGTTGGATAAACAACTTACTTATTAGACTTATTACTCAACAATTAATAGATCCTTCATGTTCAGGGCATTAATTGGTCGTTTATTTGCCGGACTTGATTTTTGCTAGACCATCTCCTTGTCATATTTTAAGGTGAGTTTTCACAGCCTCTATTTTTAAATAAAGTTTTATTTAACTATTTTGGGGGAAAACCACGCTATAACATTTTATGTGTGATATGATTTAATTATGGAGTAACTGCGTGATCTTTATGATGGTCTTGAGTTGTTTTATTATTTGTGCACGACTGCCCTCTTCCATAATCATTAACCCTGGGATGACCACAAGATATATTGGTAGATCTATTGGGTTTGACAACCGCCCCTCGTGATCGGTAGCGCCGGTCGGTTTATACAATGGGAATATATGTTGAAAGGATTTGAGGGACTTTGTGTCTTGGTTTGATTATGGGGCTCTTGGTTGCGATCATAGTCAGTGGTCCTAGCTAGTCCTTGACGATCTAGGGGTTGATTCCGGGATAATCATATCATTTTATAAAGGGAAATTATGATAACCTTTTTATATAAACCTGTGAACTCACCAGCTTTTTGCTGATAAACTTCTGGGCATGTTTTTTAGGTGATTAAGAATGTATGGGAATGAAAAGGTTTTAACGGAAAACTTATCAAATTTGAATGCCAGATTTGGGACCCAATTCCGCTGCTGATTAAAATCTTTTGTTAATGTTTGAACAATGTTATGTAATAACTGTTTAAATTTTCAATTTAAGACTTCCACTCGTAACGATGTAATAACATTTTTATATTAATATTTCATTATGGAGTCTATGATTTGTTTGCTTGATAGTTGTTGGAAATAATCCAACTTCCGTTATCTCCATCACACGCGTGCCCTTCCGGTGCGCATTTCGGGGTGTGACATTGTATCAGCTATTGGGATGATTAACTTTAGTAGATTTTCTTAAACTAAATTCAAGATTGTTTTTAATATGTGTGTCTTAAGTTGTCTATATCATCACCTATATAATCCCAGTTTACATTGGAAGACACTTTTCAAAATGATATTCCTTAGAATTTTGATAAGTCTATATATGTTTTCTTTCGGAAGACATCAAATTGTTTTTGGAAGAAAATTATGTATTCAAAACAAATAACTACTTCTGAGAAATTTACTTTCGGAAGAAATTCTAATATATCTTTCGAAGATTACATTTGTCACCAAGTGCTTATATGTCTTGAAAGATTATTTTCTGAAAGCAATTAAGTCTCGGAAGATTTATTCTCTCTTTGAATAAAAGTTCTGATATTTGATATCTTCCGACGCAAAATTTGTATAAGTAAAAATACTCTTATGTATTTTTCTTCCAAAGATAATTCTTGAAATACTAAGGAATATCTTCTAAAGCCAAATTGGCTTCGGAAGATTTTAGACTTTCATGAAAACTACCTTTTTGGGCACTTATTCAGAGGTTGGACCGACAACAGGATTTCAAAATTTATCCTTTTGCATTAACTTTGTCTCAAATCCTTACCATATATATATATATATTCTTGCAACGGTTCCCCTTCTTTCATCTTCCTCTTCATCTGTAAAAGTTCAAACCCTAAATTCACCCACAAACCGACTTTGTTCTTACCTTTCTTCACTTCAAAGCTACTCAAAATGGCCAACCCTGATCCCCAAAACCAACCAGATTTCTCCATGCATCTTCACAGGTACCACAATCAGGTTGCTCTCTTATCCTCTGAGAAAGATTCAGGTTTCTCTGATGTTTGCTGCTTCTTATCTCTGTCAAATTATCATCCTAGAGTTCTGGAGGGCCTGCCAAGAGTTCAGTTTGGATGGTGAGAAGGCATTGTCTGCCACAGTGTAGGGGAGGACAATATTCATCACTCCAGCCACCATCAAGTCTTAATTGAGGTTGGATGATGCAGAAGGCGAGTTGTTCTTCCCCAAATCTGCTGTAAACAACACATTCCGGTAGATGGGCTATGAAGGGGACCGCAGAACCGGGTAAGGGTGATTAAGTTTGCAATTAGCTTCACAGGAGGAGAGAACTTTTAGATCACTTAACAATTCAAATAGGGAACTGGTAACTATTTAGAAGATACTAAGCAAACACAAGTAATGTAAATGAAACAATAACAATATCACAAGAACACAAGATAAAGTTTTCAAGGAAGTTGTATATTGATTCTCTAGTTCTTTTATAGGTGTGTTTAAGTATATCTTAGTTACAAGAACTTGAGACTCTTATATACTACAACCTACAACCGTCAATATACAAAAAGACAGTTGGGATTTGACTAATCTGGACAACAAGATCAATCTACAGTCAAAAGGCAGATTGTCTTTTGACTAGTGACTATGACATGCCATAGCTCACTGACTTTATCTAATAAGACAAGTCTACAGGAACAATTATGGGAAGTTACAGGCAAAGACCTTCTTCTACAGTTTGATAAAGTATGGAAGTTTCACCAACTAATGAAAAGCAGGTGAGTCTTCAGAGCAGCAGCGGAAGGTACAACAGCTTTATTAAAAAGTAACTCAGAGAAAGCATATTTTCTCTGTCTTTGGAAGAAATCAGTCAACTCTTCAAAATGGCTTCGGAAGACTTTGTCTTGTGAAGCTTCGGAAGACTTCATCTTTGGCTTTGGAAGAAAATAGTCTTTGGCTTCGGAAGATTTCACACTTGTAATATTTTCTGATAAGTGTGAAGCTTCCGAAGCAACTTCTTCTAAACTGTTGGCTTCAGAAGATCTTACACTTAGACTCATTTGTGAGTGTAAGACTTCCGAAGCTAGTTCATCCTTGTTCCTTAGTGGATGCTGGAAGACTTGGTTGTTTTGGTATCCTTTGGTTGCATCAGCCTTTAATCTTCAGATGTTCCTTACAAACTCCCCCTAGGCTGATGCTACCAAAACAGAGAAGTTCTTCAGATTTTGATAGTCCACATCAGGATCTTCAGCATTCCTTTCTTCATCTTAAGATCTGGATCCTTCAGACTAACATAGAACCTTCTCATATCAAAGAGATCATGCAGAGGAAGTTCAAGCATGTCATTTGTGAAGTAGACATGTTGTTCTCCCTGATCTCTTATGACATACCATCTGTCTGGATCTTCAGCAAAAGTCCATGACAAAATTTGTCTTCCAGTAGCAAGAGGCTCTACTCTGATTGGAGTTTGTTGAGAGACCTCTTTATGCACTCCTCAGGATGCTCTGACTCATCCTGAGGTTGGGAGGTGGATGCCTTTCTTCTCTTCTTCTTTGAAGTGGATCTTCTTCTAGCCATCCTTTTTCTCCTCCCAGATTTCTTAAACTAAGAGGGCTGGTCTTGAGTACCAGTTGGTTTTGTTGTGTCCCTCTCAGTTGGGTTTCCCTCTCAGTTGGGTTCTCCTCTCTCACAGGTTCAGAAGAAGAGAGAGGAGGACCCTGCTGTGGGTCAGAAGATGAAGTTGGCTTAGATGCAGCTCCAGGTTCAGGTTGTGTTGTCTCAGTAGGTTCAACCTTCACCTCAACTTCAAGTTGAGCTGGACTTGGTAGAGAATGCAAGTCCACCAGCTCTCCCCTTTTTATCTTCTGCTTGATCACCCTAATGTGCTCATCCATTGTGGATAGAGACATAGGACCAAGCCTCCTTCCAGAGAACCCATACAGCTTCAAGAAGCTCATCATCCTTTGTCTGTCAACAGACTTCTTTTGGCTTTTGTGGATGATGGCCCTTGACTTTGTAGCTTCTTCCCTTAATCTTTTCCTTACAGCTTGCCTTTCCTTTTTGGCTTGATCTTCCAGCTGCTTGTTGTATTCAAACATTATGTACTCATATGATAAAGGAAGAAGTGCCGCTGCCTGATAGAGACCTGTGGCACTCAGGAAGTTGATCATCTTTAATCTTTCTTCTTCATTAACTACCTGAGGTTGTTCAGTGGCCATATTCTCTTCCTCAGGACTTTCTTGAACTGGAGAGAGGACAGGAGCATCTTTGTAGAGTCTTTTAAGTCTCCTTTCTTCTTTGATTTTGAGGATCAATTCTGCATCCTCTGCTTCCTTCCTCTCTTTTGATAATTCAATGTCAGCCAGTTCGTTTAGCTCCTCTAAGGGGAGAGAGATGAGTTCATTAATGTCGTAGTTTCTGGTTCCCAGGTAATTCAGCCTGGCTGCCCTTAACTCATCTTCCTGAGTGTTTAGCCTGGGGACAGCCCTGATTGCAGCTTCCATGAATCCTGGGGAACCACTTGAACTCTCTCCCCTCAACTTCCTCTTCCTCTCTCTCTTCTCATCCTCAATCTCCTCAGAAGTCATTTTCCTTTTGCCTTTGTCAACCACAGGCCTTGGTGACTCAGGCTGGAGAGAGCTTTGGCCTTCATTGCTTGGTTCAGCTATCAAGCTTTGGCCAGAGAGAAGTTGTGAAGCACCATCACCAGCTGGTGTTTCACTGAGGGTAATGGGTGCAGAGGGAGATACTGTCTCAAGGTTCACAGGTTCAACCTCTAGGCCTTCAATCAAGGCTTTCTCTTTGAAGCTAATCTCCGGGTCCACCTCAACATCCAGTTGACCAAAGATCTCACCTGCTAGTCTCTGTCTATATCGTTTTGATCTCAATTTGAATTCCTCTAGCACCCTATCTTGGATTCTTTCTACTAATCTTGCAGCTTGTCTGTTGTTGCTTGGGTTGACAACTGGCAGATCCACCAAGTTTATACTCTCATAGTAGCTCAGTCTTGAAATGTTGAATACTTCAAGTTGACCTTGAGCTCTAAAGATCACAAGAGCTCTCCTGTTACTGTCATACCCGCAACCCTTGATTGGGTTCTCAGAAGGGGCAGACATTGCTCTTGGTATTCCCTCCTCAAATAGTTGTTTGATGAGCAAGTCTAGATTACTGTCATGAGGACTTTGTTGATTATGGACAAGTTCAAGAGAGGGTGGTGAATCCTCAATGTCCATTCTCTGGGAAGAACTCCCAGGTTCTGTGGCTATCAACACTTTCTACCCCTTTTTGGTAGCATCACCCTCTTGACTAGGTGAGCTGGGGAATTGGTGCAAGACATCCACAGGTTCTTGTGAACCTGGTTGAGTTGTCCTCCTTGGTCTCTTAGCTAACTAGCCCTTAAGATCGGTGATCTTAAGTTGCTGGTCATCGACCCTCTTCTGTAAGATAGTCACCTGAGATTCCAGGTGAGCTATCTTTGAGACTAAGTATGTGCATGTTTTTGTCAGTTTGTGCACCTTTTGTTTCAGACTCCCCTCATCTTCAGTTGAAGAATCACTGGGGGATGAGAGAATTGGACCTAAGTCTTCTTCCTCATCACCAGCATGGTGTTCTTGGCTGCTGGATTTCCCTTGCCTAATGACAGCTTCCAGAGAAGTGTCAAGAGGCTGGGTTGCCATGGTTGAGGTCCTATTGATGTTTTTACTTGCAAAAGTGAGAGCCTCTTCCATATGGATCTCCTAAACAAGTTCAGGAGCATCCACCTCAGTGCAGGGTAGATGATATGGGCTAGACCTGGGTGAGTCAGAAATACTCATCTCTCTTTGAGTAGGGGTGGAGAAGAGAGACTCATGGTATTCACTGACATCCAAGTCCTTATCATCATAAAAGTCTAAGCTGGGTATTGGTTGGTTGAGATCTAGAGGTTAGGGATGGTAGCTGTCCCTTGAAGGTTGATCACTTAAGTTTAGGGACTCAGAGTGAAGGCTGTGTTTGAGGTGGTTGAAAAGTGGAGGGTGTGGGATCAACACTAGCTGGTGCTGCTAGGTTGTCACCCTGAGCAATGAGCCTAAACATTTGTTGGATAAGGGCTGTTTCTACCCCTGAGAAGCCAACAGTTGGCTTCATCAAGATTTTGAAAATGCCGGGCCTCATCTGTCCCAATTCAAGAATATTTCCTATTCCCCTCAACTGTGGTCCCATTTCACAGTTGAGAATGTGTTGAACATACCTGGGGAACATGTAATATTCTAAGGAGTCCAAGTTAGCAAGTAAATTTGTGTAAACAAACTGAGAGTACGTGAACTTGACCCCTTGTACCATCCCATGGACTATGAAAGAGAGATCTTCTGGAACTTGATCCCATCCTCCATGCTTGTTAGATAAGCTGTGTATGATGACATGGAGGAGGAACTTCCACTGGGATGAGACCTTCCCCTTCTTGAAGGTTTTAACTGAGAAGTCACCTTTATAGCCCATATGCTGGAAGGAATGGTTGATAGCAGATTTTGGAAAGGACAGTTCACCTGCTTCATCGTCCAGCTGCAAATGGGTGTTTATGATGGCCGGAGTGATGAAAACTGTCCTCCCCTGCACCGTAGCAGACAGTGCCATCTCCCCATCCATGGTGACCTCTTGACAGGTCCGCCAGAATTCAAGCAACTGATCCTCATAGAGAGGAGGATCGATTGTAAGGGAGGTGAAGTAGTGAGACGAAGAAAGGTACCTACAAACATCTGAGAAGCTTGGATCCTTCTCAGAATTCAACAGGGCAACTTGATTGTGTTGCCTGTGTAGGTGCATGGTGAAATCAGGGTCGTTTCTGCGATCGATGATGGCCATTTGGTGAAGCTTATTAGTGAAGAAAGGAAGAAGAAAGTGAGTTTAGGGTGAAACTAGGTTAAAGATTGTGAGAGTAGAGAGAAGAAATGGAACCGTTGAGAAGATATATGCAGTGGATTTGAGACAAAGTTAGAGCAATAAGATAAACTTTGAAATCCGCAAGTGGGTCCCACTTCTGAAAAAGTGCCCAAAAAGTTAGTTTTCTTGGAAGTTGAAAATCTTCCGAAGGTATTTTTGCTTCGGAAGTTTTTTTTTTAAGAAAAGCTTCCGAAGGCAACTTTGCTTCGAAAGATATTTCAAAGAGTTGTGAAAATTTGGCTTCGGAAGGAATATATTTAAAGAAATTTCTCCCGACATAAATTTTGTTTCGGAAGAACTAAGTCTGAGAAAATTATTATCATAGATAATAAATCTTCCGAGACGAAATTGCTTTCAGAAGATATGAGTTCTTTGAATGCATTTAAGTATTTATAAGCATATTTAAGCTTCGGAAGATATTTTAAGAATTTTTTCCGAAGGTAATCTCTTATGAGTAGTTAAATGATTTAAAGACATAAATTTCTTCCGAAGGTAATTTGAGTTCTTCCAAGACAAAATAATAAATTTTCACAAATCTAAGGAATTAAAAAAAATTTGATTTACTTCCAAAGAGAACTGGGCTTATGAAGGTGATAATATAGGCAACTTAGGACACACAAATTTTAGAAATAAAGTTGATTAAGTGTTTAAAGAAAAATCTATTCAAAGTTAATCATCTCAATAGCTGATATAAGATATTTAAACCTCTGTTCATCAAAAACTTTAGTGAACAGATCAGCATATTGTTCATTGGTGTTAACCTTGATTAGTTTGATTAATCCTTTCTCAAAATTATCTTTAATCAAATGATACCTGATGTTGATGTGTTTGGTCCTAAAGTGCTGCACAGGATTCTCTATAATAGAGATAGCACTGTTGTTGTCTATGTGGATAGGAGTCTCCTTGAAATTAAATCCATACATTTGATTCTGAATCCAAAGTACTTGAGCACAGCAGCTTGCAGCAGCAATGTATTCATCTTTTGCAGTTGATGCAGACACACAGGATTGCTTCTTGCATTGCCAAAAGACTATCCTTTCACCAAGAAATTGACATCCCCCAGATGTAGACTTTGCAGTCATGTTGCAGCCACCATAGTCACTATCTGTATAAGCATACAGATTAAAGTCTGAATTCTTTGGATACCAAAGGCCTAGTTTAGGAGCACCTTTGAGGTATCTAAGAATTCTTTTCACAATAACTAGGTGTGACATCTTGGGGTTGGCTTGATATCTTGCACATAGCAGGCTGTGTTGACAGCCTCTGCCCAGAAGGTGATAGGCAGTTTAGAGTCAGATAACATGGTTCTAGCAGCCTCAATAAGTGTCCTGTTTCTCCTCTTAACAACACCATTTTGCTGAGGAGTCCTGGGAGCACTATATTGTCTTGAAATACCCTTTGCATCACAAAATGTATCAAGGATTTGGTTTTTAAATTCTATTCCCTGATCATATCTTATGATTTTGGCCTTGTGATCACATTGATTCTCAATTTTCAAAATGAAGTTCTTTAAGATCTCAGGAGTCTCATCCTTAGTTCTAAGGAAGAAGACCCAAGTGAATCTTATGAAGTCATCTGTCTTCATTAGACAATAAGAGGTCCTTCCTAGACTCATTACACTGGTGGGGCCAAACAAATCCATATGTAACAAGTGTAGGGGAGTAGTGATGGAGTTGGTTTCCTTTGGCTTGTGAGACACTTTGTGCTGCTTCCCTTTCAGGCATGCAACACAATGGTCATCACTTGTAAACTCTTTCTTTGGAAATCTAGTTACCAAATTATTTTTAATCAATTTATTCATATTTTTGAAGTTTACATGGCACATTCTTTTATGCCAGAGGAAAGACTCATCACTGTTTGCTTTAGATAGAAAGCAAGACACTTCTCCGGAGGGAGTTGTTTCTTGCAGATCCATCTTGTACATGTTTTCGGGGCTTTGAGCAGGATGTACTCCTGAGGAATAACCACTCCAGGCTTGAGAACAATGCACTCATGCTCAGTGAAGAGCATGTAATGTTTTTGGTCAAAAAATTGGGACACACTCAAAAGATTGTATCCAGCTCCTTGACAAAGTTTACCTTCTCAATGCTGAGCTTACCATTTGAGACCATGCCCCTGCCAGTGATGTAATCTCCTGCATCTCCTCCAAAAGCAACTGGCCTTCCATCAAACTTCTCAAATTTTTGAACCAAGGAGCCATTGCCTATCATGTGTCTTGAGCAGCCGCTATCAATGATCCATACATTCCTGTTGGTTTTCAGCTGCCCCTACACAAAAAGAGATGATTTAGTTACATTTGGGAACCCAAGCCTCATTGGTCTTGGGCTTGTTAAAGTGAATAGAAGACAATGAAACATTAAGTGATTCTATGTTCAGGCTTTAAGGATCATTTTCTGTTGCTGATGATGAACTTTCAGTCACATGGTCTTCCTTTATCTTCCACACCACCTTCGGAAGATTGGGCTTGACCTTCAAAGCTTCGGAAGTTTTAACAACTTTGGAAGATTTGGAGACTGGGCCTTCAGAAGATCTAGCTTTCACTGTAGCTGGGTTTGGTGCTTTGGAAGTATTCCTTTCTTCCGAGACCATTTTTCCTTCCGAAGGCAATTTACCACCTGTTTTCCTTTTCACTTTGGGGCTTCCGAAGGAAACAGATTTTCCTTCCAAAGCTATCTTTTCCTTCTTTTTCCCAGAAGCTTTCTCTTTGAACATGTGGATAGTGCTTTTAGGATTGTAGACATAATCCTTAGCCAGATGGGAAGTACTACCACACATGATGCATTCCATTTGCTTCCTTCTGGGAGTCTTCTTCTGAGAGCAAGACTAAACTTGAACACTTTCTTTCTCTAGCTTCTTCTTCACAGATGATGCAGTAATTTTCTTAGGGAGAGACTTGCTCTTGGAGGAGGATGGTTCAGACTATGTAGCAGTGGTACACAGCGATTCAACCTTCTCTTTGCTGGAATGAGTTGGAACTGTACTGAAACTCCTGGTACTAGAGTTTGTAGCTGATTTCTCAGCCTTTACCACTTCAAACCCTACAGAGATGAACACTTGTTTCTGCTTGGAGTCAAAAGTGGCCTTGATCTCTTGAGCCTTCTTTGATCTTCTCTTTGCTCTTCTGATCATGTTCTTCCTCTTTGTCTTTGTCATACCAGCCTTCTTACTCTCCTCAGGAGCATGGTGACCCTTTTTGGATTGACTCTCTTCACTCATTTTAGAGTCATCCCTCACCATCTCCTCTTCATCCTCTTCAACACTAGGGTCTATAAGAGGAAGCTCATCTTCACCAGTTCCACACCTTGGAGATCTTACAGATAATAAAGTGTGTGGAGGAGCTATCTCAGTAGATCCCAGTCCCTGCTTATTCTGATAACAGACTTTTGCATGCAGAGATGAGGATATGATGTTCTTGAAGGTCTTTTCTTCAAGTACACATTTTTTAGCCCGGGCTTTGCTAATCACAAGCTCAGCCTGGCATTCAGTCAACTTGGTAATGAGATCTTTAATTTGAGTCCTGTAATTTGTTTGCTCATGTTTAAGAGTTGAAACTGTTTTCTCTAGATCTTCTATCTTAAGTTTATAGTCATTTTCTGCTCTTTTAAAATCAGCTTTTGGGATATTCAAGGACTCAATATCAGATCTCATTTCCAAGTTGTAGGACCTATATCTATTCACTTTAGCAATACATTCAGGAGACAAAAGATGTTCTAGTATCTTAGCCTCATCATGGTCAGCCATGAGTGTCTGATTTGGTGAAGCATCTTCAACCTAAAAGCTCCAGTCAAAGCCTCCTTCTTCAACAGCAACAACAACTTGCTATCTTGGCTTCTCATTCTGGTGCCCTCCCTTAGTGTAGTTTGGCTTGGATGATGCTTGGCCACCATTTGACTTAGGTTCCTTGTATTCTCTGGCAAAGTGACCCATCTGGTTATAGTTGTAACACTTTACTTTGCTCTTATCCAGTCCAAACTTGCCAGTGGTAGCATTGCTGGGAAACCTTCTCCCTGTCCTCTTGTAGAAGTTCTGGGCTCTGTGAGTGAGAAGAGCCATCTACTGGACTATCTCCATGTATTCCAGATCATCTGGATGGATACAATCTAGGTCTTCAAGAGTGAAAAGAAAGTTCCTAAACTTTCATCAGTAGATACAAAGGCTTGAGAGGTGCTTGTCTCTTGGAATGAACTTCCTTGGATGTAGTACTCTATGGGTGTCTCTGGGAAGGTGATGAAAGGGCCTTTTGTGAAGTTTTAGGGTAGCAGATAGGATCGTGTTGTGGTTCTCTGCTATCCCTTTCACCCACATGAAGGGCAGAACTCTGGTGAGTGTTGGAGTTACCAGATGGGTTTTGCATATTCATCTCCATCTGGTATCCACTGAGTATTCCATATAACTCAGTGAGAGTCAGGGTCTTGAGGTTTTCAGTCCTCTTAATGACCACACAATAGTGTGTCCATTGTCTTGGAAGAGAGGACATGAACTTCCTAACAATATCCCTATTCTCAATAGTTACTCCAACATCAGCCAGAGTATCCACAATCTCAACATTCCTAAAATACTGTTGAGTCATGGTTTCACCTGTCTTGAAGGTGAAATTTTCAAACTACTGCTTCAAGAGGTCCTTCTTGTTTTCCTTGGCTTCATTGGACCCCTCATACATCAGTTTCAGTGCATCCCACAGTTGTTTAACGGTCTTGAACTTCTTGAAACCTCTGTAGATGGAATTTGGAAGAGCAGTCTAAAGGGCTGTCATGGCTTTCTGATCAATGTCAATCTTCTTCCAGTCTTCTTCAGAGAAGTCAGCCCTTTCTTTGAGTATCATACTACCACCAGCAGCAGCTGAAGTGGTGGATGGTACATGAGGTCCGTTGACAACAGACTCCCACATCCTGGAATCCTGAGACTTGATGAAGCCTTCCATTCTTTGGCACCAAGTGTCAAAATCCTCAGGAGTGATCAGTGGGGACTTTGTCATAGTTCCAGTTTCCATATCAGCCTTAGAGATAGCTACCATTTGAAGAGTTAAGTGATGTGTGAAGCTAAGAGGATTAAAGATGGTGAGATCTTACAATCAAGAGCCTATAAAGCTCTGATACCAATTGCAAGACCGGGTAAAGGTGATTAAGTTTGTAATTAGCTTCACAGGAGGAGAGAACTTTTAGATCACTTAACAATTCAAATAGGGAACTGGTAACTATTTAGAAGATACTAAGCAAACACAAGTAATGTAAGTGAAGCAATAACAATATCACAAGAACACAAGATAAAGTTTTCAAGGAAGTTGTATATTGATTCTCTAGTTCTATTACAGGTGTGTTTAAGTGTATCTTAGTTACAAGAACTTGAGACTCTTATATACTACAACCTACAACCGTCAATATACAAAAAGACAGTTGGGATTTGACTAATCTAGACAACAAGATCAATCTACAGTCAAAAGGCAAATTGCCTTTTGACTAGTGACTATGACATGCCATAGCTCACTGACTTTATCTAATAAGACAAGTCTACAGGAACAATTATGGGAAGTTACAGGCAAAGAACTTCTTCTACAGTTTGATAAAGTATGAAAGTTTCACCAACTAATGAAAAGCAGGCGAGTCTTCAGAGCAGTAGCGGAAGGTACAATAGCTTTATCAAAAAGTAACTCAGAGAAAGCATATTTTCTCTGTCTTCGGAAGAAATCAGTCAACTCTTTAAAATGGCTTCGAAAGACTTTGTCTTGTGAAGCTTCGAAAGACTTCATCTTTGGCTTCGGAAAATTTCACACTTGTAATATTTTCTGATAAGTGTGAAACTTCCGAAGTAACTTCTTCTGAACTATAGGCTTCGGAAGATCTTACACTTAGACTTATTTGTGAGTGTAAGACATCCGAAGCTAGTTCATCCTTGTTCCTTAGTGCATGCTATAAGACTTGGTTGTTCTGGTATCCTTTGGTTGCATCAACCTTTAATCTTCAGATGTTCCTTACAGGGACTGCTCTGTGAGAACCTTCAAAAAGGGTAAGGTTTCCCCTCAATGGAAGAACCTCCTCCATATAGTAATCCACTCTTTATGCAACAAACATGGAGTTTGGGACCAAATTCCTGAGGACCTATCCTATATAGTACTTGGGATGGTTCAAGGGGTCAAGTTCAGGTACTCATAATTTGTTTATACAACTTGCTTGCTAACTTGGACTCCTTAGAGTATTTTATGTTCCCTAGATATGTTCAATACATTCTTAACTGTGAACTAGGCTTATAGTTAAAGGAACATGTAATATTCTTAAAATAGGACAGATGAAGCCTGGCATCTTCAAGACAATGAGAAAGTTGTCACACCCCCGCTTATAGCAAAAACACGAGGATGTAATGGACATGATCGTCATAACACATTGATAGTTAATAGAGATGCATTGAATGATGAAAATTAACATGTCATGACATCACCCGACACAAATGGAGACTTGTGTCGCAGTTAGTCAATTCCACGACAAAAATAGTCAAACAAGTATAATGAATTTGAATCCCACAACCCGAGAATAAGTAAAGGCCAACATGCCCATAAATGATAACATAAAGTGAAACACAAATGTTGTTTGAAATGCTAAAGTATGTCTAAAATGTATTCCTTAGGGTCATCACTAAAGCATCGTCTCTAGCTATCCTCGATTATTGTTACTAGAAAAGATATGCTCAAAAGGTCAACACATTGTTGGTGAGTTTGCAGGTTTAAATAATGAATAAAAATTGATGTTGAGTAAATGTTTGTAGGACATAAGTGTATACGGTTATAAACAAGCAATATCACATGAATTCATGAGCATCACAACTAAACCTATGACGTACACACAGATCTTGTCGGAACATATTCACCCTAGAGTCTGTTCGTGACCATTGTTAGTCCTAACTAGTATACTAACAAACAAGGGTGGGGGTTGTCAGCCCAATAGTACTATCAATACCTGTCCGTCGTCTCCAACACTGGAGTTAAAAAATTATGAATAAAGAACCACACAGAAAACTCAAGCATGTACCAGATATAAACTTGCAAAACAGTAACACGTAATCCCAAATGAATAAATGAGTTCACAACATAAAAAGGGTTGAGCATACTTTTCCCCGTTGATATTTATAAATAATTGTAATAAAACGGGGCCACAAAAGTCACATTGATTTGATACGAGCAACAATAAAAACGACAAGCCTCTAGAAATGAGGGCGAACCAAGCAATCAAACACCTATGATAAAAGATAATTGAACTCAAAACACATCTAATAATGTTATGATACATCCGATCTATCTCGGGTCGGTTTAGGTTCGACGTGTGACTCGCTCAATATATATATACACACACACACATATATATATATATATATATATATATATATATATATATATATATATATATATATATATATATATATATATATTATATATATATATCAATTTGATTACTAACAAAATTAGACAAGAGTGGAAAAATATATATGTATATATATTTCCAACACACATAAAATTCGTAAATACACACATCGACTCATATAATCATACATACATACACACCTTATCAAAATAATTTTTTTTTACATTTATCCTAACTTAAACACACACACATAACACCAAACACAAACACCACAAACACCAAATCTAACACACACACTCCCCACACTCAACGCACAAACACACACAACAGGTGCACGAACGGAACACACACAGTCACTCGACCACCATCGCACAGCACAATAGTGCCACCACAACACCATCACACCTCAAGAAACTCACCCGTGCACAATCAACATACACACAGCAAATCAACACCACCACACACCTTCACACAGCAACCCAAGGCTGCTGTGTTTGTTTCTCTCGACCACGTACACATAGAAACACACCCACAAACACACACTGCCACACATTCAAACACACACTACACATACGCACACCCATAGCATAAACCACACACATGATATACATGTAGAAACACTAAGTGTATATATATATATATATATATATATATATATATATATATATATATATATATACACCCATACAACATACATATAAACGATGCACTGGAACCCGAACACCGATGAAAATTAACCAGACAGAACGTAAACGTACTACAACGGTAACCTGCGACACGGCGGAGACATGGTATGGTTGATCACCACACGGCGGTTCACGATGGTGAGGGAAAGCTGGCCGGAGATTGTCGCGTCGAGGGGGGAGGGGTTCCGGATGTAGCCGCGGCGAGAAGAAGAAACCGAGTAGGGTTCGGTAATCACACGTGTGTATATATATATATATATATACACACACACAATTTGCATTTTAGTCCCTTAACCATAAATTAATTAATCCCTCGAGTTTATTTAAATGACAAATCAAACCCTAGGCTATTTATTTCCATTTTATATAATTCGAACTGTAAAAAACGTAACCTTTAACGAACCCGTTTAGGTTAATTGTATACCAGGGCAATAACGTAAAGCGGAATAATTTTAGCTCGTTTAAAATTTGCAGCATTACGAGTGCGATTTGATAGATTTTTATACGAATAATAATATAATAATAATAATAATAATAATAATAATAATAATAATAATAATAATAATAATAATAATAATAATAATAATAATAATAAGTTATATAATATTAATATAATTTACCATTTTCTTTAAAGTAGATTTCGAGCAACTAAATATCGATATCAGTTATTAATATTACGAACATATTAATTTCAAGAAAGAAAAAAAATGTTTAATCGAAAGATAACGAGCTTCAGGTTGATTAATAGACGTGAGTGTGACGAATGTCACAGTATCCTCTAGTTGAGAGAATTTCGTCCCGAAATTCAGCTGGAGTTGGATTCTGAAACTTTATCCGTAAACAGGTGCAGATATTTAAGTTTCATCATATCTTCCCACTTCTACGTAAACTCAGGCCCTCGCTTAGAGTTCCATCGAACCCTAACAATTGGAATCTTACTACGCTTCAACTGCTTAACTTATCTGTTCATGATTTCTATCTGTTCCTTTATGAAATTTAGTTTCTCATCAATTCGGATTTCCTTGATTGGTACATGAAGAGAACCATCAACCAAACACTTCTTAAGATTCGATACATGAAACGTATCATACACACAACCCAACTCGTGAAGTAACTTTGGGCGATAAGTCACAGGATAATCCTTTTGGTGATCTCAAATGTCTTACATATTGTTGGACCCTGAAAGGATCATATATGCCAATTCAAGAGGTGGTTGAAGAAGAGGTGGTTGAAGTTTGTTCTGGTTGGAAGATAATGCACAAGTCAAAGAATTAATGCGAGTGAAGAAAACAGAAGAAAAAGACAAGTATCAGCTATCCACATTAGTCAATGAGGATGAGCAAGAACAAATACGGCTGAGTATTTGTTCATCTGCATTTACTAATGCAGAGAAGCATCATCAAATGCTAATAAGTATTTGTTCTTCCGCATTAGTTAATGCAGATGACATACATAATGTGGATACTCAATAGAAGAAACGCGGATCACTATTTGTACTTAGACTAGTATTCTTATGTATAGTTGTTAGGGTAGTCTAGTCATTTTGTATAGGCATTAATAGAATAGTATATACTATATTTAAAAAAAGGTTTTCTAGTGCTACATGTGTTTTTGCTACAATCCCTAGCACACTTTGTATTTTGTTCAACAATATCAATATACAAAGCATTTATAAGTACAAAGCATTTATGACCTTTGATTCTATATTTCCGCTACACAATCACTGACTCAATCATCATATTCGATCCTAGTTGAGTCACATCAACTCAGATTCAGATTCGGACCCGGTCAATTGGTATCAGAGTCTTGGCTCTTGAATTCGTCTCAAAATCAGTTTAGATCTTGAACGAAAATCGATTGAACTGGTGATTAAGTTGTTTATTAGCAAGTTTCATACTTCTAATAAGCATTCATACTGAAAATAGGTGAAGCTTCTTCAACAATCACCATTCGTTCGACCCAGAAACTCAGAACTCTGTTTGATTGTTGAATCTTAACAAAATCAGACAATATCCTCTCATTATCACTAGATATTGACCATAAATGACCTAAAATCAATTTTAGAGTTCGTAGATACTATTGTTACCGTTCACCGAATCAAGACAACTTGACATTGGACCGTTTGAACATTCTGGACATAAACATCAACTTAACAAATATTCAAACCATCTAAAATCAAGTTTATTATAATGGACTCTTTTAATTTTTCTGAACTTGGTTATGCATCTAAACCTCCAATGCTCAAATATAAATCTGAGATTAAGCAGTGGAAAATAAGAAGTAGAAATTACATTACAGGTGTGGATCTCGACTACTAGATTTCAATATGCAAAGGACCCTACATTCCTGTTTCACCTAATGCTGATAAAGCAGCTCAGTACAGAACCGTTAGAATCCCCATAGAGGATGCTAATCTAAATCTTGATGATGAGGAATACAAGAAAATTAAGATAGATCTCAAAGCCTACTCCATTCTAACTCAGGCTTTGAAAATGGATGTCCTCAAAAGACTAGAGAAGTATGGAACAGCCAAAGGTGTCTGGGATGCACTGCAAGTTATGTGTGAAGGAAGCAGTGAGGTGATAGAAATAAACAAAGATAAACTGGTGAACCAATATGAAACCTTTCATCATACCAAGGGTGAATCAATCTCCAAGCGGCTACATCATTTTGTACGGTTGGTGAATGATTTGGAAATCATGGGGGTTACATATAAAGAAAAGGAAATGAACAAGAAGATGCTGCACAGTCTGCCAGAAAACTGGAAGAAGAATGTTACTATGCTGAAGAACACTCTTGACTTAGAGAGCACCAGCTTAGACATCATGATTGCTAAGATTGAAGCTTTGGAGTTAGATGAGCGAAGTAGAAATCTTAGTGGACCTCAAGTCATTGAGGCATATAAGTTTCCATCAGAAACTCATTCTGTTGAAATGCCTTTATGATAGAAGAAAATGATTTTCTGTCTTCCAAAGAACAAGCCAGAATAATTGGATTCATTGCTGCTTCATAATAAAACAAGGCATTATCTTCATCTCCTTTTACTACAACACCTACATGCATGCCTAGCGATAAAAAAGCTAAAGCTCAAAAGGCAACTTACAATGCCTTTGTTGCTAGCTTTGAGGCTTATCTAGGAGGAAGGCTTACGTCAGCACATCTGATTCAGGAATATCTAGAAGAAATGGATCCTGATGATGTTGAAGAGATGGACTTGCAATGGCAGATGGCCATGATTGCGATGAGAGCCAAGAAATTCTTCCAACAAAGGAAGAAGCTAAGTCTGAATGAGAACACTAAACTTGGATATGGCAAATCCAAGGTAAAGTGTTTTAATTATGGTGTGAATCACCACTTCTCTAGGGAATGCAATGCTCCCAGAAGAAGTAACAACAATTACCAAAGAACTTCATATGGTCAGCCATCATCTCAACCCAATTCAAGCTTTCAATCAAGCAATCAACATCAGTTCAGCATCAAAATCAGCACTAACAAACTCTTCAAAGTCAATCCCAACTAACTCATCAAGCTCAGGGAAGCAATCAACCAACCTCTAATGCACTTGTCATCAAACAAGATGGAGTTTGTGACTGGAGCCTATATGCAGAGGAAGTTAAGCCTCAATTTCAAGATCATGCACTCATAGTTCATATTAATGATGGTCCAATTCCAATGCCAACTAAGGTAAAATCCAATCTCTGCAGTGATAAATGCATTCAAGAAGTACAGGGATAAAGAGAACATAATCACAAGTTAGCTCTTAAAATCAAAGAAGAAAAGGTCAAATCAGAAATGTTAAAATAAGAGATGAAATGTTTTGAAATTAAAATCAAATCACTTCTTTCAGATACTGAAGAACTCCATGGTGAAAAGTACACTCTCGCAGCTGAGAATGAGAAGTTAATTGAATAGTTAACAAAAACCAAAGCTGAGCAATCGGCTACGGAAATGAAACTTGAAAAGTTTCAATTCTCTTTTGCTAAGTTGCAAGAGTTACTTGACTCACAGAAAGAGCCAAAGGATATGACTGGGATTGGATACAATTCTTGTCCACCTCCATACAATGATAACTATATGATTATGCCTGAGGCGCTCACTCATTCTGATTCAACTGAACCTAAAGTTATTGAAACTCAAAAAATAGTTTCACAAATAACTAATCCTCAAAACAAATCAAGTGTTTATATTGAAAAAAATGAGGATAAAATCAAGTTAGGTCACTCAATCAAAATCAAAGAGTGCTCAGACAACCTATAGTTGTCAAGAAACCAAATAGCCCAATCAAAACCATTGTACCATTTGTCAAATTCATTCCTGAAAATCTCAAGGTGGTGGAGAATGCTGAAGTACCAGTGAAATCCTCTGCTGAAAGCAGATCTGATAGTGAGATTAAATCTCCTAGAAATTCTAGAAAATCAGAAAAGGTTTTACTAAAATCCAAAAGTAAAGCAATAGCATCTCCATCATCCAAAGGGAAATCACCCATGGTTCAAAAATCAAAAGTAAAAACTGAACCAAACTCATTAACAAAGTCAAAACAGGGGGTCGGTTTTTCATTTTCAACAAAAAGGATGTAGACAAGCTTGAAAGGAGTCAAGTAAGAGTAAAAAGAAGCAAAAGCAGTCTCCAAAGAGCAAGCCAAGTAGAATTGTGAAACAATCTACAGAAACTAAGAAGGCTGAATTTGATTCTTCATTAAAAACAAAATCTAAGGCTAATCTAAAATCTGTTAAATCCCACGAAGCTCCACATCAAAATTAAAATACAAACAAATATACTGTGACATTTGTGACATGTCTAATCACAACACAGATGAGTGTTATTTTAATCAACATTGCTCCATCTGTGACATGAACAATCATTTATCTAAAAATTGATGTTTCAACAAGTATTGTTCTATTTGTAATATGGCGAATCATAATACATCTGATTGTTTTTTTAATCAGAAAGGCTTGAGAGTTTCACAAAACAAGCCTATCTCACCAATATCAATCGACAAGGCCAAACGTAGAAGTCAATCACACTTTAAACAAACAAGGGTTTCAAATTTTGATGATGACTTCTATGATTCATGGCAGTCAAAGAGTGTCAAAATGAATCTTAACCATAATACGAAATAATCACTTAGTTCTCATCCAAGATATAAAACAAAAGTGATTTATGAAAATCAAAAACATGCCCAAGGAACTACTGTAGACAGTTCTGTAGGGTCGGTGTTGGTCTCTCAACACAAGTTTTATCTTACAAACTCACTAAGTCTCACTCGATTGATGAAGCAGAATCTCTAACTAAGTTAACAATAATATAATAAGTTAATGAACATAATAGTGGTTTTCAAGATACTTGTATATATTACTTCTCAACTCAGTATTACAAGACTCTTACAAGCATGATTACTTAAGTTACAATGAGAAACTACATATACTACTATCTACAACCGGTTATACTTGGATAACCAGCTGGAATTTACCACTAGACAAATACTATATTGCTAGAAGTAAAGTATCTAAGATAAAATACTATCTTAGATTAGGTAGTCATGATAGGTCCATGACTTACCTTTTGTCACCAACTAAGAATGGTAACTGTACTAACTGATAAAAGGTGAACAGTGGATTAAAGTATCGTCAACTAGATGGGTGTGGGAAAATGCCATGCAGTGTATCAGAGTTAGCAGCGAATGTCTAACAACCCATACCTATGTCCACTGGTTCATAGTTGATTCTTTCAAAGGTAAATGGCTTCGGAAGAATAAGTTCTTCTGTTGGTCCATTTGATCGAATTTCAGTACACTTGAGAGGTTGATTCGTTCAATATTAACAATAATAACAAATAACAAACACTATGATGAAGAAGAAGAATTCAAAAGTATTCAACATAAAGCAATTAATGAACCAATACAATAAAAGAACAAAGGCTCAATATATTTCTGTGAAAATTCAGCCTATAATAGACACTTGCAACAAGAGTAAACGACTAGGGTTTTGCAAGGATGCCCAACAATAAACAAGATTAAAACTATATATAGTAATGATAGTTTCGCTGTCAGCAAAACTATTCTGCTAAAGTCATAGTTTCGCCCGGCTGAGACTAACAGTTTCGCCGGGTGAAACTAGCAGCTGACTATGAGCGAAACTACAGTTTCGCTCATAGTTTCGCTGTGACAGCAAAACTAAACTAATTAACCAACATACAAAAGTAAACTAACATTAAGCCTATTACAAAGAAATATAAACATAACCTAATCTAAGGTGAGTCCAACCTATACATGATCTTCAATACTCCCCCTAGGTTGGATCTCACCATCTTCATCACTCTTGATTTGACTTCTTAGCTCCAGTCTCTCCAGCTGCCTCTGATATTTCTTCAGTAGCTCCTGCAGTAACATCCTCAACACGGGCACTTGACTTAGAAAATTTCTTTGTTAAGTCCTGCACATCCTTCCTTAGCTCATCTTCTGCTCTAACCTTCTCAGCCAACTTCTTCACCTCAGCCCTCACTCCCCTCACCTTGTTAGCCACAGACATGAACAATCTAGCTTCTTTTCTCATTTCAGCTCCAGCTCCTACTTTTATATGATTCTCACACAGGACAAGTAGATCTTCATCACACAAGGCAAATATCTCCATCGGGTCAAACAGCCTAAATTCTCCTCCATTCTTTAGTCTAATCACCGCTTCCCCAGTATTGTTATCATAAAACCATTTCTCAAAACTCTGAAGCTGTTGGGGAAGGGGATCCGGCACTCTAACTCTACTCACAGATTTTAGGGGTTTCACCCTCAGCACAATCATCCCTTTTCCAGTTTCCCAATCTTTGTCCTTCTTTGACCTCCTTCTCTCCGCCTTCATGAATCCGAATGCCTCAAAGTTTCATTCATTCCATTCTTGATCTCCTCCTCCAGCATCTTGGCCCTCTTACTAAGATTAGCATCAAGCAATGGTAACACAGCTAACCTTTTTAAGTCCCACTTAGACAAGGTCTTAAATGCCGTCCTCTTGTGCAGATATGTAATCCCTCCCCCTCTTCTCTTGATCATGAACATCTTGAGGCCGGGGTTGTATTTCCAGCTTATGATCTTCTTATCAGTTTCTTTTTTGCTCATCCCTGGCATATTTTGAAATAAAGGAGTTAGCTCCTCAGGCTTCTTCTCTCTCACAAACCATTCTTCTTTTGTCATCTCAAAAACGTCTCCTTCATCCTCGCCCTTCTTGGCAACATAAGTCAATAGTCTCTCATCGACCTCATAGTAGTCAGGCTCAGAATCATAGTCAATTAACTGTTCTTCCTCTTCCTCCTCATCTATTAATCTCTTGTCAGCACTTTCCACTAGATTATCTCTCATAACCTCCTCTCCCACCAGATCCTTCTCTATGTCAAAGTCCAAATTCACAAACCCAGCCTCAATCACCTCTTCTACATTCTCAGACCTCCCCATCACATTCTCAGTCTCAACATCCTTTCTCACACCTGAACCCGCAGCCTCCTCGGTTCCGGCATCAGAAGTGCCCTCTCCTGCCCTAGAGGATGTACCCACATTGAGAAATTAGTACTTAGCAGTATCAGTCATATCATCTAACTCAGATTGAGTTAGCTGATTGGGCAGGTTGGTTGTTGCCTTAAGTTCATTGACCTCTGTCAGTAATCTCTTTATCAACTTTTGCTGATCTAACAGCATCCTGGTCATCCCCTCAAGCATCTTATCCTTCTGTTTCTCTTTCAGCTCCTAATTGGTCAGCATGGTCTTAATCATACCAGTTCATTAGCTAAAGAGGAGTTGAGGTACCTAATAACATCCTCATCCAGACCAGCTCTCTCCTCCCTTCTCTGGGGCTCAGTGAATGCTTGATGTTTGTGCTTAGTCCTCCTCTCGGACTCCCCCTCCTCAGCCTTTTTCTTTGACCTTCTTTCCTTCTCTGCCCTCACTTCTTGTTCAGCCTCATGAATCTCATCTTCAAATTCATAATCCTTCTCTTTAGCATACCTCTTTCTTTTCTTCATTGACTCAGCTTGCTTATGTCTCATCTCCTCAGCCCTCTTATCCTCTGACTCAACCACCCTCCGAATATAATTGCATCTTTCAGGAGGGTACATATTTTCCAGCAGATGTGTAATCTTCCCACTGAAATCGTGCCTTATCGCACAGTAGTCGGCAAAAATGCGAGTGTTCATCTGCACTAACATCTTTATCTCCTCGTGCCTTGGTACATTAGGAATAAGATCATCAATAATCATCTGCAGAAATCGAGGATACAACAGCCATTTATCTTTCTTTAGGACCATTACATTCTCTGCCATGTAGTCAAAGATGAGTTGGGCTATATTGGCCTTCTGCCCTCTACAAAATATAACCATAGCTTTGGCCCAGTCAAGATTTAGCCAATCGGAGGTCCTTCTTGTCGGTGATCTAAGCACATGATGAAGACATGGGAAATATATCTCCACTCCTTGGACAGAAAGGACTTCTTGATCTCCTTTCTAGTGCCAAAAGGAGGGCCCTCGTATCCAATACTCCTGAATGCTTCAAAAACCTCCTGGTCTGTCAACACGACCTCATCCCCACTATCCTCTTGGAATCTTAACACGCGTGAAATGATCTCAGCAGTAATAACAATGTTGTTCTCCAGTACACTTGCAACAATCCTCTGAGGATTGGCTCTGGTGTCGTACTTGGCAGTACGCCAGAAATCTCTGATCTATAGATCGTAGATGGTGGGAGAATGAGTGACCGCATATGCAATGGGTGATCTCTGAAGCCAACGGATACAGTCTCTAAATCCCGCAGCTTTGGGATGTGTATCATCCAAGATGGCCGTGATGTTATTCCTCTCGTCAAACTTTAGATTAGCCATATAATCTGAAAAGCAGATGAAACGCATTAGAAAGATATATTAAAATGAATAATAAAGAAAAATAATTAAAAAAAATAAAAATGTAGAAAAATCAATTTAAATTTGCTAGGCGAAAGTATAGTTTCGCTAGCCAAAACAGTAGTTTTGGCAGGCGAAAATGTAATTTCGGCAACAAGCATGAAGCAGTTTCGGCATGCCAGAGCAATAGATTCGGCACGCCGAAACTATAAATTCGGCGCAGCGAAACTGAAACATGACCAGCGAAACTGTTAAGTACGCTCGGACAGCATGACTTCACAGTTTTGCTGAAAAACCTTTGAACTTTCGTTCAGTTTCGCTAGACTATCGATACTTTCGCAGTAAGAACTGCGAAGGTACCGAAGAGTCTCAGCCAGTCGGTTCAAAACGAGTTGATAAAACCTAGATTAAATTATTGTCCAAGATTCAAAACTCACATTAGGTGCTTAAACAACCATCAAACATGTAACAAACACACAAAATCTCAGAATCGTTCGAGATAGACACGGTACACTCACAAAGACCTAAAACCTCGATTGAGCGAAAAAGAAGTCTTAGTTTCGCAGGAAGCGATATATAGACTATAGTTTCGCTGCAGCAAAACTATAGTTTCGCCCGTATAAGCTTTGGTCAGAAATGACTCTGATTTGAGTGAAAGAGCCGGCGAATCTACAATATCACTCTGCGAAACTATCAACGAAAGTATAATTTCGCTGGAAACTTAAAATTAAAAAAAAATTTATTTACCTTTTAAAAATCATAAAAAATAAAATATTTAGAAAAAGAATTAAAGAATTTGCCCCACAAGACCTCACCAAACTTCACATATTTTTAACATAATAAAAGAAGAAAAAATAAGGATAGAGAGGAACGAGAAGCTAAAGAGATCTTCTGGAGAGTCATAGTTCGGCGGAATTGCTGATATACTTGTCCTTTTAAGTCCATGCCTTCTTCTTTTCAACATGTAAACCACAGCTACAGTTATCATGTTTTGGTTCATTTAAAGAACACTTGAATGACTCAGTCCCCACAGACATTTGGCAAAAAAAACTTATCCTGTCCTCATGATATATTGAACAAATGACACATCCTGTTTGACTATTTCCTTTTTAAAAGTAACAAAGATCCTTTTACAAAAGAATCACATTCCTTATAGACATCAAATGATGAGAGCTCCAGGTCTATACTCATGTATAACAGAGGAGTTGATCAATTGGGTCTTTCAGATGAGAGCTTCAGGTCTATACTTACGTATAACAAAGAAGATCATCAAATTGTGCCTATGAGAGCTCCAGGTTAGTACTATCGTACAGCAAAGGAGATCATCACTCCAGGTCAATGTTCACACATAGAAAAGGAGATAAGCACGAGGAAGAATACAGACAGGAGCTTCTTAGAAACAAAGATGAACAAGCATATAGCTTTAGAGATAGGATGGCAAAGAAGAATAAGGATACTTTTGTTAAAAAATAAATCAAAAGCAGAAATATCACGTTCTCAACCCATTTTGAACAAGGACTAATAACTTTGTCAAGGCCAAAAATGTCAAGGAAATTATCCGAATCACCAAGTTTCTTATTCTGTTAGTTTAGCCACGAGATTACTGTCTACTTCGCTTTCTGGCTGAACCTATCAAGCATATCCCAACACAATACTATTGACTTCCTTCACATCATCCTTGTCAGCAAATTTTATTTAGGATAATTCTGCAATAGAGAACAAGAAGGAAACCATTTATTATTCTCCCCCGAAATTTCTACAAATCAACAAGATTGAAGAAATTTCAAAGTAAAGATTTTTTATATATATATATATATATATATATATATATATATATATATATATATATATATATATATATATATATATATATATATATATATATATGTGTGTAATTTTTTTATTATGTGAAATGAGAAAGAGCTATGGGGCTTACCAAAAAGATGAAAAAGAAAAACAAAGAAGTATAAACAATCTTCACATGACCTAGATTTAAAGAAAAAATGGATTTTAAAATGATATTAATCCTAGCATAGAGATCAATTCTTAAAAACGAGGTTTATCAAATGTTTTAGTGAAAAGATCTGCTTTTTGATTTTTAGTATCAATGGGAATAATATCAATAAAAACCTTCTCCTGAGCATCACGGATTGCATGAATCCGTGTCTCGATGTGCTTGGTTCGGGAATGATGGATAGGATTCTTTACGATGCCAATGGTTGCTTCGTTGTCACAGAACAATGGTGTGTGGAGAAAGTTGATGCCGTAGTCAATCATCTGATGTTGTATCCAGAGCACTTGTGAGCAGCAGCTTGAAGCAGCAATGTACTTTGCCTCCCCCGTGGAAAAAGAGACAGTAGTCTGTTTCTTGCTCTGCCATGATACAAGACAATTTCCTAGGTACTGACATCCTCCGTAACCGATTTTCTGTTTAACCTGCAACCATTTGAATCACTATCAGAATAAGCATGTAAGTCAAAATTCCTACCATAAGGATACCAAAGCCCTAAACGAGAAGAGCCTTTAAGATAACAAAAGATCCATTTGATTGCCTTTTCATGAGACTCCTTCGGGGCAGATTGGTATCGAGCACAGTATCCTACAGCAAAGGTTATGTCAGGATGGTTTGCTGTAAGATACATAAGGGAACCGATCATAGAACTGTAAAGATGAGGATCAACAGGTTTCCCATTCTCGTCTGGAGTGAGGCAAGTTTGAGCAGTGAATGGAGTGAGTTCAGGAGAAGCATCATCCATCTTGAATTTCTTCAGAATGTCTTTAATATACTTCTCCTGATGAATGAGAATTCCCTCTGGTTTTTGTTCAACCTACAACCCAAGGAAAAAGCACATCTCCCCCATCATGCTCATTTCAAAACGGTTACGCATAACTTCCTCAAACTCCCGACACAGCTTTGGATTGGTAGAGCCAAAAATAATATCATCCACAAAGACTTGCACAATCAGCATCTCACCATCCACTTCCTTCTTGAATAACGTCATATCAATGGTGCCACGAGAAAAACCATTGCTTAAAAGATACTGTGTTAGAGTCTCGTACCAGATCCGAGAAACTTGTTGAAGGCCATAAAGGGACTTATCAAGCTTGTAGACTTTGTCGGGGAAGTCGGGATCCTCAAACCCTGGTGGTTGACACATGTATATCTCTTCGTCAATATCTCCATAGAGAAATGCACATTTGACATCCATTTGATAGACTTTGAACTGCTTGTTGGCGGCATGAGCCAGAAAAATCCTAATAGCTTCAAGACGGGCTATGGGAGCAAAGACTTCTGAGTAATCAATCCTCTCTTCTTGAGCAAATCCCTGAACCACAAATCTTGACTTGTTTCTAACCACAATACCACGGTCATCGGGTTTGTTCTTGAACACCCATTTTGTGCCTATTGGGCATTTGTTTGGTGGGAGATCAACCAGGGTCCACACCTTGAGCTTCTTGAATTGTTGTAGATCCAATTGCATCAACTCAACCCAAAAAAGGATCCTGAAGGGCTGCATGAACATTCTTCGGTACGATTTGGGATATAAAACAAGAGAATAGACATACATTAATCAAACCAGATTGACTCCGCGTCCGCACTCCATCGGTAATGGAACCTATAATGTTATCATAGGGGTGGTCTTTCAAGGTTTTGAAATCAGTGGTTAAAGGTAGGGTATTTGAAGATAGTTGATTAGAGTCAACTGGTGATGTGGATGGAACAGGCTGAGATGAGGTAGATGTAGGTGACGAGGGAAGAGAAGCAGAAACAGGTGGAGGTGGAATGTCAAAGGATGATGAAGAAGATGCAATGTCAACAGATGTAACATTATCAGGTGATGAATGAGGAACAGGTTGATTAGTGGGAGTAACGATGGGTAATGGATTTGGAGGAATGATGTTTGTTTGAACAGTAGAATTGGACGCATCATCATAAAAAACTGGAAGATTAAATGAGTTGAAAACCGTATTGGAGTCAAAGAACCATGCAGGTTTGGATTGGACATCAGAGGAATTAGATTCCTGCCAATCAATATAGAAAGACTCTTGAACAATACGGGTTCTCTTGTTATACACCCGATAAGCTTTCTGAGAGGATGAATAGCCAACAAAGTAACATTCGTCAGACACAGCACCGAATTTCTTCTTCTGTGCCTGGGTATTCAGTAAAGTGCACGAGCATCCGAATGGTCGAAAGAAATCAATCAAAGACTTCCTCTTATGGAACAGTTCAAATGGAGTCTTCATTTTGTCTTTGACGATCAACACCCTGTTAAGAACATATGAAGCACAATTCACTGCCTCTGCCCAGAAGATGATGGGTAAAGAGGACTCAATCAGCATAGTACGAGCGGCTTCAATGAGGGTGCGATTCTTTCTTTCAGCAATACCATGTTGCTGAGGTGTTCTCGCTGTACTGAACTGTCTCAGAATACCTTTACCAGCACAGAACGAATCAAAAATTTGATTTCTGAATTCGGTACCATTGTCACTTCGAATCACCATAACCTTCCTCTTCCTTATCATCTCAATAGAAAGAATCAACTTCTGCAACTCCTCAGCAGCCTCTCCTTTATGGGCAAGAAATCTCACCCAGGAATACCTGGAAAAATCATCTGTAACCACAAGACAGAAAGATTTCTTAGCAATTGATTTAACGCTTTTTGGGCCAAACAAATCAGTATGTAACAACTCGAGGGGATTAGATATGCTATTTTCAAGTTTTGGTTTATATGGTTTCTTGTGTTGTTTTCCTTTGGCACATGCCAAACATTTCTCAACCACTGAAAAGTCTTTTAAAGGTAATCCCCTAACAAGATTGTTTTTAACTAATTTGTTTATATTTTTGAAATTAACATGACCCAATCTGCGATGCCATAGGAAAGACTCAGATGTGGAGGCTTTTGACAGAAGACAGGTAACCGTAGACGTTGATTCTCTTGAAGCCATGTCAAGAAGATATGTGTCATTCTTTCTCGGAGCCCGCATAAGCACCATCTCCTCCGGAATATCAATCTCCAATTTCAGAAAGAGACATTCATTGGACTTGAACAAGACCGGAATATCCTTATTGCAAATCTGAGAGACACTCAACAGATTGAAAGCTAGCTCTGGCACATAATTCACTTTCTCCAGAGTAAGAGAGCTGTTGGAAACATCTCCTTGGCCAATCATTTTTCCTCCTTTCTTGTCGCCGGCAAACGCGACATATCCTCCATTGATTATTCGATAATTTCTCAATAAATCCTTCAGCCCCATCATGTGTCTGGAGCATCCACTATCAACATGCCATACACTATTTACAGCTTTAGTGGATGACTCCTGCAAGAATACAAAGGACAGATTAACCAAGTGAAACTTGAACCCATGATAGAACAACTTTAGGTTGTGGTGTAGATGATTTCTTGCAAAAGAAATTATTAACCAAATGGGTTAATCTACTTCCAAATGAATTCCTGTTAACATGTCTATGATGAAGCTCGGGACAATACTTAACTACATGGTCATCTTTACCACACCTAAAACAGTGTGATTTTAATCTAGGTATGTTATGCAATAAGGTAGGAATTTTATCAATGTATATCTCCTTATCACATTCAGACAATCTAGAATCAACATCACAATAAGTCATATACATGTCTCTGGGTCTGTTTTTATTTAGAAAAGAATGATTATTTACATAAGATGATGAATTTTCATCTGAAGTACATGTGGTACTTGTACCACTTGTACCTGCATGAGATGATGACATTACCCTTTCACTTAATGATGAAATATTAGTTGGGGTAAAAGATGGGATGGGGTAAGAAAAGAATTTTTCAAAACAATTACTTTTAATTTTCTCTTCACTCTTCACTGTAGAATCATTCACAACATCAACACAATCAAAAGAAACAACATCATTACAATGCAAATTATCTAAAGAGGAAATAGAAACATCACTAGAACAAGATGAAACATTGTCTGAAACAGATTGTTTTGAAACAAAAACAGAACTTAAGCTAGATTTATGATCTAAAACAAAGTGCTGAGATTCAGGTGTACTAAGACTATTGCATCCAAGCCTGCTAGTCGGTCCATAACCATAGTCTTCACGTACATGCTTAGTGTTCACACCTTCTAAACCTGCAGACATACTGTTAGTGTCTATTTTGATCAAATCATTAGAAGGATGCGGAACAGGCATAGGTGAATAACAGTAAGTGCTAGGAGGAGGATAAACCTTAGCATCATCATAACCCAAACCTGTTTTAATCCTAGCCCCCCTTTGAGATTTGCATAAATCATCATGTTTTATCCCAGATATTGTCCATTTATCAAGCTTTTACTGAAGTTTGCTTGTTTCAAATTCAGCAAGTGCAACCCTTTCTGTCAAAGTATTAATTTCAACATTTCTTTCCAAAAAGATTCTTTTTAAATGATCATTTTCTTTTAAAGCTTCATTTAATTTAACAAAATATTTTGACTCGTTTATTTTAAGCTCTTCATTAATTCGTTTTAAGTCCTTTTCATTATCGATTAACAGACGATATGCTTTATATACGCCAAATAGTCTTATTTTGCATGCTGAAGAACACATATCCTGAATTACCTCATAAGGAAGTCCCATCACCACTTTTTCTGCTGCCAAAGCTTTCTCACATTGACACACCAGAGTACTCAGCTTGTTTTCCTCGACAGTGGTGGTAGAATCATCTTTCTCATTGCTGTGCTCTATGGTCTGGCTTCCTGCTCTCAACACCTTCTCATCTTCCCCCTCTGTCATAACCTATGCCTTCAAATTTTCTTCTATAATCTTCTTAACACACTTCTCACCCTCCTCAGTTTCATCAGCTTCACTTCTAAACTCTTTAAATGGATCAAATTCTTCCTCACTATTCATCTTCTCCTTCTCTTCAACAATCTCAGCAACCAACGCTTGGTTAATTTCTTCTCTCGTCTCTTCAACTTCTGCACTCCAGTCAAAATTAGAGATCAAGGCTGTCTCTTTCTTCTGTTTCATTTCTTCTTTATCCCCGCTTGAGGCCAATCTTGGGACTCCTGAATTGCTTGAATCAGTGACAATCGGCAGTGGACATTCTCGTTTGAAGTGCCCTAATTGTTTGCAATTAAAGCACCTCAGTTTGGATTTATCAAATCCCAATTTGGAGTTAGAGCTTTGACCTCCAAAATTCTTTCTACCAGTTCTCTCCATAAATCTTCGGGCTCTTAGAGTCAACATCGCCATTTGCCACTGAATGCCAGTCTCTTCTAGATCATCAGGATCCACCTGATACATATCCTCTATTGTCATTCCTTTTCCTTTCAACTCTCTAGCCACTAATGCCTCATAGCTCTGTACGAACATGCCAAATAGAGCCATCGTTTCAGATGGAATTGATGTTCCAGCATTTGCTTTTGAGTTAGCTTGATCTCTACTAGCATTAACACTACCACCAGAATGATCACCAGTATTCACTCCTCCTTGTCGTGATGCATGCATTGGAGAGCTTGTAGCGGAAGAAAGTAATGCAGCATTCTGAGTGAAAACAGATGAAGGCATCAAGGTCTGATTAAACTCCCTTCGTTTCATGTCTAACTCAAATGATTTAAGCTTATTAATGATGTCCATAAGCTTGTAGTTAGTGAAACCTCTTTCTTGCTTTAACATCCTCACCTGTAAACTCCATTGAGGTGGGAGAGAGTCTAACAACCTGTTTACTTGCTCACTATTTGAGAGTTTCTCATCATATTTCTTCAGCGTCCTCGAAACTATCAGAAAATGATTTGTAAGATCGGTGAGACTCTCGTTCTTGTATCCCACAAAAGAGTTAAACTCCTTTTCAGCTTGAATACTCTTATCTTTTACCAACTCATCATTTCCATCATAGAACTCACAGAGAGCATCAAAAAGAGACTTAGCATTCTTGTGTTCAGCAAAACGATTGTAGATGTCTGGTGCCAGGCATAGAGTTAAAGCTCCGAAGGCTTTCTGATCTCTGTCAATAAACTTTAGATATCTTTCATTGAACATAGTTGGGTCCTTGTTCTGAGAAACAACATCACCAACAGTAACGGTTGGTATGTGTGGACCAGAAATGATTGATTCCCATTGATTGTGATCAGTGTAGAAGAAAAAGGCTTTGAGACATCTCTTCCAATCTTCAAAATTGTTTCCGTTGATGAGTCTCGGGGGTCTATTGGGTGCCACACTTTCAAGATCAGCAAGAGTGAGAGTAGTCATCTTAGACATGCTAGTTTTGCAGAATGAAGAGTAGTTTCGCTAGTAATTTCGGCAGCAATTTTGCTAGCCAGAAGCTTGAAAATGCTTAGTTTCGCCGACAATTTCGCACGAAACAAGCTTGAACTTTCGTTCACAGGTAATTTCGACAGTAGTTTCACTTGGAAGTTGAACACAAACACTGCTGAACTTTCGTTCAAAGTCTATACTTTCGCTGAGATGCTCGAAACAACCACAAAGTGTAAAACACTTGTAGTTTCGTTGGATGAAGATGACAGTTTCGCTGGAAGAACTCTAATTTCACCCGTTGAATCTGAAAAGCTTTTTGAACACGAAATCAATCTGAAATCACCCAAATCTCAATGAACTTGAGATATGATGATTACCAAGGCTTTTCCAACCAATAACAAACAAAATTCAATCAAATTCCATATCAAATACACTCAAATTTGATCAGGAATTGATGAAATATTGATATTGAACATAAACAATGAAAAACCTCAAACGATCAAGAGCACTATTGCTCTGATACCATTTTGTTGGTCCATTTGATCGAATTTCAGTACACTTGAGAGGTTGATTCGTTCAATATCAACAATAATAACAAACAACAAACACTATAATGAAGAAAAAGAATTCAAAAGTATTCAGCATAAAGCAATTAATGAACCAATACAATAAAAGAACAAAGGCTCAATATATTTCTGTGAAAATTCAGCCTACAATAGACACTTGCAACAAGAGTAAACGATTAGGGTTTTGCAAGGATGACCAACAATGATCAAGATTAAAACTATATATAGTAATGATAGTTTCGCTGACAGTTTCGCTGTCAGCGAAACTATTTTGCTAAAGTCACAGTTTTGCCCGGCGAAGACTAACAGTTTCGCCTGGTGAAACTAGCAGCTGACTATGAGCGAAACTACAGTTTCGCTCATAGTTTCGCTATGACAGCAAAACTAAACTAATTAACCAACATACAATAGTAAACTAACATTAAGCCTATTACAAAGAAATATAAACATAACCTAATCTAAGGTGAGTCCAACCTATACATGATCTTCATCTTCCGAGGCCATTTATACTTCGGAAGAATCAACTTCTTCTGAGTCTTCTGCAAGTCTTCATGACTTCATTCTTCGGAAGACTTTGTCTTGGATCTTCTAAGTGTGAATACGTCGGAATGAGATCTACTTGGTCTTGGAAGACTTGGTTCTAACTTCAAAAGTTCTTCATATACTTCGGAAGATTTTCAACTTGTCTTTGGAAGAGCAGCTTTGTCTTCGGAAGACTTATTCATCTTGTACACCAAAATATTCTAAGTCTTGTTTTGGTTGCTCCAGCCTTATATGATCCAACAAACTCCCTTTAGGCTGATGCTACCAAAACTTCACTTCCTTCTACTCCTTAAAGTCTTCAACACCAGGGAGAGCAAATATTTGTCTGTCTCCTTGTTTTTCACTAATGTGGAGGTGAGGAGTTGGTACAAGTCATTTGTAGAAAACAGATCAAGTCTGTTGCTTTGAATGATATGTACTCTTTGCTAAATCCCTCTGAAGAGAGTTAGTTGATGGGAATTGTAGTCATATTCCCATCTAACTATAGGATCTGAAGTGGAGCCTTCAACCATCTGAAGAAATGTCTTTCCCTTTATGGTTGTGCCTTCTTCCTCATCCTTTGCTCTCTGTTTCAACTCTTCTTTAGTCTTGGCCTTCTTTGTGAGCTCAGCCAGATGAAGACTGCTTAGTTGATTTCTGATGTGAGTAGCAATTTGAGAGTTGGAGGGATTGGAGAATGGGTTCTCTGCTAACTCAGCAATGTCAAATCTGCTGGAGTGTAGCAAAGATGAAGTATCAAGCCTTTTCACTTCACACCTCTCCCTTTCCATAACAAATCTGTGAGAAGGTTCATCGAACCTCCACCGGACTATTTGTTTTCTAGGATTGAGGGGTTTGGATGAAAGCTTTTCTCCCTTCCTAGTGTCCAGTAGAGTCACCAGTCTCCTTCTTAACTTCTTCTCTTCTTCTGTAAGCACATCTGAATTGGTTGCAAGAAGTTGGAGAGCTTGGTCCAGTGTTCCCCTAGGCAAATCAAGGTATGCATCTCTTGTGAGGGAATAGGAAGAGCCATCAATATATTTCAGCTTAATGGTCTCTTCCTCACAAGAGATATCGCTCAATGTGGTGCAATTGATGTGCTTCTTCTTGATCACCTTGAAATCTTCTAATGTTAGGGGGCTTAGATGTTTCAGAAGATGGTTTGGGTGGTGAGTGGGTTCGTGGTTGTGTTTTGGGTTTAAGGATAGTTGGTGGTGGTGGTTGTTAGGAAGCGGTGGGTGAGGGTGTAGGTAAGGCTGATGGTGTGGGTTCAGTGATGTAAGGCTTAGTGGTTGGTTTATTTTGATGGGGAAGGAAAAAGGTGTGGGTGTAGGTTGTGGTTTGGGTGTTGGTGTTGGTTTTGGTGCTTTCTTCTAAACACTTGATGTTTGAATTACCTCCTGCCTTCTTCCTAAGCGAATGTCAGCCTTGATGTCGCTGACATGTCGCTGTAAGGTCTTTAGTGACATGGGACCCACTTGTTTGCCGAAGAAGCCATGGGCTTTGAGATAGGTTTTCATCCATTCCTTATCTCCCTCCTTGGCAGCAGCAAGTTATGCCTCTTCCTCCTCTTTCTTCTTCTCTCTTAGCTTCTCCCTTTCACTCTTCTTCCTTTCTTTATTGATCTGATCTTGTTCTTTGTGGAAAAGAAACAAGATCGTATCATAATCGTGAGGTTCCAGCTCCTCCTGAGAATAGCCTCTAGAATAGAGAAAGGCTATCCTCTCCCTTTCCATAGCCTCTTCCTTCCTTTTCCTCTTCTCTTCCTCTTCGGCCAACCTTGCTGCTTCCTCTCTTTACTTTTGTAGCAAGGTTGACTTCTCTATTCTCACATGCTCATCAAGTAGGAGTAGAAGGATTTCTTCACTGGTTACTCCCAGGCTGATGAGCCTGTCAATGATCTCCACTCTTTTTTTGTTGTTGATACTTTCTTGAGTGGCTGCTGCTGCTTTGCTACTTGTAGCCAACAGCTTCCCAGTATCAACTCTTCCTTTCTTCTTGAGCTTTTCCAACCTTTCCTCCTCTAGAAGCTCCTCAGCAGTGAGCTTCCTCTTCCCCTTAGGATCAGAGGAAGATTCAGCCTTTGGAGACTTAGGCTTAAAGGTTTCAGGTTGGGGAGAGGGAGTTTGAACTTATGGTGCTTGGGAGATGGGAGTTGTAAGGAAGTCCTCACTATTTATCTCAGAGGCCAAGTCAAGAATGGCCTCTGTGATGAATAGGTCATCAGACAAGGAAGACAGTTCAATTGTTCCTTCTGCTGCTTGGATTTCTGCTTCAAAAGTAATTAGAACTGCACTACCTGTCCCTTCTTAATCGGTTGCTGGGCCATGAGTCTGTATATCCCCTTTGAAGTTAATCTCAGGTTCAATAGAGACCTTAGGTTGACCAACTTCCTTTGCAGAGGTAGGTGGTGCACTCAACCTTTAAAGCTCTTCAGCTCCAAAGTAGGCAACGGCTACATCAGGGGAGGGTTGTTCAATGGAGGACCTTATCATAAATGTGGTTAAAAATCTATTGAGGTCTATAACCATCTTTGGGTCCACTTGAATGGTAATGGGAGCTATTTGAGGGAAGATGGTTGCAGGGTGTTCCTGTGTAGGGTAAAAAGAAGATATGGCATCAAGGGAAGTTGTTATGATGGCAAGGCAGGGTTCCTCATGTCTTTGTTTCTGTACATTCTCCCCCTTTTTGGTAGAATCATCTTGATAAGTAGATGAGCTAGAGGAAGAACTTAAAGAAACCTGGATATATATGTGCCTGACAGACTTCTCAATCTGTGGCTCAGCTTGTTTAGCATTGAGATGTTCAATCTCAAGTTGCTGAGTGGTAGACCTGTCCTCTAAAGTCTTAATCTTTGATTCAAGGTTTGAAACTTTAGAAAGCATGTCTCTGACAATGAGTTTCAGACAACCCTCATCTTCTTTTAAAGAATCATTGGGAGATTAGATAACATACCTAGTATGTTCATCATCACCACCAGTAATGGTTTCTTGGCGCTCTGGATACCCTTGTGTGCTGATGTCTCTTTCAGAGTCATCAAGGGGCAAGGTTTCCGTAGACTCAATCTCAATTATGTTACCACTATCCTGAGAGGTTAGAGAAACACACTTAGTAGTTGCAGCTGAGCCTACATGGATGGACCTCTGGCTGAGTGGGAGCCCAGAGTTCCACTTGAGCCTTTTTGGTTTGAGCAAAGGGGACCTGATCAATCAGAGTAGATTGATCAGGGGTTCGTTTGGGGCGTCTTGTGTAAGTAATCTTGATTGGTTGGGAAGAAAAGATTGGAATTTGAGTGGTGGTGTCTGGTGTGGGTTCATCACCTGCTGGGCTTGTAGGGATGTCACCAGGAGCCGTTGGCTCAAGCATACCTGGAAGAAGATCAGTGAATCTTCCAGTGAAGTTAGTGGATACCTTCTTTAAAGTTTTAAAGGTACTAGGCTACATGTGAGGGACCAGTAGAATGTCTTCATATTGTAGTTTGTCCTAGTCCAGCTCATAGTTGATTATGTGCTGAATGAACCAGGGATACATGTAGAATGGATCCCGGGTGAGATTGCCTCTTATGTTGTTCAGCATAAAGCGTGAGTAGTAGAAGCGTAAGCCCTTTACCAACCCGTGGACTAGGCATCCCAATTCATATGGGATTTGATCCTATCCCCCGAACTTGTTAGATAGGCAGTGCAGATGATGTGCAACAAGAAATTTCAATTGTAAGAGAAGTTGAATTTATAGACTATAGACTTGCTCATATCACCGCCATATCCTATCTGAGTGTAAGTGTCTTCCAAATCAAATTTGGGGAATTCAGTCGGGGCTCCCTCATCATGAAGCTCCAGATGCTCCCTGATGGTTGATTCTGATCTCCTGCCCACAGATCCTCGATCTGATGACCCTTCTATCATTTAGTGTTTCACTTAGACCATTTGCCTAGAATTCGGCCATATGGTTAGAGTAGATGGTGGGGTTAACAGTGAGGGCAGTGAATTATGCCTATTGGGACACAAATTTGACATTAGGGGCAAAGTCTGCCTCCTTTAAAGAGTCAAGGATGGCAACTTGGTTATGTTGGGGACTTAGGGCCACTGTTAAGAGGTACTGTTGGATTGAAGGAATTTGAGAGTGAGTGAAGAAGATAGTGGAAATTTAGGGCTTTTGTGGTGGTAAAGAAAGTAAAATAAGAGAGTCGAAAGTTTTAAATGGGGGTAAAATGCCAACCGATAAGGTGAAAAGACTGTTTGGGATGCGATTTGACAGGGGCAGTAAGATAAACCATTTAAAATATTCCGAATCATCAATAAAATCTTACTTTTTACAGAGTGGGGCCCAAAGACTTTCGTTACATAGTAAAAGTTTTCTTCCGAAGGTAAAATAACTTTCGAGAGAAAACACTTGTGTTTCGCAATATTGTCTTCCGAACCCATTTTTACTTCTGAAAGCAAACCATATCTCAATGACAAGTTTGCTTCTGAGAGTACAGTCTTCTTTTGAGACCAGAAGTTAGTAAGCTTCGGAAGTAAATTTGATCATTTTCTTTCGAGGCTAAAAACTCTTCGGAAAATAATATTTATGCAGAGGAATTTACCTTTGAAAGATGGATAAAGATCTCTTCCGAGAGTAAATTTCTCTTTGGAAGAATTCATACTTAGAATTTTCAAGAAAGCCTTTTTGTAACAGGGCTTAGATTGTATTTAGACAACATAGACAAGACATATTTAAAAAGGTTTTTCAAAAAAGAAGAACTAGTCAATGTTAATCATCCGAATAACTGTGATTAAGTATTTAAATCTTTGTTCATCAAAGGCTTTTGAAGTCTTTGCACATTTGGTCATTTAAGGAACCAAATATGATGTCGTCAACATAGACTTGAACAAGCAGCATGTCTTTCCAGACTTCTTTATTAATAATGTCTTGTCTATGGTGCCTCTGGTGTAGCCATTCTTTAGAAGAAACTGAGACAGGGTCTCATACCATAGCCTAGGTGCTTGATGTAACCCATAAAGAGGTTTATCCAGTTTATACATAGTTGGGGTGCTGTGGGTCTTCAAATCTAGGTGGCTGACACATATAGACTTCTCTATCAATATCCCCATACAAAAATGCACATTTGACATCAAGTTGATAGACAGTGATGTTCTTGGATACTGCAAAAGCAAGGAAGATTCTCATAGCCTCAAGTCTTGCAACAGGTGCAAAGACATTAGTGTAATCTATTCCTTCCTCCTGTGTGTATCAATGAACAACAAGTCTTCCTTTATTCTTGATAATCAAACCTCTATCATCTCTCTTATTTATGAACACCCACTTGGTGCTAATGGGGACTTGGCCAGGTGGCAATGGACATAAGTTCCATACCTTTTGCCTTTTGAATTGAAGCAACTCCCCTTGCATAGCTTCAACCTAATTGTTTTCCTTGAGGGCTTCTTCCACATTCTTTGGTTCCATTTGAGAAAGAAACATGAGTACAAGCAGACATTCCCATTATGGGTCTGACTTCTTGTTCTCACACCTTCTGAGACATCCCCAATGATGTTCTTAATTGGATGAGTGTTGTGTATCTTGAGCCTAGGAATCACATCTAGTTGCATAGATAGATCTAGGTTTGAGAAGTTTTGCTCAGGATTTCAAACACCATGACCAGCTGATGTCTCACACTCATTCAATGAGGACTGATTGAATGAATATATGATAGCATCAAAGATATTCTGCTGAGAAGCAGCATTAACAGTTGCCTGTTCCTCTAGATCATTGTCTTCATCAGCTTGGTGTTGAATGCTGGAGTTGTCAACTGATGAGTTTGGAGGCTCAGTTGGCTGACAACTTGTTGAAGCTCTATTATTTCCTGAGATGTTCAAGCTTTCAGGACTTTTAGTAGTGGGAGCTTGTTCATCATCTCTTCTTAGAGAACTTGGAATAGGTCTGGGTAACTCAAAGAGTTGATCTTCATAGGGGTCACTTTGAGTTCCTGTTCTAGCTGAAATATTCTCACAAGATGGTTTAGAATAGTTTGGAAACAATTCTAAATTGAAGATATGATCAGGGCCATTCCCCTTAACACAAGGAGTGTGCTCATTAACAACAATCTTGGATGATTCCTCAAATTGTTGATTTTTGATGTTATAAAATCTATAAGCAATAGAGGTTGAGGAATATCCAACAAAGATAGCATCATCTGACTTTTTAGCAAACTTTGCTAAATTGTCTTTTGTGTTAAGTATGGTACACCTGCTGCCAAAGGACCTAAGAAAGCCAATGAACGGTGGCCTCTTGTTCCATAGCTCATAAGGGGTTTTTCTATGGGGCTTAACAATGAGAACCCTGTTTTGCACATAGCATGCAGTGCTGACTGCCTCTGCCCAGAAAGTTAAAGGCAGCTTTGAATTAGCTAACATGGTTCTTGCAGCCTCAATAAGTGACTTGTTCCTCCTCTCAGCAATACCATTCTGTTAAGGAGTTCTAGAAGCACTGTATTGTCTGGCAATCTCTTTTGAGTTACAGAATGAGACAAGAACTTGATTTTAAACTCAGTCCCTTGATCACTTCTAATGATTTTTACCTTGTGATACTTTTGATTTTCAATTTTAAGAATAAAATATTTTAAATTTTCAGCCGTTTCATCTTTAGTTCTTAAAAAGAATACCCATGTAAATCTTGTAAAATCATCAACAATCACAAGATAGTATGATTTCCTTCCAATGCTCATTATACTTGTGGGACCAAAAAGATCCATATGCAATAAGTGTAATGGGGTGGTGATGGAGTTGACCTCTTTGGATTTGTGAGAAACCTTGTGTTGCTTTCCTTTCAAGCAAGCAACACAGTTGTCTTTACAAATAAACTCCTTTTTGGGCACACCATGTACCAAATTATTTTTAACCAGCTTATTCATGGTTTTAAAAATAACATGGCACATTCTTTTATGCCAAAGAGTTGACTCATCACCATGAGCTTTGGAAAGAAAGCATGATACTTCACCCAGTGGGGAAGCATTGTTCATATCTAGCTTGTACATATCCCCTATCCTGGGAGATCTAAGAAGCACCAACTCCTAAGGAATTGTCATCCCGGGTTTGAGGATAATGCACTCATGTGTTCAAGAGATTGTGTTCAAGCTATTTGACAAAGTTTACTTTGTTAATGTTTAACTTACCATTGGATACACTACCTCTACTAGAAATGCATCCACCGGCTTCACCTCCAAACTGAACAGGACCTCCATCAAAATGTTCAAATTGTTGTAGGAGAGATCTATTCCCTGTCATGTGCCTGGAGCATCCACTATCCACAATCCACACATTTCATTCTTGTCATGTGGATGTCCCTGCACATAAGGTGAAATAATTAGTTACAATTGGAAACCCAAGCCTTGTTGGTCTTGGTTTCTTCCAATGTAGATGATATAACTAAACCAAATTATATGCATGTGGGTTCAATTATAGTTTGTGAAAAAGAGGTTTGGGCTGAGCATCTTTTCTGATCTTCTATTCCATCCTTTGGTTGATCAGTGTAGAGGAGCCTAAAGAGGCTTGAGCAGCATGACTTTCTTCTTCTTTCTTCTCAGAAGAGGCTTTCACCACCTTTTCTTCTGAAGCAGTCTTCTTCTCGAAAAGTTTCAAAGGATTCCTTTTGTTCTTTTGTTTGTTCTTTGGCTTGTCTTCCAAAACTATTTTCCTTTCGGAAGAATGAGTTTTTTCCGAAAGCAACTTAGCTTCGGAAACAAGTTTTCCTTTCCTTAACACTTGGACCATTTGTTAAGGTCCAAATATGAAACCATCCTTGGCTCCTTCTTTCTTAACATTGGTTGCATAATGTGTGCTTGCAGGATTGTAGTAACAATCTTTTGCCATGTGGTTATGCAGACCACAGTTTACGCATTCAATGTTACTCTTGGTGGGACATGTGGGCTATTGTTTCTTGCACTTCTTCTCTTCTTCAACAGCCTTTCCCTTCAATTTCTGATCCTTCAGCTGGATAAGAGTGCCGGTACTACACTCCTTTCCTGAATAGGAACTTCCAACCACTTGGAATCTGGCTGAGATGAATACACCCTTTTGCCTTGGGTCTATCTTCATCTTAGTCTCAGCCACCTTTTTAGTAGTTTTTCTTACTGCCCTGATATTGTTCTTTCTGGCTTTGGTGGTCAAAGATTTATTGGCTGTGGGGATGAGGTTTTCTACGTTATCCTTCCCTGTGGTGGTTACCATTATTGCATCATTCTTCGGCTCACTAGGTAGTGGGTCAGCAGTTGGAACCTCTTGCTTATCAGTACCACATCTTGGCTGTCTAACAGACACAATAGAGTGTGGTGGAGCAATTTCATTAGATCCCAACCCACTTTTGTTTTGATAGCATACCTTGGAGTGGGAGGATGATGCTATAATGGTGTTGAAGTTATGCTCTTGAATAGCAAACTTCCTGCTTTAGCCTCAGCTATTACTAGCTGGGCTTGAGCCTCAGTCAACTTGGATATTAGATCTTTTATTGTATCCTATAGTTGGTATGTTCATGCTTTAAAGAGGACACAGTTTTCTCTAACTCTTCTATTTTAAGTTTATAGTCAGATTCCGCTCTCTTAAAATCAGATTTTAGGATATTTAGGGACTCAATATCATATCTAATTTCCATGTTGTAGTCCTGATACAGTTTAACCTTAGCAATACAAGCTGGGGTACAGAGATGTTCATATACCTTGTTGTCTTTAGTTCCAGCCATGAGAGCTTGAGTAGGGGTGACATCTTGCACTAAAAAGCTCCAGTCAACCTCTTGAGCAACAACAGCAGTTTGTGGCTCAGTGGGTTTGGTTGCAGCTTTTGAGTTAGTAGGATGTTGGGAGGCTTGAGCTACGCCAGGATTAGATCTTGGAGCTTTAAATTCCCTAGCAAAGTGACCACGCTGGTTACAATTATAGCACTTGGCCTTGCTCCCATCGAACTCGAATTTGCTGTTAGTTGGGTTCTGAGGGAACTGCCTTCCGGTTCTTTTAAAGAACTTCTTTACCCTGTAGGTTAAAAGAGCCATCTGCTGGACAATGTCCATATACTCAACATCATCTGAGCTGAAGCATTCTAGATCATCAAAATAGAATTGAAAATCTCCAGAGTGCTCACTCCCTGAAACAAAAGCACAACTATCCTGGAAGGGAGTGTGTTGAGCCTGTTGAGACCTAGGTGTCTCAGGAAAAGTGATGTATGGCCCAAAAGAGGATGATGGCTGTTGGGGGTAGTTCAGGTACAACTGAGGTTGGGGAGTTCTTGATCCTTCAGCAACATGTAAAGCATTGTTGACTGTAGGATTTGAGGATCTGTTCATCTGGTGGCTCTTCTGAGTCTCCATCTCCATACGGTATCCATCAAGGATTCCATACAGTTCAGTCATAGTGAGAGTGTTTAGATTTTCAATTCTCTTGATTGAGACACAATAAAAAGTCCACTCATAAGGAAGTGTACTGATGAATTTTCTGACTATGTCTTTTTTCTCAAGAACCACTTCCATAGTCTAAAAAGAGGTGATTAAGTCCATATACCTGAAGTATTGTTGGCTCATGTAAGGCCCCGTTCCCGGAGACCTCACAGTTGGTCAATCATAGCATTATACATATAAAACATTATACATTTCATAAGATTAAGCAGCGGATGAAGTTAACAAAAACTATTCATTCTTATAATTATTGTTGCCAAATAATACATCGTTGTGAGTTAGGGTTACAAAACAATCAATTAGTTGCATTACCATACAACAAAATCATTTGCACTAATGGATGCCAGTCTTGCCCTGACGAGTAGCTTTCCCCTCGTGCCACCCTCAGCAACATTTACCTGCCAACTGAAAAATGCATAAAAGTCAGCGTTGCTGAGTGAATTCTAGTTTTAAAACATTTAAAACACCTTTATTTATATACGAAAATATCATTTTTCTTAAAATACTTCATTTTCATAAAATTAATTACTTTTGTACGTGATCACACATCATACGTACAACAAGATAATATTCATTATTATCTTTCGTCATTCATCTCATTCATTCCGTACTTTTATTATTATCTTTCACGGAACAATGTGCAATACCCCGACATTGTGCACGAGGCTGGTGCTGGGCCTGAGGTCTATAAATAAACCCCGAACATTGTGCAAGAAGCTGACCCAGTCACCTGAGGCAAGCAACAAAGGTCCCCGTCAATCTCAAAGATTGACCCTACGTGCATCCTCATGGGGTAGCTATCCCGCACACAGTTGAGCTGACAACCCGTGGCTGTGAACGTCCTTTCATTTTGCTTGCAAGACTTTCATTCATTCTTTATGTTTCACTTTTCATTATCATTAATCTTTCACTTTCATTATGATAATACTTTATGTATACGAACATAAACACACCACGTAAAGTCATATAATAATACATAATATGGAACACAAGAACAGGCCATATACAAACATGGAATAAATAAATACAACCATCAAAACATCCCAGGGCAATTCCTTAAATTTCCTTTTTCCCAAAATTTCAAAAAATTTTCTAAGTGTTCTAGGCGCATGAGCACTATGTAGGCACATCAGCACTATGCGGGTGCACCAACACTTAGGCGCATGAGAAACTTAGGCGCATGAGAAATTCTAGGCGCATGAAAACTATTTGGCCGTATGAACTACACTTAGTCATTTGGTCAGTAGGCGCATGAGGTACTATTTAGGTGCATGAACACACTGGGCGCATGAACCAACACTTAGGTGCCTGAGAACCAATCCTGGGCAGTGGGGTACTGTTCAGGCGTATGACTAGTAATTAGGCTATTTGGCAAAAATTCCAGGTGCATGGGAACTATTGGGACACATGAGCTTCACTTAAGTTTTCTAAGTCAAAATTTCAGGCACATGAGCCCTATTTGGGAGCATGACCAACAGTTATGCATATTTCTGAAATATTTTCAAACCAATCTGCATTCTTGCCTGTTCGAAGCTTATTCCTATCATTCTAAGCATCAACAACACATAATCAACCATGAACACAAACATAAACACACATATATATACGGGTAAACATAAAACAGTTATAAAACCTTTTTAAACATGCATTTTCAGCCCCAAGAAGTTTAAAACACATAAAAACCGGGGCTAGAACTCACCTATGCAGCCAGCAAGTAAAACTCTTCCAAACTTGAGTGCACAAGAGTTCAAACACCTAAAAACACACCAAACAACCAACCAATCACATAGAACACATAAAAATCGATTCTAAGGTCAAAACCCAACAAAACCGATCCAAAAACACAAAGAACACTCACCAATTGCGAAAATCAGCCTCTTCTTCTTGAATAACCAAGAGAAACAAGCTTCTTCTACTTCTTTCTTCCTTTCAGTCGAAGAGCAGTAGTGGGAAAAGATATATGGGCGGCCATACTCAAAGAATTATTAAAATATTTGAGTTCTGTACTCTTTACACATTGGCCCCCTCCACTTTAGCTCCTTTTCCTTTCTTTCAAGATACTTTTATTTTCTCTTCTTATTGCTTTATCCTCTTTTATTTTGACAAAAATTTTAGGTGTTATAGCTCAAGGTCTCACTAACAAAATAAGTGAATTTCTCAAACTTCTACTTTAGCATATCTTTCTTGTTCTCCTTTGATTTAGTAGAACCAGAGTACATCAGCTACAAAGCATCAAATAGTTCTTTGGTAGTCTCGCATTGCTGAAAGCCTATCATTATGGAGTTTGGTATAGCAGTAAGCAACACGGTCATGGCTTTGCAGTCGATGTCCATCTTCTTGAAGTCTTCATCAGAGTAGTCTTCAACAGCTTTCTCAATCATGGCACCATTACCAGCCGGGGATGCCACCTTTGGCTTGTAAGGACCATGAGTGACAGATCTCCACATGCGGCTGTCTTGATACTTAATGAAACCTTCAATACTTTTGCACCAGGTTCCAAAGTCATCAGGAGTGATGATAGGAGCCTTGGTCATGGTTCCCATCTCAAACTCAGAAATTTTTTAGTTAAGATCCATTTGAGTGAAGTGAGTAAGTGTGAAGAAACAAGGGTTGTCCATTTGGGATGGTTAGATCTCACAATCAAAGCCTAAAAAGCTCTGATACCAATTACAGGATCGGTGTTGGTCTCTCAACACAAGTTTTATCTCACAAACTTACTAAGTCTCACTTGGTTGATGAAACAGAATCTCTAACTAAATTGACAATAATATAATAAGTTAATGAGCACAATAATCGTTTTCAAGATACTTGTATATATTACTTCTCAACTCAGTATTACAAGACTCTTACAAGCATGGTTACTTAAGTTACAATGAGAAACTATATATACTACTATCTACAGCCGGTTATACTTGGATAACCAGCTGGAATTTACCACTAGACAAATACTACATTGCTAGAAGTAAAGTATCTAAGATAAAATACTATCCTAGATTAGGGAGTCATGACAGGTCCATAACTTACCTTTTGTCACCAACTAAGAATGGAAACTGTACTAACTGATAAAAGGTGAATAGTGATTAAAGTATGGTCAACTACATGGGCATGAGAAAAAGCCATGCAGTATATTAGACTTTGCAGCGGATAACTTATGTCCACTGGTTCATAGTTGATTCTTCCGAAGGTAAATGGCTTCGAAAGAATACGTTCTTCCGAGGCCATTTATACTTCGAAAGAATCATCTTCTTCCAAGTCTTCTGCAAGTCTTCATGACTTCATTCTTCGGAAGACTTTGTCTTGGATCTTCTAAGTGTGAATACTTCAGAAGGAGATCTACTTGGTCTCAGAAGACTTGGTTCTACCTTCAGAAGTTCTTCATATACTTTGGACGGAAAACTACTTAGTCTTGAAAGACTTGGTTCTACCTTCAAAAGTTCTTCATATACTTCGAAAGATCTTCTACTTGTCTTCGGAAGAGCAGCTTTGTCTTCGGAAGACTTCTTCTTCTTGTACAACAAAATATTCTATGTGTTGTTTTGGTTTCACCAGCCTTATATGATCCAACAAGTTCCCTCCTTCATGACTTCAAGCATATACAAGGAACTACTGTAGCATTCGGTGGAAACTCACAAGGTGGCAGAATTACTGGAGAAGGGCCTGTAACAAATGGACAACTGAGCTTTGACAAAGTGAACTACTGCAAGCAGTTGAATGTCAACCTCCTCAGCATGTCTTGGATCTATAACAAGAAATATTCCACTCACTTCACAGACTCCTATTGCTACATTCTGAAACCAGGATTTCAAATTCTTGAAGAATGGGTTGTCTTGAAGATTTCGAGAAAGAATAACACCTATGTCTTGAACCTTAATTCTGCACAACCTATAGAAGAAACATGTCTTTTGTCTAAAGCATCATTTGATGAGTCATAGCATTGGCATAGACGTTCGGGACACATAAATTTCAATAACATGAACAGATTGGTAAATGGAAATTATGTAATTGGTTTACCTCAAAAGGAATTTCATTCTATTGATCACTGTTCTGCATGTCTTAAAGGAAAACAACATTAATCTTCCCATAAACCAAAGCTTATGAACACAAACAATACTCCATTAAAGTTACTTTATATGGATCTCTTAGGACCAACTCATGTCATGAGTATTGGCAAGAAATAGTATTGTTTGGTGATCATTGATGACTTTTCACAATTCACATGGGTCTTCTTCCTACTTCATAAAAATGAAACGTCCCAAATAATAAAAGACTTTATCACTAAAATTGAAAATCAACTTGATCAAAAGGTAAAATCAATTAGAAGTGATAACGGGACATAGTTTAAAAATGAAAATCTAAGTTTGTTTTGCACACACAAAGGTATTGCTCATCAATTCACTGCAGATAAAACTCCTCAACAAAATAGAGTAGCTGAAAGGAGAAACAGAAGTCTAATTGAAGCAGCAAGAACAATGCTAGCCGATGCTAGGCTGCCAATTACATTTTAGGCAGAAGGAGTCAACAGATCATGTTATGTGCCAAAATCAAACACCGATAGTTAAAGAAAGCAACATAACACCTTATGAACTGATTTTTCATAGAAAACCATTTATTGGATTTTTCAAGTCATTTGGTTGTGCTGTCTCAATATTAAACACTTGAGACCATTTAGGAACGTTTGCTTCTAAGTCTGATAAGGGATTATTTGTAGGTTATTCCTTAGTCTCAAAGGCTTTCAGAGTGTTTAATCCTAGATTAAACATTATTGATGAATCAATAAATGTTCAATTCAATGAGCACTCCTTTCCTAAGTCAATGAATGGTCTCGATTGGTTGTTTGATATTGACTCTTCTATAAGATCTTTTGATCAGTTCCACTTGTCTAATGCTGGTAATCTACAATCAATTGGATCTTCTGAAACAGTAGAGAGAAGGGATGACTTTCTAATGATTCCTCCATCTTCTACTAATCAATCTGATGAAGAAGTTCCATTGCAAGCTCATCTTGTTAGATAAGAAGTGCAAAATCAGAGTGCCTCAACTGAGGCTAGTCCTAGTATACTGCCCACTCCTTTAGCAGAACCATCTACTGAAGTTAGAAATACAGAACCAGCTACTTCGCCAGTTGAAACTAAAGAGAATGCCAATAATGAAAGTCTTCAGAGTGCTGCTGATGCTGAAGCTGAAGCTGAAGCTGATGAAGCCTTTGATTACTTTCACAATTCTCCTATTCTCTTCCAACTAGAAAGTGTCTCACCAAGATGATCTAAATATCTCCAACTTTGATGTATCAATTGCTGGTGACTCAGTTCCAACCACCAGGATACATAAGGATCATCCATTGTCAAGCATCATTGATGAATTAGATGAGTGGGTCATAAGAAGCAAGTAAACTATTGCAAACATGTGTTTGTTTTCTTGCTTTCTGTGTCAAACTGTACCCAAGAATACAAAAGAGGCTCTTTAAGAGAACAACTAGATCGAGGCAATGCAGGAAGAATTGCTCCAGTTCAAGAAACAAGAAGTATGGCAGCTGGTAGGCCTTCTCGAAGGACAATGCCCTATCGGTACCAGATGGTTATACAGATACAAGAATGATGATAGGGGAATTGTCATAAAAAACAAAGCAAGATTGGTTGCATAAGGATAAACCCAAGAAGAAGGAATAGATTATAATGAGGTGTTTGCACCAGTTGCTAGAATAGAAGCCATCAAACATTTTCTTGCTTACTCTGCATCTATGAATTTCACAGTGTATCAAATGGATGTAAAGTGTGCATTTCTTTATGGAAAAATCTCTAAAGAAGTCTACGTGAGTCAACCACCAGGCTTTAAGGGCCCGGATTTCCCTCACAGGGTATACACGCTTAACATAGCTTTGTATGGTCTACATCAAGCCCCATGAAAGTGGTACGAGACTCTATCGTCTTTCTTTCACACAGGTACAAGAGAGAAAAGATTGATAAGACTTTATTTAAAAAAAGAAAAGGACATGAAATGTTGCTAGTCCAGATCTACATGGATGATATCATTTTCGGATCAATAAACAAACAACTTTGCAAGGATTTTGAAGACCTTATGCACTCCAAGTTCCAGATGAGTGCAATGGGGGAGCTTACATTCTTCCTAGGGTTGCAAGTACAACAAACAGCAGATGGAATCTTCATCAATCAATCAAAATACATGGAAACCATATTAAAGAAATTTCATTTTGCGGATTGTCAGTCAATCAGAACTCTTGTTGATACAAAAGTGAAGATAGGTCCAGACTTAGATGGCAAATTAGTGGATTAGACTCACTATCGATCAATGATAGGGTTACTCATGTATCTAACAGCAAGCAGACCTGACAAAATGTTTGGTGTATGCGTTTGTGCCAGATTTCAAGCAGATCCCAAGGAATCAAATGTAAATGCTGTAAAAAGGATATTTAAATATCTCAAGGGCAAGCCTGCACTTGGATTATGGTATCCAAAAGCGGGATACTTCAACCTCTATGCCTACACAGACAGTGACTACGGGGGATGCAACTTCAATCGGAAGTCCACTTCTGGGGGTTGTCAATTTATTGGTCCTAGACTGGTTTCCTGGCAGTGCAAGAAGCAGACAAAAGTGTATGTTTCCACAGCAGAAGCTGAGTATATAGCAGCATTCGCTTGTTGCTCTCAAGTTAGCTTGATTAAAAACAAGATGCTTGATTGTGGTTATAACTTCTTGCACTCTCCAATTCACATTGACAACACAACAGCCATGTTCATAACGAACAATCCAGTTCAGCACTCAAAAACTAAACATAATGAAATAAGAAATCACTTTTTGTGAGACTGTGCTAAAAAGGGTTAATCAAGTTGATACAGGTTCACATAGACAATTAGTTAGCTGATTTGTTCAGTAAGGCATTTGATCCTAGTCGGTTTGAATTCTTAGTTCAATCACTTGGCATGATTGAACTTTAGTAAAAATCAAAATTTGAAAAAACATTCAAATATTATAAAAATAAAAAAAAATTTAATTTTTGTTGAAGAATATGAAGTGTTCACCACAGGAGATGATATAATTACAGTCGTTATATCATTCCCAGTGCTTATTACAAAATCTTGAAAGACTGAAAGGACTTATCTGATATACAGGTAGGCTCAGTTTGGAAAAGAAGATACATATTGTGATGAACTAAAGCTCATATTCACATGTGGAGCCTTCATCTCAGGGTGTGAGTAAGTATTAGCCTTTCCAGGTGGGTGAGTGTGTAGTAACCTAAACATACCAGGTAATGATGCCTTATGAATCTCATTCACCCATATCAGTTTCTCCTCGATTTTGCTGAGCAAGGACATGGAAAAACAGGCACAAAGTGCTGATATCATGATCCAAAAAGATTCCCAATATGGAACACATCAAAAATGGATGAATTAATAAAGTCTACTCTAGACTTCATTCCTTGTGAATGAACAAAAAGAATCCCAAAGAGGATCACCTTCCAAAGTGAAGTGCAAAAAGAATCCCAATAAGGATCAAATAAATATAAGGATCAAAGTAAAAGAATCCCAATGAGGATCCCCCTTACCCAAAACAAAATGAGATTTCATAATTTAAATGACCTGGTCATGTAAGTTGCGAAAAATTCTACCATGCATTTGATTGTGAGGTAAATGCAGAATATTTAATCCAGTCAAAATATGATAAATATCACAAGCATTAAAATATTATCCAAGCATGTGTTTAAGAGGAGAACCATACCTACAATTAATATGTTCATAATTATGTCTATTTTACTAACAATTGCTTGCATTTGTGAAAGGTAAGATTGATATGATCCCAAGTAAGGTATACTTCTACTTCATGTACAGATAAGAAATTCAAAAATTACAAACACATTTTCCTTTTAGTATTCCAAAAACCTGAAAAATTAGCAAAACCTCAAAAATATTTTAATTATGTTGCATAGTTGTTTCTTTTCTTGAAAATATAAAATTAGAAAAATGGCTGTGTTGGTCTGGAAGTTATACTATAGTATCTCAGTGTATGCAGAACTTTGGAAGCACAAAAGTCCAAGATCAGTCAAAACTGGGATATTTGTATTACACCGGGCGTTTAATTCAATCCAAGCAAAAATTGAAATTCCAAGCACAGTCAAAACTTCATAAAAGTCAAAGCAACAATGCAAAAACAGTCAAAACTATCCACAGCAAAAACATTAATTTTTAACAAAGTTCAAATGTTAATGCAGGTAACAGTGTTGGTTAATGCGGAGGCATTTAACCAATGCGGGTAATAGTTTTGTACAAGAAAAACCAAGTGAAACTGATGCGGATATGTTAAGTCATCCGCATTTGTCTCCAAGAAGAAAAACAAATGCATATAACAATGTCTCCATAAAGCACCAAGGCAGAAAACTTATTCGGACAAATTTTTGTTCTTCAGCATTTCCCAATGCGGATATGTTTTTGTTTAGCCGCATTTCCTTAATGTCGATGGCATGGCCAATGCAGATGATAGTGTTGTGTATTTGTACCAAAAATAAAACAAGTGTTTGAACCTTAGTTAATGCGAATGGGAAGTGCGAAGCACTATACTACTGACATTCATCAGCATTAACAAATGCAAATAGAAGTTCATAAAATACAAACAAGTTGAATCTCAAACGCATTTGCTACAGTACAAAAATGCGAACAAGTAAATTTCTTCCGCATTTTCTACAGTGTAGAACTTAAATCTTCCACATTTGTACACAAATGCAAACAAGTTAAATTGCTTCCGCATTTGCTATAGTGTAAAACTTAAATCTTTTGCATTTGTTCATTCACTTGCAAAGTTTAAGAAATACATTCAGTTGACTATTTAGACGCTTAAATCACTCTCATTTAATACTTTTCAAGTTGAGAGAACCAAAGTGCGATTAGCATTTTTCTACTGATCTTCATCAACCATTCAAATCATCACAAAGCTTGCATTTTGTTTGTTCATTCAACCATATTTCATCTATATTTCAATTCTTAGCACAAGAAGTATCGAAACAAGGTGATTCTCGGTGGATTTGCATACATAAAATACCGAACCGGTGATGAACATAGAAACCTAGGTTTAGCAAAATCAAAATTAACCATGAACAATGGATTTCAATAACATTTTTGAGTTCAATGAAACTTATTTTGATGTTTACATTAAGAAACAATCGATTCAGAAACCCTAGGTTAACCATAATGATCAAGGGAAACCGAGACTCAAAATGTTGAACTCAAATCCCATGATTCAGTATAATAAGATGTTTAAAATAGTGACTACGATTGAAAATCCTCATAAAAACATAACACAAATGGTTAAAAACATAAAATCTAGGATAGGTCAAATTCCTATACAACAGTGACTTTGAACTCTCAATTTTGACCTGAGAAAGTCAAACTGAGAAAGTGAAACCTGTTCTTGGTTGTACAATTTGATATGTGATAGTACATTACTAACACATGTGTCTTTATTGTAGATCTATGGAAAATCTTATCTGGAGCAAACTCCACAATGTCAGTGGATACTTGATCTAGATGTGCCAGAAGCTGAGGGTTTAAGAGACATGATCAGATTTATTTCCACAACACGAATAGCACATGCCATCACTGTTAGACCCAATATCTATGAGAACTTCATCAAATCATTTTGGGGAACTGCTAAAGTAAATCAAGTGGATGGTGTGAGGACCATATCTGGAAGGATCTCTAATGATCATACCTTAGTTGTCTCTGAACAAACTGTGAGACAGTGTCTATAGTTTCCTAAGAAATGGAAGAAGATGACGTTCTGACCTTCTTTACTGATATTCCCTATGAAGGGGATTTCGAGGAAAAATAGATCATCAAGGGATTAGTAGATGTACATTTGAGATTTCTGATTCATCTATTCCAACACTGCTTGTCAAAGAGGAAGACTGGTTGGAATGACATCCTTATCACTACATCTTCAGCGACTTGTGCCTTGTGCACTAACAGACAATTCAATATGTCTGTTTATGAGTTCAATGACCTATTTTCCAACATTCAGGAAGGCAGAATACACATGTTTCTGATGTATCCTCGATTTATTTAATGCTTCAACAATGAAGCATTCCCTGATATCATATCAGAAGGCCCTGTGATGGACATTCCTCACTACACTACCAAATCCTACAAGTATATCAAGAAGAGAGGCTCGAGGAACTTCTACAGTTGAACATTCATGCCTTTACTTCCATGAATGCTACAGTAATCAATCCAAAAGAAGTTCATGAGGAAGAAGCTAAGGAAGCTATTCCTGATGTTGAGGAACAAGTTCATGATGATGTTCCTGTTGATGTGTATGAGACAATTGAAGAACAAATAGCTACTCATTCTCAACAAACTGTTGAAGAGCATGTTGAAGCAGCAGAAGAAGGACTAAGGCAAGTGTCACCACAGATTGATGTAGGTGGTGATCTTCACACTGTGCCTTCAGTTGAAGATGCTGATATCCCATCTCCTTTCAGAGTATCTCCTATTCATTCTCCTCATATGTCTCCTATTCATTCTTCTCCAGAGGCTACAGCTGAATCTGTTGAATCTGGTGAATCTACCAATTATTCAGATAGTTCTAAATCATCTTCGGATGATAAGGATCCTAATGTTGGCTTTCAAATGCCTGTGAGACAAGTAAGCTCCGAGGCCGGTCCTTCAAAAAATGTTGCAGAATATGAAGTCAACCTACCTGATGATAAGGATGAAATGATTTTCGAGCTCTTACTAAAGATAGCTAGAATAGACAAAACTATTGGATAGAAGATCTAGCATCATAATTGACAGACTTGATGAATTAGATGAGAAGGAGAAGGAGTTAAAAGAATTAAAAGCCAAGTATCAATCTGAAAAAGAAGAAAAAATTAAAGAGATTGAAAGACTCAAAGCGGCTCTCAAACATGCCAGGGAAGAAGTCAGTGGGCATTTGGATACTATAAACATCCAAACCCTTGCCATGGAAGAACAAGAGAATCTTCTTGATATCCAATCTGACATAATCTCTGATCTCAATAGACAGATAGAAGCTCTAACAAAGAGAGTTTCTGAACTTGAGAAGTTGCTTAAAGTTAAAGAAGAGATGGCTAAAGAAAAGGAAGATAAAAGAGATGAAGATGTCGCTAGTGAGAGCAGTGGTGATGATGAAGACAATAATGATGAGCCTGAAACCCAACATAGTGAGCTTAGGGTGGAAGAAGAAAGTCATGCTATGGTTGTTTATTCTGAACCAACATCTAAAGGCAGCCTTGATCAGGAGGCTGAAATGAAAGATTTAATTAAAGACTTAGATGTTTACTCTTCTAGAGAGTTTATTATTGATGATGACATCTAGGAATTTATCTAAGAACATAGTGCTCCAGTTGAACCAATTGTGGTTAATCCTCCTAATCCTGTGCCATTGGAAGAAGAACTAGGCCTATAGCTTGTTCCTGCAGTCACTTTGACTGATGAGCAAAAGGAACTTGTCTTGAAGCTGTGTGAAGAACATAAAGAAAAAGAAGCTACTGAAAAGCAAAAGAAAGAAGTTGAAAGACTTGAAAAAGAAAGATAAGAAAAGAAAGCCAAATCCTTAGTACCCTCTTCTTCTGGTCCTCGTTTGCATACATATTCCAGGAAGAGAAAGTACTTGTCTGAGAAGGCCAAAGGCAAATTGCCAATGATAGAAGAGGAACCGACTCCCAAGAAACAAAAAGATGATCCAAGAAGCCTAGCTGCTATTGGTCAATTCTTGGATTAGCATGATAAGGCTGAGGAACAATTAAAGAAGTAAATTAAAGTGATTAACTTTAAAGAAGGAGAAATTGAGGGAGGATTTGATGGAAGCCTATTTGATGATTCTTTGTTCAGGGACATTCCTTCAAAGGTTGAGTCATCTGTTAAGGAGATGGTTGAAAAAGCTCAAACTGATGATTTGATGGTCAAAGCTATGTTCTTGATTAATCACGATTATGATGATGATAGTGTATTTGGAATGACATATGAGGGAATGGTAGAGGAAGTCAACAAGATGCAAAAACTTCTAGACCCTACCTATGTGATTGATTATGAGAAGAAAAGTATTGAGAAAGAGGCAAAGATGACAAAGCCTGATTTGAAACTCAGATCCCCAATCTCATTCACTCCAAGACAGACTCAACAGACTCCAGTACCTCAATTCCAATATCAGGATCTCTATAGCATGACAGATAGGGAAATGAAAGATTATCTCTCCGTTCAAGGATTCACCAGAAGAAAACTAGGAAACATGAAGACTAATTCCCTCCAGGCTGCAATCCTCAAGATAATCAAAGAAAAGAAAGAAAGATTGAAAACAATAAAAGAAGAGGTTGTAGGGAGGAAGCCCAGAACTAGAATTTCAGCTCAAGACATCCAATTCACTACTAATGACCATGACATCTTGGCGCCCATGTTGTACAAAAATCCTGAGTGGTTTATTGAACTCAAGTGGAGTTACAGGGTTGACCACTTCAAAGATGATTAGGGGTGTGTTTGCTCCATAAGGCAAAGTAGATGTAAAGATCATTGCCTGGAAGTATGACAGTGATTGGAACATGTTTATGGTGAAACATATCTCAGGGCCAATTTAGTTCTTCACTTAGTACTCTGCATTAGTGAACTCCCTACAGATACACGATTTGAAAGAATTAGCAGAGCTAGAATTGATTAATCACTATGCAATGTACAGAGGATATGAGTTTGAAGAAATTCTGAAGATGTTTAAGAAAGCTAACAACTTCAAAGCTCTGATGGCAATATGCATCAAAAAAGAAAAATCATTTAATAATCCTCTAGAAAAGAAGAAGAAAAAGAAAGAGACTGAAGAGTTGGTATTTCCTGAGCTGAATGTAAAACCAATTGAGTCATTAAAAAGGAAGATGGTTGCTGGAACTCACAAAACCAAACCAATCTCAAAAGTATTTTATGATGAGAAAACTTATGAGTTGGTAATAGAAAGAACTTGGGGAGGAAAAGAAGGACCCGAGATAAGGCTATTTAGTGGATATGAGGTGAGATTGCTAGATGAATCCTATATCCACTACATATTCACAAGACACTTCAGGGTAGTTTAGTCATTTTGTACAGACATTGTATCTGCCTATAAATAGAATATTAGACACTATATTTAAAAAAACGTTTTCCAGTGCTTCATGTGTTTTAGCTACAAACCCTAGCATACTTTGTATTTTGTTCATCAATATCAATATACAAAGCATTTATTAGTATTTTTTAGCATTTATGACCTTTCATTCTGTATTTTCACTACACAATCACTGACTAAATCATCATATTCGATCCTAGTTGAGTCATATCAACTCTGATTCAGATTCAGACCCCGGTCACATATCTCGGAGCTATTTTCCTTTTCTTTCGAATCATACGATTCCTTTCCAAGGACTTTCAACAAGACCTGGTTTCCCACAAAAAATTCAAAAGGTTTCTGTAGCTTATTAGTATAACTTTTCTAACAATCTCTGGCTGTCTTGAGCCTATCTTTGATTTGAAATACCTTATCGGTTGTTTCTTGAATAATCTCAGGGCTTGTTAACTGACTTTCATTGACTTTGGGCCAACATACCGGTGAACAACACTTTCTCTCGTATAGTGTCTCAAACAGAACACATCTGATACTCGTGTGGTAACTTTTTATTATAGGAGAATTCAATCAATGGTAAATGGGTGTCCCAGCTCCCACTAAAATCAATCACACACACACTGAGTGTCTCTTCAAGATTCTAGATAGTACGTTCACTTTGATTAGTTGTTTGTTGATGATAAGTGGCACTTAGGTCTAACCAAGTGCCCATCGCCTTCTAAAGTGTCTACTGAAACCGTGACGTAAACCGATTATTATTTGGTCCATAATTACCCAAATCGAGTCATGTCTGTTACTTGTCCTTGTCAACTTCTTAATGAAATCTACCACTATATTCACCCATTTGTATTCGAGAATTTTTGGTTGTTTTATTAATCCCAAAAGCTTTTAATGTTCATCTTTAATCTTGGAACATGTTAAACATTCACTAATATAAGTGGCAATATCCCTCTTTACACCTGGCCACCAATAGAATTTCTTAAGGTATTGATAAATCTTGTCTACACCAGCATGAATGGAGTACTCGACTTATATGCCTTGTTCATGACTAGTTCCTGACATTTCCTCACTTGAGTACCCACATATGATCAATGAAGTATTATGCACCATCCTAGTTGCATTCTATTTGTTTATCTAACCCATGAGGCTCCTCACTTGCAACATTCTCCTCCTTTAGTGCCTCGCCTTATGCCATTATAATCTAAGCCTGTAGCTTTGACTGTTTTGTCATTTCCAAAGCTTGTGCATGTAAGGGTTGAACACATTTCTTTCTACTCAACACATCAACCACTACATTCATCTTTCCCGGATGATATCGTAGCTTATAATCATAATTACTGAAAAGCTCAACCCAACAGTTTGTCGCATGTTTAATTACTTCTGATAAAAAATACACTAGAGACCTATGTAATTGGTATAGATGACACACTTCATTGTGTACAGATAATGTCTCCAATCTTAAGTGTGAACACCACCGCACTACTTCCTAGTCATGTGTCGTATAATTGTTTTTTTTTGTGAACTTTAAGCGGTCACAAAGTGTAAGCAATAACCTTTTCTTTCTATATTAGTACACTCCCTAATCCTTGGTATGATGCACCATAGAATACCATAAAGTCATTAGATCCATCAAGGAGGATCAATATCGATGTTTTACACAATTTATCTTTGAACATTTAGAATCCTCCTCTTTCTTATGACCCCAATCAAATTTCTTATCCTTAAAGGTTAACATTATCAACGGTTGAGCGATCTTTAAGAAATTTGCAATGAACCATCGATAGTACCTAGCCAATCCTAAGAATTGGAGGATTCCCAAGGGCATCTTAGATGCATCCCACTTCTTAACTGCTTTGATCTTACAGGGATCAATGTGAACTCCTTTCTCATTAACCATGTGTCCTAGAAACTTAACTTCACACAACAAGAATTCACACTTTGGAGAATTTAGCGTAGAGTTTCTCTTCCCCCAACAGTTTCAGTATCGCTTGAAAATGATGATCGTGTTCTTCCTTTGATCGTGAATAGATGAGGATATCGTCGATAAACACGATTATAAATTTATCCAAATACGGCTTGCATACCCGATTCATTAAATCCAAGAATACCTCTAGAGAATTGGTCAAACCAACCGGCATGACTAAGAACTCATAGTGCCGTAACGAGTTCTAAATGTTGTCTTCGGTATGCCATCTTTATGAACCCTCAATTGAAGGTAACCCGATCAGAGATCAATATTCGAAAAGTATGTCGCTCCCTATAGCTGGTCCAATATATCATCATTTCTGGGATGAGGATATCGATTCTTGATGGTCATTTTGTTCAACTCCCGATAATCTATGCACATCCGGAATGACCCATCCTTATTTTTGAGAAACAAAGTTGGTGTTTCCCATGGTGACAGACTAGGACAAATGAGACCTTTATCCAAGAGCTCTTGTAGTTGAATCACTAATTCTTGCTATAAGGGTTGCTCTAGGGATCAGATAAATCTGGAAATCTACTTGACGACAAGGGAACAATCCCGATAAATCATCAAGAAAGACCTCTGGAGAATCCTGTACAATATGAATATCTTCCAGTTTCCCCTCTTCCGCCTTCTTTACTAACACATGTTCTAGGAATGCTCGTCATTCCTTCTTTTGCCATCGGCGAATCTTTATGCAAAAAAAAAAAATGAGTCTCAGGTTTTGTTCTCGTTTGATCTTGAGCACATCACCGTTAGACATAAGGATTCATACTACTTTTTCTCGACAAAGTATCTTAGCGCCGCATTTTGTTAATTAATCTATACCCACTAGTGCGTTAAAACTTCTTAATTCAAAAAGTATCAAGTATATAACAAAGGCACGATCTTCTAGGACTAAGGTGCAACCTTTAATTATTTCATTATCCTCTACTAGTCTATTGTTAGCCATCTCTACAGAGTAACTAGTTTCTAAGCAACTAGGGTCCATGCCAAGCAAATGAGCAATTTCAGAAGAAACTAGGCTATTATCTGCCCTGATATCAAATAATACAATTACATAGTGACTATTGAGTAGATACATACTCGTAATAACATTGAGGCTTTGACGAGCATCATTCACTTCAATCACCAATGCATGACAGCGCACAACATTACCTGATTCACATGACCTTGATTTCCAAAATTCCCTTGACCCTGACATCCAGGTATAGCCATTTGATCTTGATTACTTCCAACTTGTTTCAGTGCTTGGTTCAACCCAGGATAGATATTACGATTATGATCAGAGCTTCCATTTTCTCTGCCTATCTGGTAGACGACAATACACCTCTCCTATCATTAAACTCCTTTGGCTTGCACACCATTAAATCTTTATAGGTGCATCCTTTATAAATCTTGTTATTATAATCATCACCTTTTCATTATCACCATCACCATCTCTATCCTATTATGATCATCATCCTCCTGTCCAGACTCATCATTAGGTTACCGATAATGCTTATATAAAGGGCTCCTCTCAGCATTCCCTTCACATCCATGATATGCTATGAACAATGATTTAGACTACTTGCATGACATCTGATTACTCACCAAAGTAATACGATGAAACATCTAAACCACCCGTGATTCGAATCTTAAGATCGGTCTAATGAATTAAGTATTCCACGTGCGGGAGTCTTCTCCTTCTATTGCAACTCTCCAAAAACTGAATACGTCCCGAACAAACAGTACATTTTACCATCATAGAAAGGCAACAAGGAGCAATGTGGTATAGGAATTGGACTATAATGTTGCAATATGGTTCCTATGAGGTTTCAGATGGATTAGAACTTACATAAGAGTAAAAGTGATGGATGTTTCGACATCATTGATAAACTCTCATAAGAAAAATGGTTTTAGTGTCCCAAGGCATAGAATTGAGGATTAGCACTATATATGATAGTTAACCCGTGGCAGGATTTTCTAGTCTTTGCATGCACTGCAAATCACAATTACGTGTGCACCCGTGATCATAATTTTATTTGGATGGTCAACCCTAGCTCATCCTAACCAAGTTAAGCTGTCTTGTCAAGTCCAGGGTGCTATCCATGATTGGAAGATCAAAGATATGGTCACTAACCAAATGTTAATTAACCAAAATTGTACAAAGGAATTGATTAAGAAAGCATTTACTTGGGTAAAAAACAGTCAAGGAATCCATTTAGTATAGTTGAAAATCCAAAAGAATAATCATCGGACCCAAGCATGCTGTAACTCTTATCTACTAGTATCGTGTTAGCCAACGTATTTGTTTCCAAATATTCAATGCAACAAGTTGTAGATAAGGCCGCCTTTAATAGTTGTGACACCAATAGAAGCACGAAGTAAAGGTTGGCTTAACAACCTAAGTCCGTAGAACAATTTTTATAGCAGCGCTTAACAATCTAGATTGAATAAAAGTCAAATATATAACGAGAGGATGGGCTTAGCTAATGCTCTCTTTCAAGGTGCAAATAGATGATACAATGTACATAATTTCCCCAAATAGTGTATCACAATTAGTACGTAAGTTACGCTACCAAGCATAATTCGAAAACACAAATTGAACATGGACATGTACTTCAATGCACACATAGCCCTATTATGCATACTACATGTATGTATTTAGGTTATATTCTAGGTTGAGTGTTTGACCTAATTCTCTATAACATGGCTGTGATAACAATCTGTCACACCCCCGCTTATAGCGGAAACACGAGGATGTAATGGATGGGATCATCATAACACATTGATATTTAATAGAGATGCATTGAATGATAAAAACCAACATGTCATGACGTCACCCGACACAAATGGAGACTTATGTCGCAGTTAGTCAATTCCATGATAATAGTCAAACAAGTATAGTGAATTTGAATCCCGGGTTTTTGAAAGACAAATGTTGTTTGAAATGCTAAAGTAAGTCTAAAATGTATTCCTTAGGGTGATCACTAAAGCATCGTCTCTAGCTATCCGTTATTGTTACCTGAAAAGATATGCTTAAAAGGGCAACACATTGTTGGTCAGTTCGCAGGTTTAAATAATGAATGAAAATTGATGTTGTGTAAATGTTTGTAGGACATAAGTGTATACGGTTATAAACAAGCAATATCACATGTAATCATGAGCCTTACAACTAAACCTATGATGTACACACAGATCTTGTCGGAACATATTCACCCTAGGGTCCATTCATGACCATTGTTAGTCCTAACTAGTATACTAACAAACAAGGGTGGGGGTGTCAACCCAATAGTACGATCAATACCTGTCCGTCGGCTCCAACACTGGAGTTAAATAATTGTGAATAAAGAACCATACAGAAAACTCATGCATGTACCGCATATAAACTTGCAAAACAGTAACACATAGTCCCAAATTAATAAATGAGTTCACAACATAAAAAGGGTTGAGTATACTTTCCTCCCTTGATGTTTATAAATAATTGTAATAAAATGGAGCCACGAAACTCACCTTGATTTGATACGAGCAACAATAAAAATGACAAGCCTCTAGAAATACGGGTGAACCAAACAATCAAACACCTATGATAAAAGATAATTGAACTCAAAACACGTCTAATAATGTTATGATATATCCCATCTATCTCGGGTCGGATTAGGTCTGACGCATGACTCACTCAATATATATATTTACACATGTATATATATAGGTATATCAATTTGATAACTAACAAAATTATACAATAGTGAAAAAAAATATATGTATATAATAATTAGTTAAGGTGCACTATAATTATAAACCTACAATTATATATTTTAGTCATATACTCACACACAATGTATATATATTTCTAACACACATACAATTCTTACATACACACATCGACACATATAATTATACATACATACATACCTTATCAAAATATTTTTTTACATTTATCCTAACTTAAACACACACACACACATAACACCAAACACACACACACCACACACACCAAATCAAACACACACACTCCCCACACTCAACGCACAAACACACACAACCGGTACACAGACGACACACACACAGTAACTCGACAACCATCGCACAACACAACAGTGCCACCGCAAAACCGTCACGCCACAAGAAACTCACCCGTACACAATCAACATACACACAACAAATCAACACCACCACACACCTTCACAGAGCAGCCCAAGGCTACTGTGTTTGTTTCTCTCGACCACGTACACATAGGAACACACCCACAAACACACACTGCCACACATTCAAACACACACTACACATACACACATCCATAGCATACACTACACACATGATATACACACTAAAACACTATATATATATATATATATATATATATATATCTATACACACATACAACATACATACAAACGACGCACCCGAACCCGAACGCCAATGAAAATTAACCGAACAGAACGTAAACGTACTACAGCGGTACCTGCGACACGACGGAGACACGGTATGGTTGATCACCACACGGCGGTTCACGGTGTTGAGAGAAAGCTGGCCGGAGATTGTCACGTCTAGGGTGGAGGGGTTCCGGATGTAGCCGCAGCGAGAAGAAGAGACCGAGTAGGGTTCGGTGATCAGACGTACATATATATATTTACACAATTTGCATTTTAGTCCCTTAACAATAAATTAATTAATCCTTGAGTTTATTTAAATGACAAATTAAACCCTACGCTATTTATTTCCATTTTATATAATTCGAACTGTTAAAAACGTAACTTTTAACGAACCCGTATAGGTTAATTGTATACCTGGGCAATAACGTAAAGCGGAATAATTTTAGCGCGTTTAAAATTTGCGGCATTACGAGTGCGATTTGATAGATTTTTATGCGAATAATATTATATAATATTAATAATAATATTAATACTAATAATAATAATAATAATGAATAATAATATTAATACTAATAATAATAATAATAATAATAATAATAATAATAATGATAATAATAATAATAATAATAATAATAATAATAATAATAATAATAATAATAATAATAATAATAATAATAAGTTATATAATATTAATATAATTTACCAATTTCTTTAAATTAGGATTTCGAGCAACTGAATATCAATATCAATTATTAATATTACAAACATATTAATTTCAAGAAAGAAAAAAATGTTTAGTGAAAAGATAACGAGTTTCAGGTTGATTAACGGACGTGAGTGTGACGAATGTTAGAGCCCTGGTCCCAAAAATGTTAGAGCTCATTGCTCAAGGTGACAACTTGGCAGCACTAGCCAATATTGAAACCACACCTTCTACATCTGCACCACCCACACAGCCACAAAGTCACCATTACCTACAAAAGAAAATCCAAACGAACCCCTGCTCACTCTACTCAGATTGAGCAGGCCCCCATGTCATCATCCATGCAAGAAGAAGTGGAAATAAGAGCTCCTACTTCTCTTGAGGAGCAGACCACTTCCATTATTTCTTTGATCACTGCTGAGGTTCCTCATGCTCAGCCTGATGAGCTTATTACCCCTGCCTGAAGCCTTCACTTTAAGTCTTAAAACTCTAGTGATTAACCTTCAGGGGAAAGCTACCATCCCCAGCTGCTAGATCTCAACCAACCAATCCCCAACCTCAAATTCTATGATGATGAGAATATGGGTTTTAGTGAGTACCGTGAGTCTCTCTTCTCCACCCCTACTCAAGGAGAGATGAGTGCTTCTAAATCACCATATCTAGTCCATATCATCCACCCTCAACTAAGGTGGACCTCCCTGAACATGTTCAGGAGGCCCATATGGAAGAGACTCTCACTTTTGCAATTGATTACATAATTAAGACATCAACCATGGCAACCTAGCCCATTGACACTTCTTTTGAAGCTGTCAGTGTGCATGGGAAATCCAGCAGCCAAGAAACATAAGCTGGTGGTAAGAAATAAAAAGACTTTGGTCCTATTCTCTCATCCGCCTATGATTCTTCTGATGAAGATGAGGGGAGTGTGCAACTAAAGGTGCAAAAACTATCTAAACTCTGCACCTATTTAGTTTCTAAGTTTAGTCACCTGGAATTTCAGGTATCTACCTTACAAAGACAGGTCAGTGACTAGCAACTTGAGATCATCAATTTCAAGGGCAACTTAGATGAGAGACCTATCAGGCAAACTCAACCAGGTTCATAAGAACCTATGGATATGGTGGACCTTACCCTTAGCTCCCTTATTCAAGAGGGTGATGCTACCAAAAAAGGGGAGAAAGTCCTACCTATAATCACAGAACCTAAGAGTTCTACCCAGAGTATGGACATAGAGGACTCACCAACCTCACTTACTGTCCATACTAAACAACCTTCTCAGGCTCACATTAACATGGATTCACTGATTCAAAGCCTGTTTAAGGAGGATATACCAAGGGAAATGTCTACCCAATCCTACCCTGCTAAAAATCCGATAGTAGGATGGAGGTATGATGCTAATAGGAGAGCCCTGGTACTCTTTAGATCTAAGGGACAATAAGAGGTCTTCAACTTTCATAACCTGAGATACTATGAGAGCTTCTCTTTAGTTTACTTGCCACTAGCCAATCCAAGTCAATCCAGGCAAGATGTAAGGTTAGCTGAGTGAATCCAAGAAAAGGTGTTTGAAAAGTTCAAGTAGAGATCCAAACTATATAGACAGAGACTAGAAGGCAAGACTGTTGATCAATTGGATGCTGAGGTAGACTCTAAGATTAGCTTCGAAGGGGACACCTTGGCTGAAGGCCCAGTAGTTGAGCCTGTGAACCTTGAGACAGGAACTCCTTCAACACCCATTACCCTTAGTGAGGCACCTACTGGTGAAGGTGTCTCACAGCCTATCTCTGGCCAGAGCTCAAGTGCAACACCAAACAATGAAGGCCAAAGCTCTCTCCACCCTGAGTCACATAGGCCAGTGACTGACAAAGGGAAGAGGAAAATAACCTCTGAGGAGATTGAGGAGGAGAAGAAAGAGAGAGGAAGAGGAAGGCAAGGGGAGAGAGTTCAATTGGGACCCCTGGCTTCATGGAAGCTGCTATCAGGTAGTATATAATTGTTTGAATGTTAGATCTTGTTTGTTTGATTAACGCAAGCATTATCCTTCACTATACTTGTTTTAGTCCAATAATACTCCCCCTAAGGATGATGCTGCATATTTGATTTTGTTTAATTTGTTATGTTATTGAATTGTTTGATTGTATTTGTTAGTTATGACTGATACTGATTGATTGTTTTGTTTGATTATGCTTGATTGGAGGTCGAGCATATGTTCTTCAAACTTGCATTCTTTACATTTTGATTTTATGCATATGTTTATACAATGGTTTGGGCGTGTGTTTTGCACATTTTACAATTAAATGCTTTGGGTTTGAAATACTTAATGAATGATTTTACAAATGGTTCAAAGCTTTAAACTCTAAGTTTATTTTTAAATGTTACATATAGAGACATTCAGAGTAACTAATGACTTGAATCCTAGTTTTTTCACAAGCCTCACGGTAAAACCCCGCACGTGGATTTTGAGGGTGTGACAATGTAATCCGTTGTAGGTCTTGTACTTCCATTGTGGGTCTTGTACATCCGACGTGGACACTTGGATATTTGATCTTGTTTGCTCTGCAGGTTGTGCATCTGCTATATATGCTTGCATGTTTGCTTCCAACACTTGGGACATTCTTGATGTTCATCCACCATGGATTCATACATCCGCTATGTTTACTTCCACATCCGCTGCCAAAACTTGAAAAATTTCTTCTATTTACAATTCTCGTAAAAGAAACATAAATGATAATTAGTGTTATGATTGGATAATACTTATATTTAAAAGTTAGTATATAATTGTTTGAATCTTAGAACTTGTTTGTTTGACTAACACAAGCATTATCCTTCACTATACTTGTTTTAGTCCAATAATACTCCCCCTAAGGATGATGCTGCATATATGATTTTGTTTGATTTGTTATGTTATTGAATTGTTTGATTGTGTTTGTTAGTTATGATTGATACAGATTGATTGTTTTGTTTGATTATGCTTGATTGGTGGTTAGTTAAATAATTGGTTGATTAACTAACTATATATGCATAATCAATTTGTTTTGAATGATATATTTTTATATGAATGATTGAATGACTTGTTGTATCGTTGAATGATAATGTGTATGGTTGAATTATGTTGTAAATGGTTTAATGATGTGGTGTATGGTTGATTGATGTTGTAAGATGTTTGTGCTTTGTGTTTGTTTGGTTAGACATGGATGTTTGTTACTTGATTTGATTATTTGTTTGTTTTTCAATAAACCTTTATCGGGAATGAGAAGGTCCAGCTTCATCCTGACTTTTTTTCATTTCTACTTGATTGAGATTAGACTTTGGTTGACTTGATGAAGTTTGAACATGATCTTGGATTTTTTCTTCAATGATAGGATCTTTTGTTGCTTATTATGCTTGTTGAGGAAAAGGAATCACTTTGAGTTCATTTAAGCAATTTACAATGTGCTCTGTAAAGTATTTCACTACACTAATTTGATCCTTGTATGAATAAGTGATTGGAAGTTAAACCGTCTACTCAAGGGTGGATTGATCAAGACTTTGTACTTTAATGTTACTAACCAGTATGGTTATAAGATGATCTCCTTTCATTACCTTGAGATTGTTGTTGACAGAGATTTTGAGGAATGTAATTCCTTTAATGTGTGTTAAACTGCTAATTTGTTTCCAAACTTTGTTTTAATGCAGCATTAACATAAACTATACCTAATATCCTCAGCATGTGAATGAAATAATAATAACAGTCTCCCTTGCATAATACATTTTGAATTTCAAGGTAAGAGTTTGTTTTCATAAATGACACATAAGAAGGACGTGGAAGCTTGATCTCAACAGGATCAAATAATCTTATATCTTCTACTTCCTTTCCTTCTGATTGTTTCTCCATAACTACCTCATAGTGGTTTTCATCATAATACCATCTAGTAATTGGGTGATTATACCGATTGCCATCTATCTTTTTCATAAATAGCTTAAGATCAGTTGGCTTGAGTGGATATCCTACTCTGTTGAGTAAATCAATGTTAAGGCTCTCATCTTTGCCTTCTTGCTGCTTTATTTATTTGTCTTGTTGCTTTTGTTCTCTTTTAAGCTTTTCAATATGTAACTTATCTTCTCTATCAGCTTTTATTTTCATCTCATAATGATGTGTATTCATGTTTGATCATAGAGTGTAAAAGAAGACCGCTCCCCTTGAATTGTTTGTATGATTGACCATTATTAGTTGCACGAGATCTATTCTATCTACTGTAAGGGTGCCAAGTTGGCATGTGCATGTTATGTATTGGATAAGTCCAGATACTCTTTTGATCAGTAGCATCCTATACTTCTTCTTATTTCCAAGCTTCTATCTTCCTTTCATTAGCGGCTGTAATGAGGGTGATTTTTATCATATAACTTCACAAAATTTGTGTTCTCATTTATCATTTACCTCACTTCATTTCCTCCCAGCCAAAGCTTGTGAGGCATGAGCTGTCTTGTTTCCTCAATATGATGAGCTTTGGAGGTGCTTGATAATAAATTGACAGTTTAGAGGCTGGGTGTGTTTGATGATTTGAGGTTTTATTGCATTTATCAGCATGTTCTTATACACACCCCTTGCTAATTCTTTCATCTACGCCAGAGTTCTCCCTGCATATGATCTGTAAGGAATCTTTGTGTGACTCAGCAAACTTTTGACTTGAGCATAAGTCATCTTATCAATTTGAGGATGCTTTGGAAGATTCTTTTGGAATTCTTGTTGAACTTTGATTTCTTTGTACCTTCTGTATGTTTGTTCAAACTCATTTTTCAATACTTCTTGAAAATATTTCAGGAGATCTTTGACTTCAGTCATGTTTGTTGGGAACGGTTTGCCCAAGACACATATTGAATTGATGTGGCTAGTACGTTATGATCCAAGTCGGGTCATACCCAATAACAAACTAGACAAACACCTTCAATATTTATTTTATGATATGATCATGTAAATAAATATTGACACTTGAAGTATTTAGAAATTGGGTTTCTAAATATTTGTACTAGTGTTATGAATAAATTATATGGATAATTTATTTTAAAGAGAGAGTACTTTGTATTGTTATTCAAATGGTTGAACAAACAATACAAGTGTTTTTGTCCGCATTTCTTTTACTCATCCACATTTACTAATGCGGATGCGTTTTGAAGAAATGCAGATTAATGTTCCTCATCCGCATTTACAAATGCGGATGTGCATTTTCAGAAATTCTGAAAGAATTACTTAATCCGCATTTACTAATGCGGATGAGCATTTAAGAAAATGCTGATGAAACTGATTGTCCGCATTTACAAATGCGGAAGTGCATTTTGGAAATGCTGATGGGGTTACTCATCCGCATTAACAAATGCAGATGTGCATTTGTAAATGCGAATGAAGTTTCTTCTTCAGCATTTACAAATGGGTTAGCATTTGTTCATCTGCATTTACAAATACGGATGAATATTAGAGAAATGCGGATAGGTTAAAGGGATGGATCCCGCCCACTTTTCTCTCACTCTGAAATTCAGTTTCATAGGACATGCAATATATGATTGCATTCAACCACTCTCTCTGATAGCTTTTCTCTCGATCGGTCGAGGAAAACCAAGAACAGAACTCGGTTCAAGTGCAGAAAATCCTAGCAACCTGGTGTTTTGTTTGAAGCTTGGGGTAGACAAGCTTGAGGTTTCCTACTTTGGAAGCTGCCGATCAAAGATCTTCTTCCTCTGTCCTATTCGAGAGGTAGATTTCTAAACACCCTATGGTTGTTTGTAAGCATGGTTTTTCATATAACAATCCATTTACGGGTTTTAACAGTTATATAAATTGGTTTATATATATTAACTGTAACAAGATTTTCATCCTAATTTTGCTGTGTTTTTTTTTTCATTTTATAAGGATAAAATGACTCTGATAAACTTGTGAAAACCCAACAGTGGTATCAGAGCCAATTATATAGATACATGCTTCATCTGGACTGAATTCTCGGTTTCTTGCTATTAATTCACCAACAGACCGAGAATTCTGGTCTGTTTTTCTCCTGTTTTTCAAGATTTTACTTTACATGCATATTGTAATCTTGAAAAACTTAATCATTTGGATGATTTGGTTGTTTGGACAAGAATCATGATATTCGGTTTGTTTATATTAACCGAAAATCTATGATTCAAGGGGAAAACTCTCGGATTTTTGCTTACATATTTGGATACGTATCTTGATGTAATAATTAAATGTATTTGTTTTTCCTATTGGCTATGTAATTTATTTATTTTCATTTGGTATTTAAAATAAATAGATTAGTTGCATTTCACTTTTACTAGAAAATGTATATAGGATATATTTTGTAAAAGAAGATGCAACAAGGATGTTTTTTGGTTTGGGCCAATTTTGTGCCCAAAGGGCTTTATAGCTCTTAATGGGATTTAAGCCCAATAACCGAAAACATATTTTGAAGGCCCAAAGGAGTTTGGTGCAGAATTTTAATTCCATATGAAAGCTCAAATCGAATGGAAGAATCACAACACAATGTGGACACTTGAAGCATTTTGATGCGGGATCAAGTCGGAGTTCACCGACACAAGTGTTACCCTTAGGAAGGACCTAATAACTCATTTGTTTCGGTCAACAAGTGATGTTAAATTTTTTGCTATGGTTAATGACATGTTGTTGTATGTGTTGCTTGTATGGTTGATTTAATTCATTGTTTATGTGATATTTGGATATGCACTGTTAAACAATTTCAAATCAACAACAAGCTGCAAACAATTCTTTTGGAAACATTAACATGGGTAATAAAATGGTTTTATTAAAAGTTAATATTTTCGCAATAAAATTAGGTTTTATTAAAAGAACCTGAGAAATTGGTTTCACTAGTGTACCACACATTTGAATGCATGCAAATGTAAGGTACAATATGTTTTCATAACTAGAATTAATGGAAACAAAATCCCTTTTAAACAAGCTAAACACCATCCTTTTATACAACACTCAAATCACTTAGGAACTATTTGTGGGATAAAGGTCACCTAACCACATTTAGAGCACTTGTGTGTTTGAGGTGGGTTTAGCATATTTGTGGGATAAAGGTCACCTAACCACCTGTATGTGTAAACTCACACGTGTGTGTAAGTAGGACGACTTGAGTTGGAAACCATGTGAATAGGGTCACCGAAGCATGGCGTATAATGGTGTTAATGGGATTAAACATGCCGACTAAACATAAAGATTTTTAACCGAGCCTATAAACTAGAAGTTGCAAAGGGTTGCAATTGTCAAAAGTTGACTACCTTGTTAGTTCAAATAATGGGATAAAGGTCACCTAACCATTATTTGAATGTAACATTGGATTCTAGATTTTAATTATTAATTGTCTATGAGACATGAAAGGGTATTAATACTTAAAATGTCTTTTTATAAATACTAAAATTGAACTTTGTTTATATTATAGTAATGGCTGCAAATAATAACAACGCTACCTCCCCGACCGTCCATAACCTATCACTGAGAACTATCCTGGAAAAGGATAGTCTCAATCATAATAATTTAATGGATTGGTTTCGAAACTTGAGAATTGTTCTAAAGCAAGAAAAGAAGTCATATGTGTTGGACGATCCTATTCCCGATGAACCGAATATTGATGATGTTGATGCCTACGAGGATTGGGTTAAGCACACTGAGGATTCCATGCAAGTTTCTTGCCTCATGTTAGGAACCATGATTCCCGAGCTTTAAAAGGATTTTGAACATCACGGGGCATAAGACATGATTACCCGGCTGAAGGAAATGTTCCTTCAACAAGCGAGGGTAGAGCGCTTTGAAACGGTTCGAGCGCTTCATGCATGTCGAATGGAAGAAACTCAATCTGTATCATCTTATGTGATGAAGATAAAAAGCCGCATTGATTACCTTGAAAGGCTGAATTGTCCCGTCTCAAAAGAGTTGGCCACGGATTTGATCCTCAATGGTCTAACCAAGAAGTTTGAAAACATGAATGGATGGGACAAGAGCATTAGGGAACTTCATGCAATGCTCAAAACAGCAGAGGCAGGGATGGGTAAAAGGGTTTTACCAGTTCTTATGATCAATATGGGTGGCAACAAGAAAAGGCATCACCCTAAACCCAAGGCAAATGTTACCAAAGGCAAGGGGTACATCAAAGGTAAGGGTAAGGGAAAGACTAAACCAGGAACCCCAAAACCGAGGCTTAAGAAGCCAAAGGTTACTGAGAACGATCCATGCTTTGAGTGTGGTGAGATAGAACATTAGAAGAGGAACCATCCAATCTATCTTAAAGAGTTGAGGAACAAGAGGGATGCTGGGCAGACCTCAGGTACAACTTTCATGATCCATATTGAAATTAATGTTATTTCTTCAAACGCATGGGTATCAGATACCGGATGTGGAACTCATATTTGCAATTTGTTGTAGGGGTTCAAAAGAAAAAAGCATTTTAAGAAGGGGGATACTAGTCTCTACATGGGCAACGAAGCAAAAGTTGATGTCGAAGCCCAATGAGACTATATCTTGAAGCTTCCAAGTGGTTTGGAAGTCATTTTGAAGAATGTTTTGTATGCTCCTAGTTTGACTAGGAATATAATTTCTGTTTCCCTTCTAAAACAATTTGGTTATGTATTAAAGTTTGTAAATGATGGTATTTGTGTTTTTATGGATGATATATTTTATTTTAAGGCTATGCCTTTTAATGGTATTTATGAATTGGTTCATGATGACTCATCCTTTAATAACTCGTTATACCAGTCAAGCACCAAGAAACTTAAAATGGGTTTAAGTGAATTATATCTTTGGCATTGTCATCTTGAGCACATAAACAAGAATCGCATTCAAACACTTCAAAAGAATGGTCTTTTGGAAGCAAATGAAGAGGGTTCATTTGATAAGTGTGAATCTTGTTTACAAGGAAAGATGACCAAGGAACCCTTTAGTGGTACTAACCAAAGGGCAAAAGACTTATTAGGAATCATACATTCGGATGTATATGGTACTTTTAAAGCAATGACAAGGAATGGTGAAAGATACTTTATTACCTTCATCGACGATTATAGCCGTTATGGTTATGTGTTCTTGTTAAGACACAAAAATGAAGCTTTTTGAAATGTTCAAAATCTTCAAGAATGAAGTAGAAAATCAACTTAACAAAACTACAAAAGTTCTTTGTTCGGATAGAGGAGGTGAATATATTAGTGATGCCTTTCAAGATCATCTTAGGAGTTGTGGGATTGTCACACAGCTTGCTCCACCTGGAACACCACAGCATAATGGTGTGTCTGAAAGGAGAAACCGAACCCTATTGGATATGGTTCGATCTATGATGGCTAGAAGCATACTACCTCTGTCATTTTGGGGTTTCGCATTGCTCTTCGCGGCCCATATTCTGAATATGGCCCCAACCAAGAAAGTGGATAAGACACCTTTTGAAATATGGCATGGAAGGGTTCCATCGTTATCATATTTAAAGATATGGGGTTGTGAAGCTTATGTTAAGCAAAACACCCCAAACAAGTTAGAAAGCCGATCCACCAAGTGTATCTTTGTAGGATATCCCAAAGACTCGATGGGATATTACTTTTACAATCCAACAGAGCAAAAGGTATTTATTGCTCGAAAGGCTGAGTTCTTGGAAACTAAATTCGTTATGGAATGAACTACCGATAGAACAGTGGAACTTGATGAGGATCGAGAACCACAAGCCGATACACGTTTGGTTGATACTAACAATCAACAAGAGGTTGTTGATAATGATCAAGTGGTTGATCAATACACATAAAATGTTCGCAGATCTAGTAGAACTAGCTATCCACCCAAAAGATATGGATTTTTCATGAATGGATGCTATGTAGTTGACTCGGATGAACCAACTATGTACCATGATGCAATGTCCAATTCGGATTGTGACAAGTGGCTTGAAGCCATGAACGTAGAGATGCAATCCATGTAAGACAACCAAGTGTGGGATTTGGTTGTGCCACCGCTTAACTCCAAACTGATTGGTTGTAAGTGGGTTTTCAAGAAGAAAACTGATATGCATGGAAACTTGGATACTTATAAAGCAAGACTTGTAGCAAAAGGTTTCACTCAGACTCAAGGGGTTGATTATGATGAAACTTTCTCCCCTGTGGCAATGCTAAAGTCAATTAGGATATTATTTGCTATATCTGCATATTATGACTATGAGATTTGGCAAATGGATGTCAAAACTGCTTTCCTTAATGGACATCTCGAAGAAAATGTCTATATGGTTCAGCCCGAAGGTTTTGTCGATCCATAATATCCTAATAAAGTATGCAAGTTAAAGAAATCAATCTATGGATTGAAACATGCATCAAGAAGTTGGAATCAACGTTTTGATGAAGAGATCAAAAAGTTTGGATTCATCAAGAACGCTGATGAAGCTTGTATGTATAAGAAGGCTAGTGGGAGCATCATCACATTCTTAGTATTGTATGTTGATGATATATTACTGTTTGGAAATGACATTCCAACCATGGAAGGAGTAAAACCTGGCTTGGAAGTTGTTTTTCCATCAAAGATCTTGGTGAAGCCATCTATATTTTGGGAATAAAGATCTATATGGATAGATCAAGGCGGTTGATAGGTTTAACCAAAGTGCATATATTGATAAATCTTGAAAAGGTTCAAGATGGAGAACTCTAAGAAAGGTTTGGTACCTATTAAAAGAGGGACAATATTGAGTGCATCTCAATGTCCAAGCTCAAAGGATGAGCAAGAAAGGATGAAGGATATCCCATATGCATCTGCTATAGGATCCATCATGTATGCAATGATATGCACTAGACCGGACGTGTCATGTGCTTTAAGCATGACAAGCAGATATTAGCAGAATCTGGGAATTAGTCATTGGATGGCTGTTAAGAGTATATTGAAATACCTTAGGAGGACTAAGGATATGTTTCTAATATATGGATTTGGTGAAGAGGAACTCGTTGTAAAAGGTTACACGGATGCGAGTTTCCAAACTGATCGAGATGATTCTCGATCACAATCGGGGTATGTCTTCATTATAAATGGAGGGGCAGTATCCTGGAAGAGTTCAAAGTAGAATGTGGTAGCATTGTCCACTACAGAATCAGAATACATCACTGCTTCATTGGCAGCACAAGAAGCTGCATGGTTAAAGAAATTCATTACCGATATAGGGGTAGTCTTTACCATTCAAGATCCCCTAGAGGGTACGATTGTTCAAATTGTAACAGTTGAAATTTTTAATAAAAAGAAAGGAAAAGAAAAGTATCTTGAAAGAAAAGAAGAAGCACAAGTGGAGGGGGCCTTAGTGTAAAAGTACTAAACCTTATTATTTTAATGTTTAAAAGGCACGGCCGCCCATGCCACTGCCTTTTTACACTTTTGCTTTCAGCTGGACAAGAAGAAGAAAGAAGATCAGAGTTTTCTCTCGGTTTTAAGGAATTGGAAGCTAAGTTTTTGCATTTGGTGAGTGTTTCTTTGTGTTTTTGTTTGGTTTTGTTGGGTTTTCAACCTTAAAACCGATTTTTATGTGTTCTTCACGCTTGACTGTGTGTTTTGTTGTGTTTTTAGGTGTTTGAACTCGTTGTACCCTCAAGTTCGGTGGAGTTTTACTTGAAGGCAGCTTCAGGTGAGTTCTAGATCCCCGGTTTTGTGTTTTTAAACTTCTATGGGGCTGAAAATGCATCTAAATATGTTTTACAACTTGTATGTATGGTAACCGTGTGTATGTTGTGTTTGGTTGGTTGTATTTCTTGGATTTATGTTTTTTTTAGGTGCTTAGAATGATAGATTTAAGTTATTAGCATGTTAGAATGAGGTTTGAGACTAGAAATAATTTAAAAACACGTAAGTCTGCTGCCCATGCGCCCAAATAGGGCTAATACGCCTGAAATTTAGCTTAGACGCCTAAGTCCTTCTTATGCGCCTAAACAGTATCTCATGCGCCTGGATTTTGCCCATGCACCTAAGTGGTAGGCTCATGCGCCTGATACTTAGCCAAAAAGACTAAGTTCCACCCCATGCGCCCCACTAGTGCCCATGCGCCCACTGCCCAAATGCCTAAGTGTACCTCATGCGCCCAAATAGTATCCATGCACCAAGAAAATTTCTCAAACGCCTAAGTGTTAGTTCTGGCGCCTAACTTTCCATGCGCCTAAGTGTTGGTACGCCTGCATAGTACTCATGAGCCTGCATAGTACTCATGTGCCTGCATAGTGCTCATGCGCCTAAAAGACTTAGAAAAATTTATGAAATTTTGGGAAATAGAAATTTTAGGGTTTAACCCTAGGATGTTTTGGTGGTTATGTTTGTTGGTTTTATGCTTGTTTATGGCCTGTTCTTATGTTCCATATTACATATTATTACGTGACTTTACGTGGTGTGTCTATGCTCGTATACTTAAAGTAATATCATAAATGAAGTGAAAGATTAATGTTAATGAAAAGTGAAACTTAACGAATGATTGAAAGTCTTGCAAGCAAAATGAAAGGAGGTTCACAGCCACGGGTTGTCAGCTCAACTGTGTGCGGGTTAGCTACCCCATGAGGATACATGCAGGGTTAATCTTTGAGATTGACGGGATCCTTGTTGCTTGCCCCAGGTACTGGAGTCAGCTTCTTTCACAATGTTCGGGGTCTATTTATAGACCTCAGGCCCAGTACCAGCTTCATGCACAATGTTCGGGGTATTGCACATTGGTCTGGTAGAAAGTGAAAGATAATGTTAAAAGTACGAAATGAAAGAGAAGAATGATGAAAGATAATAATAAATATTATCTTGTTTTACGTATGATGTGTGATCACGTACGTAAGTAACGGATTTATGAAAAAGAAGTATTTTAAGAAAATGATATTTTATATATTTAAACAACAGATTTTAATTCTAAAAACTTGAACTCACTCAGCAACGCTGACTTTTATGCATTTTCAGTTCGCAGGTAATTTGTTACTGGGATGGCATGCGGGGGAAAGATACTTGGCGGGCAAGACTGGCATCCATTCGTGCATGATAATTATGTTGTTTTGTAATGCAACTAAACGTTTCTTTTGTAACTCCTATTATACATAGATGTATTATTTGGCAACATTAAATATTAGTGCAATGAATGGTTTTTGGTAATCTAATCCGCTGCAATGTTTTAATTAAATATACATAATTTTTATGTAAATAATGTTGTGGTTGACCAACTGTGAGGTTTCCGGGAACGGGGCCTTACAAGTTGGTATCAGAGCCAAAGTTTAAGAGAAATGGGTAAAAATATTTTCAAAAACCTAAACTTAAACTGAGAATGGGACCGAATGAAGGGATGCCAGCCCAAGTAGCTACGTGTCATCAGGTATTTCTTTTCTTAAATATTAACTGGTATTATGTGCATGTGCTATTTGATTTATGTGCTCTTAGTAGATTTAGATATTGATGTTGTTAGGATAGGAAATGCTTGGGGGATGAAGAGTAAAGTAAGTGGCTAATCATAACCGGCCACTGTAATTAGGGACTTACTATACTTGACATAAACTGAGCTATTACCTTGAATGACCGTGTTGGTGTTTGAATCTTATAGTGTTTAGAGGATGGCTGATGGTAGATCGTCAAAAGCTTCCCGAGGTGGAGCACGGGGTGGCCGTGGTGCTGGACCACGTGTCATGAAGAATAAGACGAAGACTGCTGAGACGGCCCCTGCAGGGCCCGAGCTTCATCACCCGGAGGGCGGTGATGAGAGAGCTAACATGAGAGCCTCAGTAAAGGAGGCAGTCGTGGAGGAAGTGCATCAGGTCATGCAGATGATCCTGCCGTTTGTGGTGACCCAGGTCATCCATGCGGTGAGAGAGGATGAGAAAAAAGAGAAGGAGGAGGAGAGAAAGAAAACTGCTGGGAGAAGGACGGATGATAGAGATCATGGTGAAGGGGAGCAACTAAACACTGAGATGGAAGTCTCCAGTGATGAGGAGGAGGTGGTAGTGTGGGAGACCGTGAAGGGGTGCAGCTATGGGGCTTTCCAGCGATGCAAACCCCTAACTTTTTATGGCAATGGTAATGCTGCTGCTGCTCACCACTGGGTGAGAGAAATGGAGGCAGTGCTGGAGATTAGTGAGTGTAGGGAGGACCGAAAGTTGAAGTTCACCACTCACTCGTTTGTAGACTCGACTTTATGTTGGGGGGATAATATTGTCTAAGCCGAGGGCAGCAGGTCCTTTGGAAAGATGAGGTGGGAAGAACTGAAGAAGATGGTGATTGAGGAATTCTGTCCTTACCGAGAGCTCGACAAGATAGAGAGGGAGTACCTGTAGTTAGAAGTGGGAACCATGACCCATCAGCAATACACCACAACAATACACCACCAAGTTTAATGAAATGGCAAGGCTGGTGCCGGATTAGGTGACGCCGGTGTCAAGAAAGATCAAGAGGTATATTCAAGGATTGGCAGTGGATCTGGCAGGGAGACTCTATGATGAGAGAGAAGAAGTGGCGGTGGTGGAGGTGAGCAAGAAGGGTGGTGGTGATAGGAACTGGAATGGAAAGCGGTTTAGACGTGGTGGTTTCACTCCAAACAACAAGAGGATGAGGGTGGATGACTGAAGGGTGGTGTCATCAATCACGGGGATGAAGAAGTGTGGCAAATGTGGGTAGCAATACACTGGAGAGTGTAAGTGGGGATCGAATATATGCTTTAAGTGTGGGAAGCCTGGTCACATTGCAAGAGATTGTAGGGTGTTGAGGTGCTATAACTGTGGTGAAAAAGGTCATGTGAGTAGGGATTACAAGAAGCCAAGGGCGGAAAGTTCTGGAGCGAAAAAGAGGACGGAGAATGAAGGATAGAGGGTAAGCGCTAGAGCATTCACAATGACCCAGGAGGAGGCCAGGGTGGATCCCGATATCATGTCTGGTATGTTTCTAGTAAACCAAACTTGTGCCTCTGTATTATTTGATTCTGGTGCTAGTAGGAGTTTTATTTCTGCTGCTTTTCATGCTAAGTTGCCTATTAGTAGTAGAGGTATTGATTAGCCTTTCGATGTAGAAACCGCCATTGGTAAGTCTACCAGAATTTTTGAAATGATAGAGGATTGTGACATAGAACTAGAAGGCCATAGGTTCTCTGCTAAACTATTTGTGATGCCCCTAGGCAGATTTTATGTAGTTCTAGGGATGGATTGGTTAGCGGCCTATGAGGCAAATATTGTGTGTCGCAAGAAGATGATTCGATTAACTGAGTCTGATGGAAGTTCGGTGACAGTCTACGGTGATCGAGTTACTATGGTCCCGAAGGTGATTTCGATGGTGGTGGCCGAAAAGTGCATGAAATGGGGATGTAGTGCCTACCTGGCTTACGTGAAGGACGTGGATGCGTCAGTACCCCAATTGTCCGACGTACCAGTTGTGCGTGACTTTCCAGACATGTTCCCAGAAGATTTACCAGGTGTGCCACCGGACCGCGAAAATCAAGTTTCAGATCGATTTAATACCTGGTGCTCAGCCCGTTGCCAAAGCACCATATCGATTGGCTCCATCCGAGATGAAGGAACTGATGGTGCAGCTACAGGAGTAGTTGGAAAAAGGGTTCATTCGACCGAGCAATCTCCCTGGGGTGCTCCGGTCTTGTTTGTAAAGAAGAAGGACGGTAGTATGAGGATGTGCATTGACTACTGTGAGTTAAACAAGTTAACGGTGAAGAACCGATATCCACTACCTAGAATTGATGACTTGTTTGATCAGCTCCAAGGTGCCAGTTGGTTCTCAAGAATAGACCTCCAATCTGGTTACCATCAATTGAAGGTGAAGGAGCAAGATATTCCTAAGACAGCTTTTCGCACGCGTTATGGACACTACGAGTTTATCGTTATGTCTTTTGGTCTAACTAACGCGCCAGCTACTTTTATGGATTTGTTGAACCGAGTGTGTCGGCCAATGTTGGATAAATCAGTGATTATGTTTATTGATGATATTCTAATTTATTCGAAGAGCGAAGAAGAACATGCCGACCATATTCATGAAGTGTTAGAGACACTCAGGAGAGAGAAGCTGTATGCTAAATTCTCTAAGTGTGGTTTCTGGTTGCGTGAAGTTCAATTTTTGGTTCACATGGTAAATTTTGAAGGGATCATGGTGGACCCGACAAAGGTTGAGGCGGTGATGCAATGGAAGTCTCCAAACACTCAGGATTATGTTTATTGATGATATTCTAATTTATTCGAAGAGCGAAGAAGAACATGCCGACCATATTCGTGAAGTGTTAGAGACACTCAGGAGAGAGAAGCTGTATGCTAAATTCTCTAAGTGTGGTTTCTGGTTGCGTGAAGTTCAATTTTTGGTTCACATGGTAAATTTCGAAGGGATCATGGTGGACCCGACAAAGGTTGAGGCGGTGATGCAATGGAAGTCTCCAAACACACCATTCGAGATTTGCAGTTTCTTGGGTTTGGCGGGCTACTACAGAAGATTTATCCAAGACTTTTCCAAGATAGCCTCACCATTGACCAAGTTGACCCGCAAGGATGTAAAGTTTGTATGGGGTCTGGAACAGTAGAATGCCTTTGAGGAGTTAAAGATGAGATTGACTCAAGCTCCTGTCTTGACGTTGCCCGAAGGGAACGAAGACTTAGTGGTCTATTCAGATGCTTCATATTCGGGATTGGGTTGCATGCTAATGCAGAGGGGAAGAGTGATAGCCTGTGCGTCCTGATAGTTGAAAATCCACAAGGTTAATTACCCTACTCATGACTTGGAGTTAGCGGCCATGGTCTTCACGTTGAAGATTTGGAGGCACTACTTGTACGGGATGAAGTGAACTATCTTCACAGACCATAAGAGTTTGAAATACTTCTTTGAGCAGAAGGACCTCAATATGAGGCAAAGGAGGTGGCTGGAATTGATCAAGGATTATGATTGTGAAATCCACTATCATCCAGGCAAAGCCAACGTAGTGGCAGATGCCCTTAGCTAAAAAGAGAGACCCGAGCCAATCCGGGTGAAAGCTTACCAGTTGATTATGACTTCCGATATGACGACATAGATCAAGGAGTTCCAAGATGTGGCATTGAAAGAAGATCGCCTTAACTCTGAAAGGATGAGAGGTCTGGTCATGGAGTTGGGTGAAAATAAGCTCGGAGTTAAACCCGCTTTGGACGGATGTGGATCCCTTGCTATGGAGACCAACGAGGATGAATCATGGATGAGGCTCATAAGACACGATACTCCATTCATCCTGGTGTTACCAAGATGTATCATGATATGAAGAAAGATTACTGGTGGCCGGGTATGAAGCGTGATGTGGCGGAGTATGTGAGTAAGTGCCTTACTTGCTTGCAAGTAAAGGCAGAGCATCAGAAACCATACGAGAAGACCCAACCTTTGGATATACCCGAGTAGAAATGAGAGCACATCACCATAGACTTCATCATGAAGCTACCACGTATGGCAAGGGGGTATGATGCCATATGGGTGATAGTTGACCGTCTGACGAAGAGTGCTCACTTTTTGCCAATCTGTGAGATGTATTCATCCGAGAGGTTGGCGGATCTATCATTAAGGAGATTGTAGCTCGTCATGGTGTACTGGTGTCTATTTTGTCAGACCATGACACTCGGTTTACATTGAAGTTTTGGAAGAGGTTTCATGATGTAATGGACACGAGGTTGCATATCAGTACAGCTTACCATCCCTAGACAGATAGTCAGTCTGAGAGGACGATCCTGACACTTAAGGATATGCTCTGAGCATGCGTCATCGACTTTGGAGGAAGTTGGGATGAACACTTACCGTTAGCCGAATTCTCATACAACAACAGTTACCATGCTAGCATTGGCATGCCACCATATGAGATGCTATACGGTAGAAGGTGTGGAACGCCCGTGTGTTGGGGAGACATTAGGTAGAAAGAGCTAAGCAGTATTGAAGTTATTAAGGCTACGACTAAGAAATTGGAAAAGACCAAGGCCTTCGTGAAGGCAAAAAAAGATAGGCAAAAGTCGTATGCTGAAAAGATACGTAGACCGATTGAATTCAATGTGGGCGATAGGGTCATGTTGAAGGTCTTGCCTTGGAAAGGAATCATCCGGTTTAGGAGGCAGGGTAAGCTCAGTCCGAGGTACATAGGACCTTTCCGAATTGTTGCACGAGCAGGAGAGGTGGCCTATCGATTGGAGCTATCTGATGAGTTAAGTGGAATTCATCCAACATTCCATGTATCTCATCTAAGAAAATGCCTAGCTGATGAAGACATGATTATACCACTGGAATACATACAAGTGGATGAACGGATCAACTATGTAGAGCAACCAATGGCAATCATTGACCGAAAAGAGAAGAGGTTACGAACTAAAGTGGTTCCACTGGTGCGAGTGCAGTGGAAGCACAGGAAGGGATCTGAATCTACGTGGGAGACTAAGGAAGAGATGAGACAACATTACCCACAACTGTTTGAAGAATAACACGTTTCGAGGACGAAACCTCTATAAGGGGGGTAGACTTGTAACAGCCGAAATTTTTAATAGAAAGCAAGGAAAAGAAAAGTATCTTGAAAGAAAAGAAAAGAAGCACAAATGGAGGGGGCCTAAGTGTAAAAGTACAAAACCTTATTATTTTAATGTTTAAAAGGCATGGCCTCCCATGCCACTGCCTTTTTACACTTTTGCTTTCGGCTGGACAAGAAGAAGAAAGAAGATCAGAGTTTTCTCTCGGTTTCAAGGAAGTGGAAGCTGAGTTTTCGCATTTGGTGAGTGTTTCTTTGTGTTTTTGTTCGGTTTTGTTGGGTTTTCAACGTTAAAACCGATTTTTATGTGTTCTTCGCACTTGGCTGTGTGTTTTGTTGTGTTTTTAGGTGTTTGAACTCGTTGTGCCCTCAAGTTCGGTGGAGTTTTACTTGAAGGCTTTTAGATCCCCGGTTATGTGTTTTTAAACTTCTTTGGGGCTGAAAATGCATGTAAAAATGTTTTACAACTTGTATGTATGGTAACCGTGTGTATGTTGTGTTTGATTGGTTGTATTTCTTGGATTTATGTTTATTTTAGGTTCTTAGAATGATAGATTTAAGTTATTAGCATGTTAGAATGAGGTTTGAGACGAAAAATAATTTAGAAACACGTAAGTCTGCTGCCAATGCGCCTGAAATTTAGTTCCGATGCCTAAGTCCTTCTTATGCGCCTAAACAGTACCTCATGCGCTTGGATTTTGCCCATGCGCCTAAGTGGTAGGCTCATGCACCTTATACTTAGCCAAAAAGACTAAGTTCCACCCCATGAGCCCCAATAGTGCCCATGCACCCACTGCCCAAATGCCTATGTGTACTTCATGCGCCCAAATAGTATCCATGCGCACAGAAAATTTCTCAAAAGCCTAAGTGTTAGTTCAGGCACCTAACTTTCCATGCGCCTAAGTGTTGGTACTCCTGCATAGTACTCATGCGCCTGCATAGTGCTCATGCGCCTAAAAGACTTAGAAAAATTTCTGAAAGTTTTGGGAAATAGAAATTTTAGGGTTTAACCCTAGGATGTTTTGGTGGTTATGTTTGTTGGTTTTATGCTTGTTTATGGCCTGTTCTTATGTTCCATATTACTTATTATTACGTGAATTTACGTGGTGTGTCTATGTTCATATACGTAAAGTATTATCATAAATGAAGTGAAAGATTAATGTTAATGAAAAGTGGAACTTAACGAATGAATGAAAGTCTTACAAGCAAAACGAAAGGAGGTTCACAGCCACGGGTTGTCAGATCAACTGTGTGCGGGTTAGCTACCCCATGAGGATGCATGCAGGGTCAATCTTTGAGATTGACAGGATCCTTGTTGCTTGCCCCAGGTATTGGAGTCAGCTTCGTGCACAATGTTCAGGGTCTATTTATAGACCTCAGGCCCAGTACCAGCTTCGTGCACAATGTTTGGGGTATTGCACATTGGTCTGGTAGAAAGTGAAAGATAATGATAAAAGTACGAAATGAAAGAGAAGAATGATGAAAGAGAATAATGAATATTATCTTGTTGTACGTATGATGTGTGATCACGTACGGAAGTAATGGATTTATGAAAAAGAAGTATTTTAAGAAAATGATATTTTATATATTTAAACAAAAGATTTTAATTCTAAAAACTAGAACTCACTCAACAACACTGACTTTTATGCATTTTTTGTTGGTAGGTAATTTGTTGTTGGGATGGCACGCGGGGGAAAGCTACTTGGCGGGCAAGACTGGCATCCATTCGTGCATGATAATTATGTTGTTTTGTAATGCAACTAAATGTTTCTTTTGTAACTCCTATTATACATAGATGTATTATTTGGCTACATTAAATATTAGTGCAATGAATGGTTTTTGGTAATCTAATCCGCTGCAATGTTTTGATTAAATGTACGTAATTTTTATGTAAATAACGTTGTGGTTGACCAACTATGAGGTTTTTGGGAACGGGGCCTTACACAAATCAAGGAACCCAGTGCTCATAAAAAAAAGGCACATTGAGCGGAGATTCAACTACATAAGGGATGAAGTTGAAAAGGGAAAGATATGTATTCGCAAAGTTCACACTGATCAAAATATTGCGGATCCACTCACGAAGCTCCTTGAAAGGCCAAAGCATGAGAGTCATACTTGTGCCTTAGGACTTCGATATTCTAGTGATTGGATTTGATCTATTTAGTATTTAAATATCGGAACAATTGTTATTTTGACTCATATATATATATGTTTATGATACTATGAGTTATGTTCCATTTTAGCATGTTTAGATCCATGAATATGTTTATTATTCTAAATGTCCGTAGTCGGTCATATTTGTGGGAACAAATATGAAGTAAGACTATTTTGAACTTTGATTGGTGGATATTCATAAGGTATGAATATAGAGCAAGAGGTTGCTACCAAGGTTCATCGATATTTGTGGAATACAAATATTGGACTGACCCGCTCTCAAATTTTACTGCATGGAATTATGTAATTGATCATAAGTAAATTTGAGTAAAGGCAAATATCATTGTATCCTTTGACCTGAGATATATATTTGGTTTCGATATTCACCAAATATTATACTTTGATCTATTTCTTCGCTGTCCTAAAATAATGGATAGTACATAAGGCTAGTTTCAGGTGTGATACAAGGTGATTGTGAGAAATGTATGTAGTCAAGATGGGATTTGTTCCTCTTATCCGTTGAGAGTATGATATCTAAGGCCTGATTAAGTTAATTCAACAGAGAATGGTCATTCTGTGTCTCTGGATTTAACATGACATCTGTAACAAAATAATAAATGATTGTTTCACCTAAATCATTTTCAAGTAAGGGACTTGAGGAAGATCATGTTATTGAATGGCACTTCATCATGCGTATTAGGGGTAGTAAACCGTTGTTAGGCAGTATTTACTGCTTGCATCAATTCTCTATGTATCTTGTGCAAGTGTGTGCTTGTTGAGAATGGTTTGCCCAAGACACATATTGAATTGATGTGGCTAGTACGTTATGATCCAAGTCGGGTCATACCCAATAACAAGCTAGACAAACACCTATAATATTTATTTTATGATATGATCATGTAAATAAATATTGACACATGAAGTATTTAGAAATTGGGTTTCTAAATATTTGCACTAGTGTTATGAATAAATTATATGGATAATTTATTCTAAAGAGAGAGTACTTTGTATTGTTATTCAAATAGTTGAACAAATAATACAAATGTTTTTGTCCGCATTTCTTATACTCATCCACATTTACTAATGCTGATGTATTTTGAGGAAATGCGGATGAATGTTCCTCATCCGCATTTACAAATGCGGATGTGCATTTTGGGAAATGCTGAAGGAATTACTTCATCCGTATTTACTAATGCGAATGAGCATCTAAGGAAATACTGATGAAACTGATTGTCCGTATTTACAAATGCAGATGTGCATTTTGGAAATGTTGATGGAGTTACTCATCCACATTAACAAATATGGATGTGCATTTGTAAATGCGAATGAAGTTTCTTCTTCCGCATTTACAAATGTGGTTAGAGTTTGTTCATCCGTATTTACTAATGCGGATGAATATTAGAGAAATGCGGATGGGTTAAAGGGATGGGTCCCGCCCACTTTTCTATCACTCTGAAATTCAGTTTCATAGGACGTGCAATATATGATTACATTCCACCACTCTCTCTTACAACTTACAACATACACAAAGGTGCAGATTGGTGTTCCTGTAGCTTTTCTCTCGATCTGTCGAGGAAAACCAAGAACAGAAATCGGTTCAAGTGTAGAAAATCCTAGCAACCTGGTGTTTTGTTTGAAGCTTGGGGTCGACAAGCTTGAGGTTTCCTGCTTTAGAAGTTGCCGATCAAAGATCTTCTTCCTCTGTCCCATTCGAGAGGTAGATTTCTAAACACCCTATGGTTGTTTGTAAGCATGGTTTTTCATATAACGATAATAGATATATAAATTGGTTTATATATATTAACTATAACAAGTTTTTCATCCTAATTCCGCTGCATTTTTTTCATTTTATACGGATAAAATCACTCTGATAAACTTGTGAAAAACCCAACAATGTTAAGATGAATAAAAGTGTCATAAGGGATCCTTTGTTTGTTACTTCGATTGCTATTAATGTTTCAGGATCATTGAAAAATGACTTGAATGTTCTCCAATTCATCTTCAGAATCTGATATGATGATTGTTTCTTGGATTGGTTGATCTTGACTCTATGCTATTTCACCTTCTTCAAGATCTACAAACTCAGATTCTTGTTTGCTGAACTCCTCCTCATCAATAGGTTCAATTTTCCCTTTTAACATTTTCAATGGTGGGGATTTAGGTTCATCATGTTCAACCACTTTCTCTTTTCCTTTCATTGATTCAACCAAGTATCTTCTTTTTCTTTTCTTTTTCTTTCATATATTTTAAAACTTGGCTGTGAAGAAGTTGTTTCTTTTTGGATTGCTTGTTCAGATTGAGACTTTAGAGACTCAGCAAATCGTCTTATAAGATCCTTTTGTTCTTCAGTGAGGGAGTTAACAACAATGATGTCTGTTGATGGTTGTTATAGAGGATCTTCAGTGTAAAAGTGTTGAATTAGAATGGGTGAATAATGCATGCTTTCAAAAGGATTAACATCCCCAAATAGCTGATCCGTTGTATATTTGGCTTCAGGTATGATGGTTGAAATCAGTGAACACTATTGAAACGTTTAAATTTTCCAAATTTTGGCTCACATACGCGTGATAAATGATACTTGTGAAGTGTTTCACTATATATATACAGTGGATGAATCGTGTGTCTGTTGTGCCAGTTTATTGATGCGCTATATGTACAGTGTTAAGTTAAAAGAGTCATATGCTATGGTGCAGGACCGGTGAAGGGGGTCAATACAACAGTTTCGTAGGGCTGGAGAGACTTAGCACATTTAACAGATCAAATAGGGAACCGGTTATATTGAAACAATGAATACAAGATAAGAACACAAGCAGAACACAATAAGGTGGTTTCTAAGAATGTTGTATAATGCTCTCAAGTGTTTTACAAAGTGTTACAAGGCTTAGTACTATGGACTGGTATCTGGGATACTTTATACTACATCCTATAGCTGGCCATACTTTGAAGGCCAGCTGGAAGCACTAATCTAGACAACAAGATCAATGTAAATTCAAAAGGCAGATTGCCTTTTGACTAGTGACTATGACACGCCATAGCTCACATCTTTATCTAATACAAAAAGGATAAAAGTACATAAGTAGAAAGTTACAGACACTATGACCATAATCTAAAGTTGACAAAAGTATTACTTTTCATCAACTCATATAAGTTGGTGAGTCTTCAAAGATGGCAGCGGAAAGTGGTTCAGCTTTTGTTAAAAGTAAGTCAGAGAAAGCATGTCTGCTCTGTCCTTGGAAGAAATCAGTCTCTTGGCATCAGAAGACTTTGTCTTGAAGTTTTAAAAGACTTCATCTTTGGCTTCTGAAGAAATGGTCATTTGGCTTCGAAAGAATTGATACTTAGTGAATTTCATGGAGTTGTATCAAATCATCAAAAATAACTTTCCTTGTACTTCACATGTGCATGCTGAGAGCTCTTTTGTTGCATCAGCCTCTAAGTATAGTTCTTACATGGGGGTATGCCAAGCCTTGTGAGTACAGTGTGTTCGTTGTACACATTTGCGTGTACGTTGTGGAAACTTGAATGCTTTAAAGATTGTTCACAGCGGATGAGCATTTGTCATGTGCTGTGGACACATGATGTTTTTTCCAAACTCATAGTGGATGACTGATTATTCATGTGCTGTTTATGTGTTGATGATTGTTCACCGTGTATGAGAATTTGTCATGCGCTGTAGACACTTGTATTTTTTAATTTGAATGTTCATAGCATATGAATGTTTATTCATACGATATGGACACTTGATTGTTTGTGTAAATTGTATGCTTACCAATTTTCATACATTGTATACACTTGAACTATTTTTATAGTGGATGATTACCTTTGGTCATGCGCTGTGAACTGACACTGTATTCACAGCGGATGTTTTACCTTTGAGCATGCCTTGTGAACACTTTCAACATGCGGATGTTTTACCTTTGGTAATATGCTGTGAACTAACACTGTATTCACAGTGGATGGTGTATTTCATAGATTTCCTGGTTTACTTTGTCAACAGTGGATGCCTGTTTAAGTGTCCGCTATGACAATAGTGGTCAAAACTTTGATAATTTTGTATTTGTTTGAATTTTCCTCACCAGCTTTGTAGTTTAATAGATACGTTGAAAACATTTGGTAAATTTCCTGTTTTGATGAACTTGCGCCGCATATGTATTTGTTCATGCACTGCCAATACTTAATAAAATTGTGAATGATTTTCAAAAATTGTTTGCTAAAACTTTAACAAATTTTAACATGAATTCTATACGGTTGTTGATTTTCTCTCATAGGCAATAATGTGCATGTGCATGTGTCAACCTGCTATGATTGTATGCTTGCTTGACTTGATTTTTTTTGGTTTAAAAGTTTAAATTTTAGAATCTCAAAAATTTCAATTACAAATTTTATTATGTATGTTGGGTTGACATATTCTGCTGCTTTTGATATATTTCCATAATCATCCTATTCTCCCCTAAATTTTTGCATATTTATAAAACCTTTTATAAAATGTCAAAAATTTGATTTTTTTATGGAAATTATCAAAGTTCAAAGTATTTGCTTGCAAGATGTATTGTTACCATTAGCAAGATGAGACTTTATCTAACTAAGTAATGAATGATTATTAATACCTTTGCATGAATCATGTTTACCTGCCATGAGATCATACTAGTCTTAAGTTTTCACTGAGTTGAGTGTGTGATTTTGAGAATAGGCATAAACTAATGCAATGTTGATTGCAGATATTGTTATCCACTTAAACTCATGCGTGGTACTAATGGTTGATTTAAACAGTGAGTATTTATCATGTTTTGTGTATGTTTATATGATATGTATGTACCCCACACCTGGATATATGTTAAGATCAACCCTACTCTAGGTATGTAAAAAAGCACTACCAATAACTTTTAAACTTGTTACTTAAGAGTATAAATACTTAATTTGATCCATATTAGGATTGTTTTGATTGATCCTTATTGGGTTATCCATATTTGGATTCTTTGCTTCATTCAAAATGGAATGTAGTCTATAAAAGACTTTATATGTGTTTCATCCAAGATGGATGTGTTCCTTATTGGAAATCTTTTTGGATCATGATATATGCACTGATGGTGCATGTCATCCAAGTCTGTGCTTAGCATAATATAATAAAGGATGCCTTAGTGTACTCCAGGTCTATGATTTTTATAACAAAGGAGACACTTATGATTGATTGAGCATTTCTAAGCTGTTTCACTTGGTGAATAGGAGTGACTTTACAAGCAACAAATATTGGTTAGATTAAAACTTACCATACACCAAGATGGTTTTTATGCTTAACACACAATCATAAGAATTTAAGTTCTTCGCTTTTAAATATGATGTTATGTGTCCCATGTTGAGCCTATCTACATATTAAACAAAAAATGTCAGTCTTTATTGGTGGAAAATGACCCAAGTGAAGAAATCAAACTAGTTTACAATCATTTTTAATGTTTGTGTTAGGTGTGATTTAAAAGTATTTGATTTGATTGAAATCATGAATATTTGACTGATTACTAGATGTTTAAAAAGATTGATGTTTATAATTTTCTTCTACATGTGTATGTGTGTTTTAAGAAAATTATAACATAGTCAAGCATTTCGTTTTGAATCTAAAGTACTTGAGAAAAGCATGTAGAAGCAACTATGTATTTTGCTTCAGTAGTTGACATAGAGACATTTGATCATTTCTTGCACTGCTAGGAGATCAATCTTGATCCAAGAAACTAACATCCTCCTGTGGTTGATTTTTTGTTGTTGTTATACCCACCATAATCACTGTCAGTGTATGCATACATTGAGAAGTCTCCATCTTTTGGATACCAAAGGCCAAGATCTGGTTTTCCTTTTAAATATTATAAGATATTCTTGATGGCACTGATATGTGACTCTTTGGGGTCTGCTTGGTATCATGCACACATACATATGACATACATTATATTTGGTCTGCTTGCAGTGAGATACATCAAAGATGCAATCATAGATATGTATAACTTTAGATCTATTAATGTTCCTTCTTATAAGGTCCAAATTGGTCCAAACATCAAGCCTACGACAAATGGTGTTTTGCTTGATGTACATTTAGCCATGTTGTATTTCTTCCAATTTTTATTGACATATTTGCTTTGATTGATGAAGATTCCTTCTTGTGATTGTTGAACTTGAAGTCCAAGGAAGAATGTGAGTTCTCCCATTGGACTCATCTGATACTTTGACTACATAAGGGCTTCAAAATCTCTGCATAGTTGAATGTTTGTTGATCTAAAGATGTTGTCATCCATATAGACTTGAAGGACTAACAAGTCTTGTGCTTTCTTCTTCAAGAATAGTGTTTGGTCAATCTTGCCTCTTGTGTAACCATTTTGTAGAAGAAACTTGGACAATGTTTCATACAACTTCCTAAGTGCTTGGTGAAGACCATATAGAGCTTTGTCTAATTTGGATACTCTATGCAGGAATTTTGGATCTTCAAACCCTGGTGGTTGAGAAACATATACTTCTTCATCTATCTTTCCATAAAGGAATACATATTTTACATCCATCTAGAAACTAATGAACTTCTTTGAAGAAGCATATGCCAGGAACACTCTTATTGTTTCCAATCTTGCCATTAGAGCAAAGACATCATCATAGTCAATGCATTCTTCCTAAGTGAATCCTTGTTCTATAAGCCTTGCTTTGTTCTTCTGACAATCCCTCTGTCATCTGCTTTGTATCGGTAAAGCCATCTGGTTCTAATAGCAAATTGACCTTTAGGTAGATCAACCAGCTGCCATACCTCTCTGAAATGTAGTAGTTCTTCTTGCATTGCTTCTATCCAACTATTATCTTTCAATTCCTTAGTGATGTTCTTTAGGACGGTTAGAGGTAAGAAGCAAGAGAACAAGCAAATGTTTGATGCATTAGACGATTAGAGATAAGAAGCAAGAGAACAAGAAAAATTAGATCACCTATGATGTTCTCTATTGGATGATATTTATGATTCTGGTTGTTTCAATCTGATCACAAGGTATAGTTGGGTCAAGATTACTAATGGTGAGGTCTGGTGTAGATGGTTGAGAAAAAGTGTTTGATGTGTCTGGTTCATCTGTTTGTTGGTTGTCATGGAATGTTTGAGGAGAATCACAGAAGAAATCTAATATTTCATCTTCATGATGTGTATCTGGTAAGGAATGGTAATCATTTTCTTCATTTGCAGCTTCATGTTGATTCAACTTGGTTTGATTGCTTGGTTGAGGATCAACTGGAGCTTTTGCTTGAATGGTTACTGAAGCAGATGCTGATGGCGTGTTATCTCCAATATATGGGCCTGATGGTGTTATACATGATGTTCCTTTTGATGTGTTGATTTGATTTGGAAGAGTTGTAACAGTTGTGCTTAAAGAAGTAGTTATTGTTCTCCTTGGTGGATTTGCTATTAATGGAACATCTATGCTTGTTGGTAGAACAATTGGATATTCAACATCTTCTTTGGTACCTAAAACATCAAAGTAAGATGTGCCAAATGACTTTGTTAATGCATCTATATCAAACAACCAGTCTGATCCAATAACTTTCTTAGTGAAATAAATGTTCATTAAAAACAACATCAGTTGTTTCTTCCACTATGTTAAGTCTTGGGTCGTATACTTTATAAGCTTTTGAGCTACCAGAGTACCTAACAAAGAACCCATCGTCTGCTTTAGGAAAAAACTTTGATAGATGTTTTCTAGTGTTTAATATAGACATAGAACAACCAAAATCCTATAGAAATCCTATAAATAGTTTTTTTAAACATAAGTTCATAAGGTGTTTTGGTATGTTCTTTAATAATTAATGTTTAGTTTTAAATGTAGCAAAATGTATTGATTGCTTCTACCCAAAAGGATATTGGAAATAAAGAGTTTGCTAGCATAGATCTTGCATCTTCTATTAATGTTCTATTTCTCCTTTCAGCTACTCCATTCTACCGAGAAGTTCTTGCTACACTGAATTGCTACCTTATTCCTTTTTCTGCATAGAATGTAGAAATAATGTCATTCTTAAATTCAGTTCCATTATCACCTCTCAAAGTTTTGACTTTAAGATCAAATTGGTTTTCTATCTTAGTGATTAAGGATTTGATGAATTCAGGTGTTTTTGACTTGTGAAGCATAAAGAATACCTATGTAAATCTTGAGTAATCATCTACTATCACTAGATAATATTGCTTCTTACCAATACATAAAATGTTTGTTAGTCCAAATAGGTCCATATGAAGTAATTTTATTGGTGTTTGATTAGAGTTTGTCAATTAAGAACGATAAGACACTCTATGTTGTTTGCCTTTTAGACATGTAGTGTAGTGGTCTATATAGAAAAATTCCTTTTGAGGTAGACCTATTACCAGGTCACCTTTGAGCAATTGATTCATTTTGGTTAAAATTAGAGTGTCCCAATCTTCTGTGCCATAATTGGGAAACATCTTCTATTGCTTTTTATAATAAACAAGTTTTAGGTGTTAAAGTTGAAACTGTATTCATATCAACTATGTATGTTTTGTTTTGATGAGAAGTTTTTAAAAGGATATAATCTTCTGGAATTTGAAAACCCTTCTTGAGTATGTAGCAGTTGTTGGAGTCAAAGAGTGTTGTATGTCCCTTGTCATAGATTTGGGATACACTCAATAGATTGAACTGGAGGTTGGAGCAGTAGTTAACATTTTCAAAAGATATCAATCCATTTGATACTGTTCCTTCACCGGTGATCTTTCCTCCTGTTTCATCTCCTCCAAATGCTATTTTTCCTCCATGTTTACTTTTAAAGTCTTGATGTTCATCTGCTGACAGTCCTCATCAGAATCAAGACCATTCCTTTCATCATCAGTTGGTCAGGATTCCTCAGACTCTCAAAGTATCTTCTCATGTCATATAGATCATGCAGAGGAAGGACAAGTATGTTTTGATAGAAGTAAACATATTTACCCCCTTGATATTTGGTGACATACTATCTGTCTGGGTTAGTAGCAAAGGCCCAAGACAAGATGGGTCTGTCAACAGGAAAAGGCTCTACTTGGATTGGAGTTGGTTGAGCAGCATTTTCTTGATCACCCTCAGGATGTTTTGACCCATCCTGAGGTGTAGAGGTAGATGGTTTGGATTTCTTCTTCTTCTTCTTGTCCCTTCTGATGGCCATCCTCTTCTTTTTTTATATTTTAACTGAGGAGGTTGATCTTGAGTACCAGATGTTTCTTGTTTGTCCTTCTCAGTTGGGTCCTTTTCCTTCATAGGTTCAAAAGGAGAAGGATCAGGACCTACTGTGGTTCAGAAGATGAAGGTTGTTGAGATGCAGCACTAGGTCCAGGTTGAGTTGTCTCTTGTGGTTCAACCTTGACCTCAGCTTCAGGTATAGCCTGACTTTGAGAGAATGCAAGTCAACCAGCTCACCCTTCTTGATCTTCTTCTTGATCACTCTAATGTGCTCATCCATAGTGGATAGAGACATTGGACCAAGTCTCCTTCCAGAGAACCTATACGGCTTCAAGAAGCTCGCTATCTTCAGTCTGTCAGCAGACTTCTTCTGATTGGCTCGAATGGTCGCACTTGACTTTGCAGCCTCTTCCCTCATCTCCCTCTTAGCAGCTTTTGTTCTTTTAATACTTCTTGCACAAGCTGTCTGAGGTACTCAAACTCATTGTTTTCATATGACAAGGGAAGTAGGTCTGCTCCTGATAGAGGCCTGTGGCACTCAGGTAGGTTATTATGTTTTGTCTGTCTTGTTCCCTACCTATCTAAGCTTATTGTTCAGCTACCACAGACTCTGCCTTAGGGCTTTCTTGAACTAGTTTGTATAGCCTCTTTCTTTTTATTTCTTCTTTATTTTTAAGAAGCAACTCTGCAGCCTCAGCTTCCTTCCTCTCTTTTGACACTTCAGTCTCAACCAGTTCATTAAGTTCTTCCAAGGAAAGAGAGATGATTTCATCAAAGTTCTAGTTTCTTAACCCCAGATAGTTCATCTGGTTGCCTTTAACTCATCCTCCTGAGTGTTTGGCCTGGGGGCAGCCCTAATTGCAGCTTCCATGAAGCTAGGGGTCTCACTAGTTCTCTCTCCCATTGCCTTCCTCTTACTCTCCCTTTTCTCCTACTTAATCTCCTCAGAGGTCATAATCCACTTCCCTTTGACAGTCATTGGCCTATATGACTCAGGGTGGAGAGAGCTTTGGCGTTTATCACTTGGTGTAGAAATTGAGCCCTAGCTAGGGAGATGTTATGAGACACCTTCACCAGCTGGTGCCTCACTGAGGATACTGGGTGCTAAAGCAGATCCTATCTCAAGGTTCACAGGTTCAACTATTCAGCCTTCAACTGAGGTTTCCCCGTTGAAGCTAATCTTAGGGTCTGCCTCAGTATCCAGTTGATCGATAGTTTGCCTACTAGTCTCTGTTTATATAAGTAGGACCTTCTTCTAAACTCTTTAAGCACCCTTTGCTGAATCCTCTTAGCTAACCTGTCAGCTTGCCTATTTTGACTTGGGTTGGCAAGTGGCAGGTCAACCAGAGGAAAGCTCTCATAGTATCTCAGGGTTTGAAAATTGAAGACTTCTTGTTGCCCCTAAGATTTAAATAGTACCAGGGCTCTTATATCAGCATCATACCTCCATCCTATTATTGGATTTTTAGCAGGGTAGGATGGGGTAGACATAGCCCTTAGAATTCCCTCCTCAAATAAGCTTTGAATCAGGTCATCCACATCAATGTGGGCCTGAGGAGGTTGTTGAGTATGGACAACTACAAGTAAGGATGGTGAGGCCTATATATTCATACTCTGGGCAGAACTCCTAGGTTTTGTGATTATAGGTAGGACTTTCTCCCATTTTTGGTAGCATCAATAAGTTTTTGATCAGTTGTTTCACTTTTAGTTGTAGACTTCCCTCATATTCATCAGAAGAATCATGGGGGATGAGAGAATAGGACCAATGTCTTCTTCCTTACCACCAGCTTGTGGTTCTTGGCTACTAGATTTCCCCTGCTCTATGACAACTTCAAGAGAAGTGTCAAGGGGCTGGGTTGCCATGGTTGTGGTCTTGATGATGTAATCACTTGCAAAAATGAGAGCCACTTCCATATGGACCTCCTGAACTTGTTTAGGGAAGTCCACTTCAGTTAGAGGTGGATTATGTAGGCTAGATATAGGTGTTTTAGGAGCACTCATCTTTCCTTGATCAGGTGAGTAGAAGAGAGACTCATGGTACTCACTGAAACCCATATCCTTATCATCATAAAACTAAAGTTTAGGGATTGGTTGGTTTAAATCTAACGGCTAAGGATGGTAACTATCCCCTAAAGGCTGATCACTTGAGTTTTCAGACTCAGAGTGAAGGCTTGAGGTTTGGGCAATGAGCTCATCAATCTGAGCATGAGAAACCTCAGCACTAATCAATGAAGTAAAGGGAGTGGTTCGCTCCTCAAGGGAAGTGGGAGCTCTTGGTTCCACTTCCTCCTGTATGGGTGATTGTATAGGGATCTGCTTAATCTAAATAGACTGAGCAAGGGTTCGTTTGGATTTTCTTGAGTAGGTGAGGAGTATTTATGGCTGTATGGGTGGTGCAGATGTAGAAGGTTTGGGTTCAATATTAACTGGTAAGAGACCTTACCCTTCTTAAAGGTTTTGACTATGTAGTCCCCTTCATAGCCCATCTGCCTGAATAATTCATTCATAGCAGATTGGGAAAAGATAGCTCACCTTCTTTATCATCTAGCCGTAGATGAGTGTTGTTTGTGGCTGGAGTGATGAACATTGTCTTCCCATGCATTGATGCAGACAGTGCCTTCTCACCAGCCAAGATCATCTCTTGGCAGGTCCTCCAAAACTCCAGCAAGTGTTCTTCATATAGTGGAGTGCGGTGAGGTAGGTGGATTGAGCAAGAAAATGACAAACATGTGAGAAACCAGGATCATTCTCAGATGATAATAGAGCAACCTGATTATGTTTCCTATGAAGATGCATAGAAAAATCAGGCTGTTTTCTGGGTTCAGGGTTGGCCATTTGAAAAGCTTTAGTATGAAGAAAGCTAAGAAAAAGAGGTATTGTGGGTGAATTTAGGGTTAGAACTTATACAGATGAATAAGAGGAAGAAAGAGGGGGAACCGTTGTAAGGATATATATGGTAGGATTTGAGATAAAGTTAATGCAAAAGGATAAACTTTGAAATCCGAATGTCAGTCCCACCTCTAAAAAAGTGCCCAAAGTTCCCAAGATATCCTAATAGCTGATACAAGATACTTAAATCTCTATTCATTAAAAGCTTTTATGAACAGATAAGCATATTGTTCAGTTGTGTTAACTTTGACTAGTTTTATCATCCATTTTTCAAAATTATCTCTTATCAAATGATACCTGATGTTAATGTACTTTGTCTTTGAGTGTTCCATAGGATTCTCTGTAATAGAGATAATGCTATTATAGCCTATATGGATGGGAGTCTCCTTGAAGTTGAATCCATAGTCTAAAATCTGATTCTGAATCCAAAGCACTTGAGCACAGCAGCTTGTGGCAACAATGTATTCAGCTTTAGCAGTTGATGCTGACACACAAGATTGTTTCTTGCATTGCCCTGAGAACATCCTTCCACTAAGAAATTGGCATCCCCCTAATGTAGACTTTGTAATCATATTGTAGCCACTATAGTCACTATATGTATAAGCATACAGATTGAAGTCAGAATTCTTTGGATACCAAAGGCCCAGTTTAGGAGCACCTTTGAGATATCTAAGAATCCTCTTGACAGCAACCAGGTTAACGTCTTGGGGTTGGCTTGATATCTTGCTTATATGCATGTGGCAAACATGATATCAGGCCTGTTGGCTGTGAGGTACCTAAGAGACCCAATCATAGTCCTGTAGAGGTGTTTATAGACATACTCCCCCTCAAGATCAGGTCCTAGGGAGTGGTTTATGGCTATGGGTGTCTTAGAAACCTTACACTCAGTTAGATGAAATTTGACTAGTATGTCTTGAACATATTTTGACTGGTTTATGAAGCTGCCATTTTCAACCTGCTTCACTTGAATTCCTAGAAAGAAATTGAGTTCCCCCATGGCACTCATTTTAAATCTATTCTTCATCATCTTCTCAAAGTCTTTGCAGAGCTTTGCATTAGTTGACCCAAAGATGATGTCATCTATATAAACTTGAACCAGCATTAAGTCATTCCTTGTTCTTTTAATGAAGAGTGTGCTGTCAATAATACCCGTCTTGTAGCCATGCTAAACAAGGTACTATGATAGTGTCTCATACCACTTCCTTATACCTTGATGCAGCCCATAAAGAGCTTTGTCAAGCTTGCAGACATAATCAGGATTATCTGGGTCTACAAAGGCATGTGGTTGTTTGACATACACTTCCATATCTATCACTCCATATAGAAATGCACACTTGACATCAAGTTGGTAGACCTTGAAATCCTTGGAAGCGGCAAAAGCAAGGAATATCCTAACAGCTTCAAGTCTTGACACAGGAGCAAAAACATCTATATACTTAATCCTTTCTTCTTGAATGTACCCTTGAACAACTAGTCTTACCTTGTTCTTGATGACAAGTCCTCTATCGTCCTTCTTATTCCTAAAAACCCACTTGGTACCTATTGGTGTCTTCCCATAAGGAAGAGGGCATAGATTCCAAGCCTTTTGTCTCTTGAATTGAAGCAGGTCCTCCTGTATTGCTTCAACCTAACTTCTATCTTTCAAAGATTCATCAACTTTCTTTGGCTTAATCTAGGACAAGAAACAAGAGTATAGACAAACATTTTTGTCATGGGTTTGTCCTCTTGTTCTTTCCGCTGTATCAACATTTTCAATGATGTTTGTGGTAGGATGGGACTTGTAGATTTTAAGTTGAGGAATCATAGTAAGTTGGTTTGACAGATCTAAATTAGTGAAATTCAAATCTGGTGATTGAGTATCACCTACCACATCAGCACACTTATCAAGAGAAGCTTGGTCCAATGAGTATGTGAAATCATTGATGTTTTCAGTGGAGAGGTTGTCAGCATCATGAAATTCTTGATTACTTTCACCATCTCCATCTCCTCCTACATTGGAAACCCCTTAATTTGAATTTTATGCCTCTGTGCTAGAAATTATAGGCACCTCAGATGTATCAGTTGAAGAATTTGTCATTGTTGTGTTGACAGGATCTCTAACTGCAAGGATTGTTACCATTAGAGCTGATGAAATTTTATCACTTGGTCTTCTCAGCTCAAATCTAGGGTCAAGATCTCCTATTGATAAGCCACATATAGATCCTTAAAAATCTTCACAAGATTTGTTAAAACAGTTGGCAACTAAGTCAAGCTCTGTAGAAGCCTCTCAAAGATTAACATTTAGTCTTTATTAGTCTTTATATAGTTTTTGTCATAGTTTAGGGACTTATTTATAAATATATGTTCCTTTTTGTATTGATAGTATAAATAGCATAGGTAAGGTATTGTGTAGGTAAGCACTTAAGAATCAGTAACGAATTGTAACTGTTTTTCTCTTTACACTTGTACTTTCTATGCAATCTATCAATGAAACTATGAATTTTTGATATGTTTGTTTAGATTTGATTACTTGTGTTTGTATGATTGAATTGTATCATAATATCATCACAGATTGATCCATTTGATCCTATCAAATGGTATCAGAGCTGTTGGTTTAGTGATTTGAGTTTGTCAAACTGTCAAACTTTTGAATCACTTGAATCTGTGATTGATAAGCAATTCAATCTAACAATTGTTGATTTTAGTTGTGTTTCATCATTAGAAACATGAATTGAATCACAATTTGTAGTTCATTTCGTTCAAAATCAGTGAATTTGTTTAGATTAGTGTTCGAACCTGTTCTCCTTTTTCGAACTGATTTTCAATCAAAAGATTGAATAGTTGTTGTTGTTTGGTGAAATTGAAGATAAAGGACTGTTAATTGGTCCAATTACTACCTAATTGGAGGTTTTTTAGGTCAATTCAACAAGTTTTGAAGAATTTCAGAAAATCTGTATTCGTATGAATCTGTTGAAGTTGGCGCATTAGGTTAAAACACTACTGAAAATTGCCTAAGTGTATAGGCGCTTGACATCTGTTCAGGCGTTTGACCACTATTCAGGCGTTTTTGGTCAAGGCATTTGACCACTATTCAGGCGTATTACAACTGTTTGGTCACTTTGAAACTTTCCAGAAACAAAGTAATTCTAGGCGCATTACAACTGTGTAGGAGCTTTTGAACTGTTTGGGCGTTTTTACACACCAGGCGTCTGACAACTGCTTGGACGTATTACAACTGTTCAGGTGCATTTCAAGTTAGGTGTTTTGAGAATTCTACCCAAGGCAATCCCTTAGGCGTTTCTAAGTCAAAGTCAAAGAACTTTCACAACTGTTTGGGCGCTTCATCACTGTTTAGGCGCATCAACTCAACACTTACAAATTTTTTTTCAAAAATTTAAAAAAATCCAAAAATATTTTCAATTCATTGTTTTAATTCAAAAACTTAAAAAACAACAAAAACAAATCTTTTTCTAAAATCAAAAATATAAAATGGTGAAGTCAGAAGATTCTAAGAACAGAGTTCCTAAATTGAAGAACATAGCTGATTTTAAAAACTGGTCTCTTAGATTGAAACAACATCTTAATTCTATTGACACAGACTTATGGAAGTCAATAGAAAGAGGACCGCATATTCCTATCACTTCAGATGGTCCTGATAGAGGGTTTGTTTACACTAAAGACTCTACGGAACCATATCCTGAAGATGGGTTACAAGGTGATGATCTAAGGAAAGTAAAGAATGACATTAAAGCCTATTCTTTGATGTGCAAAGGAGTACCACTTGAAGTCTTAACTAGACTTCATGGATATCAAATGGGATATACCATGTATAAAGCTTTGAAGATAATATGTGAAGGTGGTAAGGAGATTCAAGATCTCAAGAAGCAGAAACTGAAGAGGCAGTTAGAGCTGTTTGAGCATTTATCCGGTGAAACTATAAACCAAATGATGAATAGATTTGTACAACTCACAACTGAGATGTCAAATGCTGGCATCAAAAATTATCTCGAAGATCTAAATTTTAGACTTCTCAATGCTCTTCCATGTTCATGGAAACAAACAGTAACATTGTTGAAGCATACTGAGAAATTTTCTATGGATCTTGATCTATTGATTGCCAAGATTTGTCAGTTGAGATTGATGAAAGCTCAAGTAATAATGATAAATCATCCTCAATGTCTCGGTACAAATATGTTGCATCTCCTGCTAGTACAGTGGAGAATGCCTTTATGGCAAAGAATGAGAATTTACCAGAAGAAGAGGGTGATCTGTTTGTAGGAGCAGGGTTCTTTACAGATTCTTCATATACAAGTGCTCCTACTTATGCATCTCAACCTCAACCTTAGTCTCCTCCTAAACCTCAAAGCTCTAAACTTCAAACTGAGACTCCATCTGTTAACTCTGCTAAAACTAGCAAAGTTAAAGATGTCATTAACATCCTATTACAGTATGAAGAGTCCAAATCTGCTTTTACTTCTTTTATGTCTAGTTTTCAAGCTTATCAAGGTAGTCATTTAACTCAATTAGATCTTGTTTTGTAGGACTTATTTGAAATGGATCCAGATGATGTGGAGGAAATGGATCTAAACTGGCAGATGGTGATAATTGTATACAGGACTCAGAAACACTCTTATGTCAACAGGAACTACAAGCCATGAGCTAACAAGACTATTGGATTTGACAAGTCTAAGTCAAGGTGTTTCAACTGCAATAGCTATGGTCATTTTTCAAGTGAATGCAAAGCTCCCAGAAAAAAAGGAGGAAATAGTCAATCAAGTTCAAGCAATCAGAGGTTTCAACAATCATCTCAGAAGACATTCCAAAAGCCATACCAAAGCTTACCAATGCCTGAACTTTAAGATGAATCTAAGTCATCAGAAAAGCCAAAGAAAGCTCTAGTTGTTAGCATTGAGGACGGATATGATTGGAGTGCTTATGCAAAACAATTTACCGCTGATCTAACTTCCAGTTTATCTCTTATTGCAGAAGTTCAAGGAGAAGATTGGTTAGAGGATAGTGGTCCTAAAGCTAATGGTAATTCTGAGAATGAGGAAGAAGAATATGACTAGAGTGATAAATCTGATCCTAAAGAGGATTCAGAAGAAGTTGCATTAATGACACAGTCAGATCAACCAAAGGTTGAAAATTCATCTTCTAACTCTGAGACTTCTTCACCTAAATATCCTGATACCAGCTGAAGTAAGAGAAAAACTATGCACCAAATCTTGCTTTGAACATGTAGAATATTACCGAACTTACTCTTATAAAATCTGTGAAAAGCTTAAGTAAGAGGAATTAATGCATAATAAACTTAAAATTGATCACAAAATATCAGATGAAAAGATCATTTCTCTACAAACTTCATGGAACAAAACTTTAAAAGAATTAGAAATTGTTTCCAAACAACTTGAAAAAATGACTAAGAACTTGGAACAGGAGAAAATAACACATGCTGCTACACAAGTTGATCTAGCAAAAGTAAAAAGCTCCAAAACGATTATGGAACAACTGGTAAGTGAACGAAAGGACAAACAAAAAGTAGGATTAGGTTTCATACACGAACCAATGCCTGAATCTATAACTAACACTTTACCAGAGAATTTCAACACGCATGATCATTCTCCTGAAAATAAGGCTAAACTTAAAGCTTTCCAAAACAAAAACAAGATTTCTGATAGTGAAGAAGAGAAAACCAATGTTGCAATTTTTGAAGAAAAAGATACTGAAAAGATCAAAAACGGTCATCCGGTAAAAGTTAAATCATATGAACCACGACCGAAAAGTAAGAAAATATTTGTTCCAAAAGAATCTGTGTTGGAAGAAATGATCATTAAAAACAACAAACAAAACTCCAAAAACAAATATAAAGCAAAACAAGAAGAAGGAACATTAGAAGATTCAAACTCTTATGGTATAAATAATCTAGAGTTTATTAAATGGCAAAAAGATCAGAAAGAGAAAGAAAATGAAAAAGAATCTTCACCTGAAGATTTTCAATCTCAGATAAAATCAAGTTCTATAAAATCAAGGAACCAAAGAAGAAGAAGAAAATTTACTAAAGCTAAAACTGATCAAAATAAGAGTTAAGAAAATCAGACAAAAACAACAAATCAAGCAAGTCAATTTAAACCAATAAAATTTGCGTCTGCTGGTAATTTGAACATGAACTTAATTTGAGAAGTTAAGCAAACTCCTAAGAACAAATTAAATTCTGATCTGAAAATAGGTTTAGATTCGAAGACTTCCGCTGTCGTTAAACGATTTGTTTCTAAGGATTCTAAGAATGCAGTTCATGTACAAAAGTCAAAACCAAATATACAAAAGAACAAATTTCCAAATCAAAAACAAAATTTGTCAAATCAAAATCAAAAGATCAATTTTTGACGCCTAAATCTAAACAAGGATCAAACGTTGCATCAACATCAAAAGTTAATAAACATTTGTTTTAACACACCACAAAGGTACTGTGAAATCTATGACATGTATAATCATAAGACTACTGAATGCTTTTTCAACAAATACTATCATATATGTGATATGAGAAATCACTCAACAGTAGATTGTTATTTTAATAAGTACTGTACCTTCTACGATGAAAGGACTCACAATACAGAAAACTATTACTTTAGAAAGAGTTCGCCAAGGAAAGTATTTGCTAATACACAATTGAGCAAAGGTTATGTTAATCCTCAGTATAATAGAAATCAAACTATCAGTTTTCAAAGATTAACTCAACTTTTCTTAGGCTTGAGATCTTTCAAAAGAAATGACTCTGTGAGACCAAAACAATACATTCAAGATCAATTCATTCCAAGGTCTGTGAGAATGAATGATAAAAATTTTGGACATAAAATTTTTTAAAAAATTGGTCATTCAAATGGTATGAATTTTCTTAATAATGATAAAAAATTTGTGAATAATAGAATGGTAAATTCATCAAAAACAAGCCTGATGTGAATAAACTTTATTTTAAACAATTTATCATCGTTGATAAGTTTGGCAAGCCCAAGACCATTTTGGCTTGGGTAGATAACTCAACTTAATTTCTTTGTCTTGCAGGTACGCCCGAGAAGACCAATCAACACATGGTATGTGGATAGCGGGTGTAGCCAGCACATGATGGGAAATCATGTCTTACTTCAAGATTTTAAGTTAAAGGATGGTACACATGTCGCATTCGGTGGTGATGCAGGAGGAAAAATCACAGGCGAGGGAACAATATCCAACGGGATAATAAGCTTTTATAAAGTCAACTTCTGCTCACAGTTGAACTTTAATTTGTTAAGCGTTTCCCAAATTTGTGATAAATCGTATTCTATTCTTTTTGATGATTCTTATTGCTATATTTTGAAGCCAGGTTTTCAGATTAGCAAAGACTAGGTAGTTGTTAAAGCTGTTAGGGATCGAGATGTATATAAGCTGGATATGTCTCAAGTTGATCCATCTATAGAAACAACTTTGCAGGACCGTTAAAGGGTACTTAAGCTTGCACTTAGTTAACACACTTAGAAGGATCTTAAGATCACTTAACAATTCAAATAGGGAACTATGAACCTTTACTGAAGATACAAGATAAACACTAGTAAAACAAAAACAAGAGCACAAGATAAAGTTTTCAAGGAAGTTGTATATTGCTTCTCTAGTTCTATTACAACTGTTGTACAAGTATATATTAAATACAAGAATCGAAGACTATTTATACTACATCCTACAACCGTCAATATGCAAAAAGACAGTTGGAAGTGACTAATCTAAACAACAAGATCAGCCTAAAGTCAAAAGGCAGATTGTCTTTTGACTAGTGACTATAACAAGCCATAGCTTACTGACTTTCCTATTACAAACAGCCAAGAAGGAACAAAAACAGAAACTTGCAGGCGAAGACCTTATCTACTTTATCATAAAGTATGAAAGTTTCACCAACTAGTGATAGCAGGTGAACTACCAGGGCATGCAACGGAAAGTAGGTTACTTTATGATAAAGTTGATGGAAAAAGTATATTTTCTCTCTCTTCAAAGGAAAATCAGTCTTGTTTTTAAATAGCTTTGGAAGACTTTGTCTTGAGAGTTTCGGAAGACTTCATCTTTTACCTTCGGTAGAGTTGAGTCTTTGGCTTCGGAACACTTTATACTTGATATATTTTCCAAGTTCAGTGTAAAGCTTCCGCAGCAGTTTCTTCTGAACTTTGGCTTCGGAAGATTTTAAACTTAGCATTTTTCTTGAGTGTGTAAAACTTCCAAAACTAGTTCACCTTTGTTCCAAAGTACATGTTGGAAGACTTGGTTGTTTTGGTATCTTTTGGTTGCATCAGCCTCTTAACTTCAGAGGTTCCTACAAACTCCCCCTAGGCTGATGCTACTAAAACAGAGAGGTTCTTCAGACTGGGATAGTCCACATGAGGATCTTCAGAATTCCTTTCTTCATCAGTAGATATGGATTCTTCAAACTCATGAAGTACCTTCTCATGTCATAGAGATCATGCAGAGGGAGTTCAAGCATGTCACTTGTGAAGTAGACATGTTGTTCTCCCTGATCTCTAGTGACATACCATCTGTCTGGATCTTCAACAAAAGTCCAGGACAGAATTTGTCTTCCAATAAAGAGAGGCTCTACTATGATAGGAGTTGGTTGAGAGTCCTCTTCATGCACTTCCTTAGGATGTTCTGACTCATCCTGAGGTTGGGAGGAGGATGCCTTTCTTCTTTTCTTCTTTAAAGATGATCTTCTTTTGGCCATCCTCTTTTTCCTCCCTAATGATTTTAACTAAGAGGGTTGGTCTTCAGTACCAGGTTATTTAGTGGATTCTCTCTCAGTTGGGATCTCCTATCTCCCAGTTTTAGAAGGAAAGGGAGAAGAACCCTGCTGTGGGTTAGAAGATGAAGTTGGCTGTTATGCAGCTTCAGGTGCAGGTGGTGTTGTCTCTGTAGATTCCACCTTTGCCTCAACTTCAGGTTGAGCTTGACTTGATGATGAATGAAGGTCCACAATCTCTCCCCTTTTTATCTTCTGCTTGATCACCCTTATGTGCTCATCTATTATGGATAGAGACATGGGACCAAGCCTCCTTCGGGGAGAACCCATACAGCTTCAAGAAGCTCACATCCTCTGCCTATCTGCAGACTTTTTCTGACTTTTCTAGATGATGGCTCTTGATTTTGCAGCTTCTTCCCTTTGCCTCTTCTTTGTAGCTTGCCTTTCTTTCTTGGCTTGCTCTTCCAGCTGCTTATTGTATTCATATAATATATAATCATAAGGCAAGGGAAGGAGTGCAGGTGCCTGATAGAGACCTGTGGCACTCAGGTAGTTGATCATTTTTAATCTTCTTCTTCATCAACTGCCTGAGGTTGTTCAGCAGCCACAGTCTCTGACTCAGGACTTTCTTGAACTGGGGAGAGGATAGGAATGTTCTTGTAAAGCCTTTTTCTCCTCATTTCTTCCTTGTGTTTGAGGGTCAAGGCTGCATCCTCTGCTTCCTTCCTCTCCTTTGATAATTCAATGTCAGCCAGTTCATTTAACTCCTCTAAGGGGAGAGAGATGAGTTCATCTATGTTGTAGTTCCTGGTCCCCAAATAGTTGAGCCTAGCTGCCCTTAATTCATCTTATTGAGTGTTTGGTACAGGGGCAGTCAGAATTGCAGCTTGCATGAATCTTGGGGAACCACTTGAACTCTCTCCCCTTAGCTTCCTCTTCCTCTTTATCTTTTCTTCTTCAATCTCTTCAGGAGTCATCTTCCTTTTGCCTTTGTCAATTGCAGATCTTGATGACTCAGTCTGAGGAGAGCTTTGGCCTTCATTGCTTGATTCAACAGTCAAGCTCTGGCCAGAGAGAGGTTGTGAAGCACCATCACCAGCTGGTGCCTCACTGAGGGTATGGGGTGCCAGAGGAGATCTTGTCTCAAGGTCCATAGTCTCAGCCTCTGGGCCTTCAGTCAAGGCTTTCCCTTCTAAGCTAATCTTGGGGTCTACCTCAACATCCAGTTGACCAAAGGCTTCAACTGCTAGCGTCTATCTATATAATGCAGTTCTCCTTTTGAATTCTGCCAGCACCTAGTCTTGAATTTGATTGGCTAATCTGATAGCTTGTCTGTTATTGCTTGGGTTGACAAGTTCCAGATCTACCAAGTTTATACTCTCATAGAAACTCAGGGTGGAGATGTTGAGAATTTCTTGTTGACCCTGAGCTCTAGAGATCACAAGAGCTTTCCTATCATTGTCATACCCCCAACCCCAGATTGGGTTCTCAGATGGGGCAGACATTGCTCTTGGTACTCCCTCCTCAAACAGTTGTTGAATGAGCAGTTCCAGATCACTGTCTAGAGGAGGTTGCTGAGCATGAACAACTGTAAGATAGGATGGTGAGTCTAGTATGTCCATACTTGCGGAAGAACTCCCAGGTTCTGTGGTTGTCAGAACTTCCTCCCCCTTTTTGGTAGCATCACCCTCATGCATAGGTGAGCTGGGGAAGTGATCCATAACATCCACAGGATCTTGTGGACCTGGATGAGTTTGTCCAATAGGTCTCTCAGCTAACTGGCCCTTGAGATCGGTGATCTCAAGTTGCTGGTCATGGACCTTCCTTTGCAAGATAGTCACCTGTGATTCAAGGTGAGCTATCTGTGAAACCAGATGGGTGCAGATGTCTTTGAGTTGGTGCACCCTGAGTTTCAGACTCCCCTCATCTTCAGTTAAAGAATCATTGGGGGATGAAGGAGGTGAACCGAGGTCTGCTCCTTCACCACCAGCATGGGGTTCTTGGCTGCTGGATTTCCCCTGCCCAATGACAGTGTCAAGAGGCTGGGTTACTGTGGTTGAGGACTTAAGGATGTAATCACTGGAAACAGTGAGAGCCCCTTCCACATGGATCTCCTGGACAATCACAGGAAGATCCACCTCAGTTTGGGGTGTTTGATGTAGGCTAGACATGGGGTGAAGCAGGAGTACTCATCTCCCCTTGAGTATGGGTAGAGAGGGGAGAGTCATGATACTCACTGAAACCCAAATCTTCATTAAAATAGAAGTCAAGGATGGGAATGGGTTGGTTAAGATCAAGAGGCTGGGGATGGTAGCTTTCCCCTGAAGGTTGATCACTAGAGTGTTGAGACTCAGAGTGATGGCTTAAGGCTGTTTGTGGAGTTATGAGCTCATCAAGCTGAGCATGGGGAACCTCAGCACTGATTGTTTGAAAAATGGGAGTGGTTTGCTCCTCAGGGGAAGTGGGTGCTCGAGTGTCAACTTCCTCCTATGTGGGCCTGCACATGCTCAATAGCAAGTGCAAGGGTTTGTTTGGATTTTCTAGTGTAGGTGAGGGTAATTGTTGGCCTTGATGGTGGTTGAGAAGTAGAGGGTGTTGGTTCATCACTAGATGGTGCAGCTAGGATGTCACCCTGAGCAATGAGCTAAAACATTTTTGGGACAAGGGCTGTTTCTACCCCGGAGAACCCAATAGTTAGCTTTTTCAATATCTTGAAAATGCTGGGTTTCATGTGTGCAAGTTTAAGAACATTACCTGTTCCCCTCAACTGTGGTCCCAATTCACAGTTGAGAATGTGTTGAACATACCGGGGGAACATGTAATATTCTAAGGAATCCAAATTCGCTAGTAAATTTGTAAATACAAACTGAGAGTACCTGAATTTGACCCCTTGAACCATCCCATGGACAATGAAGGAGAGGTCTTCTGGAATCTGGTCCCATCCTCCATGTTTGTTGGATAAGCTGTGAATGATGACATGGAGGAGGTATTTCCATTGAAATGAGACATTCCCCTTCCTGAAGGTCTTGACTGAGAAGTCACCTTCATATTCCATCTGCTCAAAGGATTGGTTGACAGTAGTTTTTGGGAAAGACAGTTCACCTGCTTCATCATCCAGCTGAAGATGGGTGTTGATAATGGCTGGAGTGATGAAAACCGTCCTCCCCTGCACTATGGCAGATAGTGCCTTCTCCCCGTCCATGGTGACCTCTTGACAGGTCCGCCAGAACTCAAGCAACTGATCCTCATAGAGAGGAGGATCAATTGTAAGGGAGGTGAAGTAGTGAGACAAAGAAAGATACCTACACACGTCTGAGAAGCTTGGATCCTTCTTAGAGTTTAACAGAGCAACTTGATTGTGTTGCCTGTGTAGGTGCATGGTGTCGTTACAACGATCAAGATTGGCCATTTGAAGAAGCTTGGTAGTGAAGGAAAGAAGAAGAAGAAGATGAAATTTGGGGGTAATTTTAGGTTAAGGAACAATGAGATAAGTGAGATGAAATAGAACCGTTTGGAAAGATATACTCTGGAAAGATATACTCTGGATTTCAAACTCTTTTCAATCTAACTTGTTTAATCAATCTAACTTGCTTGATTCTATAGGTGAGAAGAAACTTCAAGGAGATCTCGGCTCTTTCAGTGATGATTCAGATTCTGATGATATGGATGACTCAAGCCTAGATTATCCACTTTTCTCTTTTGTCAAAGATTTAATAATTCAATTTGATAATAATGATGATCGCTCTCAACAAGATGAAGATGATTCCGATTTAGAAAATCAAGAAGTTTCACAACCTATTCTTAATGATGGTATAGAAATTGTACAACCTGAGTCTGGAACTTCATCTATTTCTGGTGATGTAGTTGATACTAGTAATCTTGATTACTTTATAAACTCACTGACTCAAGTTCCCAATTTCAATCCATATTCTTCGAACCTATTGCATCAACTTTCTAACTTGAACCAAACCAATTTGGATATTGATGTTCAAGGGAATGAGATTCCAACATCTTGTATTCACAAGAACCATCCAACGTGTCAGATTATTGGTCCATTAAGTGAGAGAACAATGAGAAGTAAATCAAAACAAGCAAATATTTGCTTATACTCGTGTTTTCTTTCTCAAATTGTTCCTAAAAACGTTACCGAAGTGTTAAAGGACAATAGTTGGATTGAGGCTATGCAAGAAGAATTATTGTAATTACGCAAACAAGAAGTGTGGAATCTTGTGGATTTACCTGAAGGAGAAAATGCCATAGTCACAAGATGGTTGTTCAGAAACAAAACAGATGATCGAGGTATTGTTATTAGAAATAAAGCGAGACTTATTGCACAAGGATACACCCAAGAGGAAGGAATAGATTATGATGAAGTACTTGCTCTAGTTGCAAGACTTGAATAAATTCGTGTCTTCCTGGCTTATGCATCATTCATGAAATTCAAGGTGTATCAAATGGATGTTAAAGGAGCTTTCTTGTATGGACCGATCACCAATGATGTGTATGTAAAGCAACCTCCGGGTTTTGAAGATTCGGAATTTCCACATCATGTGTACTAGCTTAGCAAAGCTTTGTATGGTTTACATCAAGCCCCTAGAATCTGGTATGAAACATTGTCACAACACTTAATCCAACATGGATACACGCTAGGGAAAATCGATCCAACTTTGTTCATAAAGAAGGATGCTGATGATCTCCTATGTGTATAAGTGTATGTTGATTATATCATTTTTGGTTCTACAGGTCCAATATTGTGCAATGAATTTGAAGAAATCATGAAGTCACGATTTCAAATGAGTTCTATGGGAGAAATAAATTTCTTTCTTGGACTTCAAGTCAAGCAATCTACAGATGGAATCTTCATTAATCAAGAGAAGTTTGTTGACAAACTCTTGAAGAAATTTAAACTGCAAGATTGTCAATCAATTAGAACTCCAGCTGACATAAACACCAAGATTGAGCCTGATCTGAAAGGAAAACCTGTAGACCAAACTCTATACAGATCTATGATTGGTTCATGATGTATCTTACTGCATCTAGACCTGACATAATGTATGCTGTTTGTGTATGTGCCAGGTATCAATCAGACCCGAAGGAATCCCATTTCATTGCTGTAGAACGAATATTCAGGTATCTCAAAGGTAATCCGGCTTTAGGGCCATGGTATCCTTATGAAGGTAACTTCATGTCACACCCTCAAAATCCGCGTGCGGGGTTTTACCGCGAGGCGCGTGACATACCAGGATCTCAGTCATTAGTTACCAAGAACGACTCTATATGATTAATAAACAAAACCAGAGTCAACGTTTAAAATACTGCGGAAGCGTTTTTAAAACTGGAAAACCCAAAACAAGTAATATGTAACGAGAATGCGCAAAACAAACGCGCCCCAACACAAATGTATAAAATGAAAATAATCCCAATTTGTAAACAATGCAAATGTAGACAACTCAACAATGCTGACGTGCGTGCTCCTAGGCAACTGGCAACCTTAACCTGAGAATAGCATACTAAACAAGTCAACACATGGTTGGTGAGTTCAAGAGTTTGCGTTAAAATATAAACCAATCAATAGTTTTCAGAGCATAAGTAGTGTATTGCAATAGATAGCTAGTCTATTAACATAAAAATATTAATCATAGTGATCTCGCGATTGAAGCTGACTGTGTTACGTTTGTTGCCTCCCGTCACGACTTACCAGGTCGTGACGAATATGTGATAGGACAAAATTGCACCCGTTTGACCTCGAGTCGCACAGGTGGGGCTCGTCAGACCCAGTAGTACTACCCAAAATTTCCCCGCTAGTCAATATTAACAATCCGAAAGTGTGAGGACTTTCCATGGTAAACAACACTATATCAATATTATACACACTCATAAATAAAAGCGTTTGTAAACAGTATGCCATCTCCCCCAAAAGAGATTTATGTAAAAAGAGTGGGGCAAGAACTCACCTGGTATGCGCAAGAATTAACTTAGAGTTTAACTTGAAAGAAAGAAGGAAAGACAACCTTCAAAGGTCACCTAGAATACAAGAGTACATAAGTACGTGTGCACAAAAACAACACGAAACCCTAAGTGCTCTACAAACCAAGGAACTCAAGGTTTAAGAATACAAGACACATTTGACCCAGTTGACCCGTTGGACCCGTTGGTGACATTATAGGTGATAATTCATTAAACTAACACAACAGCATATCATACATGATCAACATACCACTTGATTACATATAGCACATCACCACCACATGTACTACCTAGATCATCATATAACTAGATATCATACAAATCATGCAAATCACAACAGGCCAAAACAGATAACAACCCAAATCAACATTCATACAACATAAACAACACATTTAGTCACCTTAGAACCCATCCATGAACACACTAGCATGATCCTAATATCCCAAACATGCTCAAATCATCCAATTCAAGGATTTGCACAATTAAAGTTTCCCTTTTGGGAAAGTTCATCCCAAATTCATCAAACTCACACAACATTCATGAATTCATCAATTATATACTATTTCAAGTCCATGACAACATCTAAACATGATCAACGACACCTAATCATCATGATTCATCAACTTTCATACCCAAAAGTTACTATCTTTAGTAAGGTATGAACTACAACATGCATTCTTGAATTCCTAACATTCATATCAACAATCTAGCATCTAATCATCATCACAAACACATCCATAACATTCATACATCAACCAATCACTAATTCATGCAAATAAAGTTACTATTATTAGTAACCTATGAACAATGCACCCAAATCATGGTTTTCTTGTAAAATCGACGTTAACTAATATATATACAATACAACTAACATAATCACAACATCAAACAACCATTATTCAACATCCAATTTGATCCAAAATTGCCTCAAACTCACGGCCAAGATAACCCTATGAACAAACAACCAAAATCCAAACTTTCTTGCATAATCAACGTTAACTAGCATCAACACAACCTAACTAACATCATAACATCACCAAACGAACAAGAATTAACATCCAATTTGCAGATTTCGAACTAGGGTTTCGGCCAACACCAATAATGCATGAAAACACCAAAACTAACCTTTAATTCGCGAAAGAAAACAAGAATCGATGTTCCAATGTGTTGTGGAGCTTGAAATCGATCCAAAACCGATGCTTTGTGGGTGTTCTTGGCCGAAATCGCAAAGGGAGAGGGAGAGGGAGTGAGGTCGCGGCCGATGGGGTGGGATTAGGGTTGGGTTTTGTGTTTTAAAAATATAATTTTTGCATAATACCCTTTAAACCCTTGCATTTTGTATTTTATAAAAATTAAGCTTTTTGAATAGATTTTAAATAGTTTTTAACTACTAAACACAATTATTATTAATCACAAATAACAATCATGCATAATTCCCATTTATCACAAAACACACGAATAAATATGCACGTTTTCACGTTACGCGATAAAATTGCAGTTAACATCTAAATCACATAAGCATAACTTAATAATCACATTGTTAACTTAGTTATCATCAATTTAACATTACGATTACTGTTAAGTCACCAACGTTCAACGACAACTAGTGTGTGCTCCCGACACGTGTATGCAAGACTTAACGGAACAAACGGAGTTTGGTAACGGAAAATTACCGGATGTCACATTATCCCCATGTTGAAAGAATTTTCGTCCCGAAAATTGCGTTACATGGTGAGTGTTCCATCACTGGTCTACTGCATTGGCACAAGGAAATCGAAATCGTGTGAGTTTTGGATGAGTTGTCACATCATCCCCATGTTGAAAGAAATTTCGTCCCGAAATTTAATCAATACCTTCGCCGGCTGGCATCGTCCTTTCAAATAGCTGAGGATACTTAAGCTTCATTTGATCTTCACGTTCCCACGTGAATTCTGGTCCACGTCTCGAGTTCCAACGAACTTTGACGATGGGTATCTTGCTTTGCTTAAGCGTTTTCACCTCACGATCCATCACCTCGACCGGTTCCTCAATGAAGCGTAGTTGTTCATCTACTTGAACTTCTTCCAGTGGTACGACCATCGTTTCATCCGTTAAACATTTCTTTAGGTTTGAAACATGGAATACATCATGGATTCCACTCAATGAATCAGGTAAGGCTAGTCGATAAGCCACTGGACCAATTCTTTCCACTATCTCAAATGGTCCAACGTATCTCGGATTTAGCTTTCCTCGTTTACCAAACCGAACTACGCCTTTCCATGGTGAGACTTTCAATAAAACTTTGTCACCAACTTGAAATTCCAAGGGTTTTCGTCGCTTGTCAGCATAGCTTTTCTGTCTGTCTCGCGCTGCTGCCATGCGGTTTCTTATCTGAACAATCTTCTCAGTTGTCTCGTGTACTAACTCGGGACCCGTTAATTGACTATCACCAATTTCAGCCCAGCAAACTGGTGATCTACACTTTCTCCCATATAAAGCTTCAAAAGGTGCTGCCTTTATGCTAGTGTGATAACTGTTGTTGTAAGAAAATTCCACCAACGGTAGGTGAACTTCCCAGTTATTCCCGAAATCAATCACACAAGCACGTAACATGTCCTCCAAAGTCTGTATAGTACGCTCGCTTTGACCATCAGTCTGTGGATGATAAGCAGTACTCATATCCAATCGTGTACCAAAGCTTTCTGCAACGACTGCCAGAAGTGTGATGTGAAACGAGAATCGCGATCAGAAATAATTGAGATCGGTACTCCATGCCTCGAAACGATCTCCTTCAGATAAAGTCGGGTTAACTTCTCCATCTTATCTGTTTCTTTATCGCTAGGAAATGAGCAGATTTTGTCAATCGATCCACGATAACCCATATTGTATCGCAACCCGTAGAAGTACGAGGTAACTTAGTAATAAAATCCATGGATATTTGATCCCACTTCCACATAGGGATCTCGGGTTGTTGTAGTAGACCAGATGGTTTCTGATACTCCACTTTTACCTTTGAGCAGGTCAGACACTTGCTCACATAAGTAGCTACATCTGCTTTCATGTTAGGCCACCAATAGTGCGCCTTCAAATCGTGGTACATCTTGTCAGATCCAGGATGTATAGAATACTTGGACTTGTGAGCCTCAATCATGACCAAGTCTCTCAGATTTCCGTGTAGAGGTACCCATAGCCTATCCATGAAGTAACGAATTCCATCCGCTTTTACTTCTAATTGTTTTTCCATACCCCTTAACGATTCAGACCCAATGTTTTCTGCTTTCAAAGCTTCTGTTTGAGCCTCACGGATTTGTTCAGGTAATTGCGTACTAATCGTTAGTTGCAGAGCTCGCACACGTCGAGGTTTAGCAGTCTCTTTTCTACTCAGCGCATCAGCAACTACATTTGCTTTCCCTGGGTGGTACTTAATAGCACAATCATAGTCGTTTAACAATTCCACCCAGCGTCTTTGCCTCATGTTCAACTCCTTTTGCTCAAAGATATGCTGAAGACTCTTGTGATCGGTGTAAATGGTGCATTTGGTACCGTACAAGTAATGTCTCCAGATCTTCAAGGCAAACACTACCGCACCCAGTTCCAAATCATGGGTGGTATAGTTCTTCTCATGAATCTTCAACTGTCTAGAGGCGTATGCTATCACTTTATCCCGCTGCATCAGGACGCATCCAAGTCCTTGAATAGAAGCGTCACAATAGACTACGAAATCATCACTACCATCCGGTAACGCTAATATTGGTGCGCTACACAATTTATGTTTCAGCAACTGAAAAGCAGATTCCTGACTCTCACCCCATTTGTACGTCGTTCCCTTGTGAGTCAAAGCTGTGAGAGGTTGTGCAATCTTAGAGAATCCTTCAATGAATCGTCGATAATATCCCGCTAATCCAAGGAATTGTCGTATCTCACTCGGTGTCTTAGGAACAGACCAATTCTTTATCGCTTCAATCTTAGCAGGATCAACATGTATTCCCTTCTCGTTGACAATATGACCCAAGAATTGTACCTCACGTATCCAGAAATCACACTTAGAAAACTTTGCATACAGTTGTTCCTTTCTAAGTAATCCCAAGATTAAACGTAAGTGCTTCTCATGTTCTTCCTCGGTCTTTGAGTATATCAGTATGTCATCAATAAAGACGATAACAAACTGATCAAGATAGGGTTTGCACACGCGATTCATGAGGTCCATGAATACTGCTGGTGCATTCGTCAACCCAAATGGCATGACCAAAAATTCATAGTGACCATATCGTGTACGGAAAGCAGTCTTCGAGATGTCCTCTTCTCGAACTCTCAGCTGATGATACCCAGACCTCAGATCAATCTTGGAGTAATAGCTTGATCCTTGCAGTTGATCAAACAAATCATCGATACGAGGTAAGGGATATCTATTCTTGATAGTAACCTTGTTCAGTTCCCTATAGTCGATACACATTCTAAATGTACCATCCTTCTTCTTCACAAATAGAACTGGCGCTCCCCAGGGCGACGAACTCGGTCGGATGAACCCTTTATCCAACAACTTTTGTAGTTGAGCGGATAATTCCTGCAGTTCGTTCGGAGCTAACCGGTACGGTGCTCTCGCAATTGGAGCGGCTCCTGGAGTCAACTCAATCTGGAATTCAACTTGACGATGAGGCGGTAATCCAGGCAGATCTTCCGGAAACACCTCAGAAAACTCACGAACTACGGGAATATCCTCTATCTTCTTTTCCTCAGTCTGTTTATCCGTGACTAGTGCCAATATGGCCAGTCGACCCTTTCGTAACAACTTCTGCGCCTTCATGAATGAGATGATGCCTATCACCGCACCACTCCTATCACCTCTGACCGTAAGGACTTCTTCACCAATGGGAATCCTTATGATTTTCTCGTGGCATATGACTTCCGCTTGCTTATCGGAAAGCCAATCCATGCCTACTACCACATCGAAACTTCCTAGTGTAACAGGCATGAGATCTATAGTGAATGTATGACCAGCAAGCTCTATCTTGCAGTCTCTAAGAATATGCGTTACGTGAATCTGTGTGCCGTTAGCTAACTCTACGGTGTATTTAGATTCTAAGGCTGAGGGCATATCACTTAAAAGACTACAGAACCTAGTGGACACGAAACTTCTATCGGCTCCGGTATCGAATAATACAGTAGCAAAACAACCATTAACCGAAAATTTACCAGTTACTGTTGTAGGATCGTTTAGAGCCTCACCTGAGCCAATGACGAAGGCTCTTCCTTTGGCTCCACTGTTGTTATTGCCTCCATTGTTGTTGCCATTAGCATTGTTGTTGTTATTGTTGTTTCCATTGTTATTATTGTTGTTGTTCCCATTGTTGGTGTTACCATTACCATTCCTCTTAAGCTGGGGACAGTTGCGTTTGTAATGGCCTTCTTTCCCGCATTCAAAACAACCTTTCGGAGTTTCTTGTGATTGTTGTGGCTTCTTCATCAGTTCACCCCGACAGTCTTTGGCTGCATGACCAATCTTCCCACAACGTTGACACTTGAAGTTATCACACCGACCCACATGGTGGTAGTTACACCGGTTGCACTTCGGCAGTCTTCCACCATACCCGCCGGGTCCTTGATTTGAGTGCGCCTGGTTGAAGCTTCGGTTATTATCGAACTTCCGTTGCTGTTGCTGATTTTGCTGCTGTTGTTGAGGTTGAGATTGGCTACTGGATGACGATCCCTTGTTGCTTGAACCATCCCACTTGCGTTTCTGGTCGGGCACGCTTGCCACCGCACCCCGTTTAGGTAATCGTCCTTGCTCAACTGCCTGATCAGTCAGCCTGTGGGCTGTTCGGATTGCTTGTTGTATGGTAGTGGGGTTAGAAGCAGTTACCATACTTTGAATTTCGGGCACCAATCCCCGTATATAATGCTCCACCCTCTTGTGCATTTCATTCACCATCCCTGGGCATAAAGTGGCTAACTCATGAGTACGAGTCGTGTAGGCTTCAATTTCTGAGCCTTGCATTTTGAGTTGCCAGAACTCAATCTCCAGTTTCTGCACTTCATTTCGGGGGCAGTATTCTTCCTCATCAGGGTCCACCAAAGGTGCAGGAGCTTCAGCAATCTGAAGTGCTGCTAGCTGTGCCTCTAAACCAACGAACCTATTATCAATCTCCATGTTATGGTGATCCTGTGCATCCATGCGCTCACCAAGTGCTACCACGTTACCTGCCAGAGTATGATGTCCACCAATGGCCATCGAAAGTCGCTCCTGAAGCGTATCTACTTGGTAACGCAGCTGACGCATCTCAGATCGTATCGCAGAGTTCTCGTCAGTGAGTCCTCTAATCCGCTGTCGCTCTGTGTCCAGTGTGGCTACCAGGGCTGCAAATGCCTGCTCCAGAGGGATGCTCAAGGTAGGAAGTGTAGGCAAAGTAGAGGCGGTTGATGACCTAGTCCTAGGTCGTGTAGGTGCTACTGGTGGTACGCGTTCTCTATAAGCCATACGGTTAATGTAAGTGGGGTAGAAATCCCAGTTACGCGGAGGATCGAGCTCAGGAGGTACGAAAGGCTGATCCCAGTCTATCTCGCCGCGAGGATAAGGATGTCGTGGCCAGTTAGATCCCCTATGAGGTACGGGAGATGTAGGAGGTGATTCAGATCGTGCAGGTCTCTTGCCTAAATTCCTGGACGACGATGCCATGCTGTGAAGTACGTGTTGTGTATGCCAATGAGTATACAGTAAGGAGAGTAAGCGATAAGTAACTAACAACTGTGCGGTTATAGTCTAGTGTGTGTATGCAACCTAGTTCCCTATAACCAATGGCTCTGATACCAATCTGTCACACCCTCAAAATCCGCGTGCGGGGTTTTACCGCGAGGCGCGTGACATACCAGGATCTCAGTCATTAGTTACCAAGAACGACTCTATATGATTAATAAACAAAACCAGAGTCAACGTTTAAAATACTGCGGAAGCGTTTTTAAAACTGGAAAACCCAAAACAAGTAATATGTAACGAGAATGCGCAAAACAAACGCGCCCCAACACAAATGTATAAAATGAAAATAATCCCAATTTGTAAACAATGCAAATGTAGACAACTCAACAATGCTGACGTGCGTGCTCCTAGGCAACTGGCAACCTTAACCTGAGAATAGCATACTAAACAAGTCAACACATGGTTGGTGAGTTCAAGAGTTTGCGTTAAAATATAAACCAATCAATAGTTTTCAGAGCATAAGTAGTGTATTGCAATAGATAGCTAGTCTATTAACATAAAAATATTAATCATAGTGATCTCGCGATTGAAGCTGACTGTGTTACGTTTGTTGCCTCCCGTCACGACTTACCAGGTCGTGACGAATATGTGATAGGACAAAATTGCACCCGTTTGACCTCGAGTCGCACAGGTGGGGCTCGTCAGACCCAGTAGTACTACCCAAAATTTCCCCGCTAGTCAATATTAACAATCCGAAAGTGTGAGGACTTTCCATGGTAAACAACACTATATCAATATTATACATACTCATAAATAAAAGCGTTTGTAAACAGTATGCCATCTCCCCCAAAAGAGATTTATGTAAAAAGAGTGGGGCAAGAACTCACCTGGTATGCGCAAGAATTAACTTAGAGTTTAACTTGAAAGAAAGAAGGAAAGACAACCTTCAAAGGTCACCTAGAATACAAGAGTACATAAGTACGTGTGCACAAAAACAACACGAAACCCTAAGTGCTCTACAAACCAAGGAACTCAAGGTTTAAGAATACAAGACACATTTGACCCAGTTGACCCGTTGGACCCGTTGGTGACATTATAGGTGATAATTCATTAAACTAACACAACAGCATATCATACATGATCAACATACCACTTGATTACATATAGCACATCACCACCACATGTACTACCTAGATCATCATATAACTAGATATCATACAAATCATGCAAATCACAACAGGCCAAAACAGATAACAACCCAAATCAACATTCATACAACATAAACAACACATTTAGTCACCTTAGAACCCATCCATGAACACACTAGCATGATCCTAATATCCCAAACATGCTCAAATCATCCAATTCAAGGATTTGCACAATTAAAGTTTCCCTTTTGGGAAAGTTCATCCCAAATTCATCAAACTCACACAACATTCATGAATTCATCAATTATATACTATTTCAAGTCCATGACAACATCTAAACATGATCAACGACACCTAATCATCATGATTCATCAACTTTCATACCCAAAAGTTACTATCTTTAGTAAGGTATGAACTACAACATGCATTCTTGAATTCCTAACATTCATATCAACAATCTAGCATCTAATCATCATCACAAACACATCCATAACATTCATACATCAACCAATCACTAATTCATGCAAACTAAAGTTACTATTATTAGTAACCTATGAACAATGCACCCAAATCATGGTTTTCTTGTAAAATCGACGTTAACTAATATATATACAATACAACTAACATAATCACAACATCAAACAACCATTATTCAACATCCAATTTGATCCAAAATTGCCTCAAACTCACGGCCAAGATAACCCTATGAACAAACAACCAAAATCCAAACTTTCTTGCATAATCAACGTTAACTAGCATCAACACAACCTAACTAACATCATAACATCACCAAACGAACAAGAATTAACATCCAATTTGCAGATTTCGAACTAGGGTTTCGGCCAACACCAATAATGCATGAAAACACCAAAACTAACCTTTAATTCGCGAAAGAAAAAAAGAATCGATGTTCCAATGTGTTGTGGAGCTTGAAATCGATCCAAAACCGATGATTTGTGGGTGTTCTTGGCCGAAATCGCAAAGGGAGAGGGAGAGGGAGTGAGGTCGCGGCCGATGGGGTGGGATTAGGGTTGGGTTTTGTGTTTTAAAAATATAATTTTTGCATAATACCCTTTAAACCCTTGCATTTTGTATTTTATAAAAATTAAGCTTTTTGAATAGATTTTAAATAGTTTTTAACTACTAAACACAATTATTATTAATCACAAATAACAATCATGCATAATTCCCATTTATCACAAAACACACGAATAAATATGCACGTTTTCACGTTACGCGATAAAATTGCAGTTAACATCTAAATCACATAAGCATAACTTAATAATCACATTGTTAACTTAGTTATCATCAATTTAACATTACCGATTACTGTTAAGTCACCAACGTTCAACGACAACTAGTGTGTGCTCCCGACACGTGTATGCAAGACTTAACGGAACAAACGGAGTTTGGTAACGGAAAATTACCGGATGTCACACTTCAAGCTACATGGATACACGGATAGTGATTATGGAGGATATTGTCAAGATAGAAAATCAACTACGGGTGGTTGTCAGTTCTTAGGACCCAGATTAGTCTCATGGCAATGTAAGAAACAAACAAATGTCTCCGTTTTAACCGTAGAAGCTGAGTACATAGCTGCTTCAGCAGGATGTTCTCAAATCCTTTGGTTATAAAACCAACTGCTAGATTACGGGTTCAATTTTCTTAAAACTCCAATTTACATTGATAACACTGCTGCTATGTTCATTACAGCTAATCCTGTCCAACATTCAAAAACAAAACATATCGAGATTCGATATCATTTTCTCAGAGATAACTCGGAAAAAGGTTTAATCATTCTGATTCAAATTGCAACTTAAAAATAGTTGGCTGACCTTTTTACTAAAGCCTTCTTAACAGGACAGTTTGAGTATTTGGTAGAGTCAATTGGTCTTATTAACCATATTTAAAAACTGGTTTTTGAATATTTCAGTTAATTGAGTCTACATATGATCAGAACACTCCCTTACCTGAATAGGACACAGTAAGAGTAACTATCAAAGTTAATTGCCTGATTGTATTTTATGTGTGCATGTTTGTTAGAAAAAATCAAAACCAAATACAAAAATAGAAAATTGAAAAATCAAAAGATAAAAATATAAAACAAAAACTACAAAAATAGAGTGTTTCTTTGATAATTCATTATTTAGGATGAATCTATCATTGCAATATGTGAGAAATGATAGATACATTAGTATGATCAGTTGCATACTTCACTCGATAACCAGTTCTGACGTGAACAAATATGATGTGCAAGTAAGTTCATGCAATTAGACTAAAAAAGTAAATTCTTGTGATTAAACTAAATCACTCATGCATTCATGTCTGTCTATCTTAGCACTAATGAGTAGTGTTGTTTTCTTAAATTAATTGCTTGTTAACACATAATCTCACACCTGGTGGTGATATGAATAACCATGAGCTCTAATTATTTAAAGCATCTAACACTTCTCTGTTATGAGTCATCATAGACCTGAAGTGATGAGATATCCTTTGTTGTGAGTGATTACAGACCTGGATATTCTCACTGATGCAACAAGATGCCAATGGGTACAAACACGAAATGAGATCTGGTTATAGTATATGTCAGGTTAACAAGTTGAGAACAGTGACTTCTTGCATATCTTTATGATAATTAACCTCTCTATGTCTAAGTGTGACTGCATAATGTCATATCTAATTATACCTTAATCAATCCAAGAATTGAAAAAGTAAGTGTGCTGAATATCTTGCTAAATGCACTCATTTTCTATCCTTAGATCTCGTGTCTCCTTTGCTACAGAAATGCTGACCTGGAACACACTTGATCAGGATTTATTCACTGTCTATGACTATCCATCATTTTTTTTTATTTCAATGTGCTGATCTTAACTGATATGATCTCACTGCAGACATTGATTCAATTGTAAATATTAGATTTTTATTCTGCTTTAATTTTGATTTTTGCATGTTTTCTGTATGCAGACATATTAACAATGATTAGTGTGATCTTCATGTGACAAATTCAAGAAACTTTTAAGTTTTGTTAAACTTAAAAGTTTAGGGGGAGTAAAAAGAGTAAAAAGTAAAAGTGTCTAAGAGAAAATAATTCAAATTTCAAGATATAAAAATCAAATTTTAGAGTTTTTAATGGAAAGGATGAAGCTAAAAAGTTCAAGCATGTGTGTGTTTGACATAATGTAAAAATGAACCTGAAAAATATTTTAAAGTGGAAAAGCTTCTTGCAACATTGTAATATGATTTTTTTTGTTAAAATTAGAGACTAAAATGAGAAATTGTTTTTGAAAAATTAAAAAAAAATAAAAAGGTCAAAACATAAAAAAAATTAAAATTTTAAAATAAAAATAAAAGTTTGAAATGTCAAAAGTTCAAAATTGAGGGTCAATTATGTAAATTTTGAGTGAAAGTCAAAATTTGACAAATTGTTTAAAAAATTAGTATATGAACAGTACTAATGTGTTTAAACAGTGTTCAGGTGGAAGACTTGAAAATTACAAGTGTTACTCATGAAAGTTATCTCATGCGCCTTAACAGTGTTAAAATGTCCAAAATTAGGAGCATGATGATTTTTCAGAATTTGTTCAAGAGTGTTGGGCGTTTCAGACATCCTCATGCATCTAAAAAGTTGTCATAAGTCTGATATTTTGGTTAAATGTTGGGTGTTTCATCCATCCTTATGCGCCTACACAGTACCAGGCTTTCAAGAATTCGGCGTATCAAGTGAAAAATTACCAAGTGTTGGGCATTTCAGCTAGACATATGCGCCTGAACAGTGCAAAAGCGCCTAAACAGTGCTAGTGCATCCGAACAGTGCTCATGCGCCTAACCTCATGCGCATAAACAGTGCTCATGCACCTAAATACTTTGTATAAAAATCAATTCCATGCGCACAAATAGTGCTCATGCGCCTAAAAAATTTTACTTAGTATAAATACAACACTTTGTGATTTCAGTCAATTCATTCACTCAAAACCCCTGAACTCTCACACCCGTCTCTCAATTAACATTGATACTCTGATTCTGTTTGATTTGTGTTCAAAACCTACGTCGATAGTGTTCATTTCTGATTTTAAACGTGAGTACATGAACAAAATCATACAAATTTCAAGTTTAAAGTCAATTTTGATTAGGCGTTTCTATGCTATACGGGCGTATGAACCCTAGTCATCTGAAATATGTGAATTTTGTGAATAAAATGGAATTAAGAACTGAAATTGATGATTAATTGTTGATATATACTTCATTTCGAGCATATTGATACATTCAAATCAGTTTTTCTTCAAAATTGTTCCTGATGATGATTCTTCATCAGTCAAACAGTGAAGATGAACAGTGAAGATGAACAGTAAATGTTTGAATTTTTGATAAAAATGAAAAATTGATCATAAATTCATGTTATAATCTGTTTTTGAGAAAAAAAATACTGAATTAATGTGTTTTATATCATCTACATACTAACTTGAATGTAGTTTGTTCTTGAACAGATCATTTAAACACTTAGAAATTTTTTTTTAAGTGCATGTTAGATTAAAATTTTTTAAAACATACTAATTCTTTAAATTTCAATAAATATTCATTGATTTTAAGTGTTAAAATTCAAAGTGTCTAAATTTCTTGTTTCATTTTTGCAGATGGATGACTTAAAGTTTGAGCCAAAGCATACTGTGGCAGCATTATTAAATGAAGAAGTACAAGATGCTATTAGGTATAAAGAGATGATAAGGTTCTTGTTGAGAACTAAATATGTATATGCTATGTGCTATCAACCGGTCATATATGCACGATTGATAAAGAAATTTTGGAATACAGCCATAGTTGAAATCAATGATGATGGTAGAAAAGTTGTAAGGGGATTTATAATGAATGTTAGAATGATTGAAGTTTCTGAAGATTCAATTAGAGAAGCATTGAGATTGGGACATAATGACCCAGAAGACTTAGCTGAATTATCTTTTAATGAATGTAGAGAAACATTCATGGCTATGGGTCACCCAGACAATTTTCCCAAGAAACAATTTTTCAGAGCACGAGTTTACAACCATTGGAAGCTATTATGTTATATATTTCAGCACTACATGTCAAAAAGAAGTGCAGGATGGAATTCATTTCCAGTTTACATAGCATCTCCTATTGTAGCTCTAGCAACTAACAGAAGGTTTAACATGTCAAAATGGATTCTTAATAGTTTCATTTTTAATCTGAAGAAAGGAATCAGGATTAAGTACTTGATGTATCCTAGATTCTTACAAATGATAATCAATGAAGAGCATCCAGATATTCATGTACATGGTGTTGGTGGAGAAACAATGATACTGGAACATATGTCAGAGATATCTTACAAAAGACTTGCTATGATCACAGGTGCACAAAATGTACCTATGTTTGAATATATGAGAAATGTTGCAAATGATGAGGTGGATATTACTATAGATCACTTTCATTTGATTGAGGAAGAACCAATTGATCCAAATGATCTTATTGAAGAAATACCTCAAGAACAATTTGATGATGATGAAGATGAAGGTGATGATGATGAGAATGATGATGATGATGAAAGCTCAAGTTCTTCTTCTTCTGATGATGATAACAATGGAGGTGGAAATGAAGGTAATGTTATGGAAGTAAGTTATGAAGATGTTAATGAAGTAGATCAAGCTGAAGATGTTGTTGAAGAAAGTCAAAATGCTAAGGAGATTATGGGAATGATTGAAGAAATTGTTGAAACTGAAGAACATGTTGAATTCAGTGAAAATGTTCAAGATTTTGAAGTATTTGAAGCTGAGATACCCAATGATTTTCAACAAGATACTCATGTGGCTGAAGAAACAAATTTTCAGCAGATTATTGATGAATTAAAAGAAGAAAACTCTAAGCAATTGAAGCTTATCGATGAATTGAAAGAAGAAAATGATAAGTTAAAAGAAGGTTTACAAAAGAAAGATGAAGTAATTGCAGATCTTGAGAAAAATAAAGAAGATAATGTAAAAACTTTTGAAGTTATGATGAAAGACTATGATCTGATAGAAGAAAAAATCAATAAGTTGAAAGAAGAAAATGAAGCTTTGAAACAAGAATTGGAAAAGATGAAAGAAAGTACAAAATCTCCATCCCCTGAAGTGATGATCATTTCTGAGATTATACCAGTTGATTTGGAAAAGACTCCTGAATTAGATAAAGGTAAAAGGAAAATTGATGATGTTGATTTTTCAGTTTTACCTGAATCATCAACTAAAGTGCAAAAGATTGTTGATGAACCTGCACTTGAAGAAGAAGAATAGTCAGATATTCAAGAAACCATAGGAGCTCTTGATGATATAGAAGCTGAATATGGTGATGATTGGTATGATGAGGTTTTAGAAGATGAAGATTTAGTTGAAGCTAATGTTGATGAAAATTTTTCTCCAATTGATACATTTCAAGAAGATGTACCTATAGATATTGAAGACAGGTATAACTATTTGGTCAAGATGAAGTATAATAGAGTATTTCTCAATGGATTGACAGTATCTCAAATTAATGAAGAATTTGAGAAGTGTATTACTGCTAAATCTGTTGCTCCTATTGTTCTTGAAGAGATAATTATAGAGCATGGAGAGTGGAATCCTCTTCAAGAGAGCATAAATATTGAGGAACTTTCAACATCTGAGTTACATCATCCTAATCCTGATGACATGAATGTAACTGCTTTAAGGATGTGGCTACAATCAAGAAATTATCCAAGGAATAAGCTTAATAGATTATAAGCAGAATCTTTAAGAAATTTGGTGAGAAGTTTTCAAGCAATAGAGAAACAAACAAATAAAATGATTGTACTTTACACGGATAATCCACAATATTTAGAGATAACAAAGAGAACGAGGATGTTAAAACCTCAAGAGATTAAATCCATGGCGATGAAGAATAGTGTATATGAAAGAACGAAAGAACTTATAAAAATGTTTCCTGAAACTGAGAGTCAAGCATATCAAGTCTCAATTGAATAGAAGCAATTATGGAATAAAGCTCGAACGATAGGTGATTTGGTACGTAATGTGTTACAAAAAGGACAATCAATTTCAGAATTACTTAATGCAATGATTGTTCCTGACACGACGACGAGGTATTTGATGCATTTTTGATTAAAAGAGTTAATGCAATTTGTGATGTATATCATTTTTTCTCTAGCATTACAAAGCTACCTGTTCAAGATTTGAAGGAGTTGAATAAACTGCCATTGATTAATCCAACTAGAGTAAGTCAAGGAGAAATTTTTGTATAGTTATTGAACATAGGAATAAGCAGAATGAGTTCATTTTTGCAAACAAGATATGACCAAGAAGACAAAGAATATTTTCAAACATTGAAAATGAAACGAAAAGATGGTGATAGAGATATTGGAGAAGAAAAATTTTTGGATGCTTTTAGCGATCAATACTTTGAGAAAGTAACTAATCCTGGATTGAAAGTTATTGAAGAAACTCAAAAGTCAAAACCAATTTTGAGATGGTTCTACAATGCTGATACGTTTGAGTTAAAGTTAGTTCGAGATCTAGACGATTAGAATCGTGACATGATTTCATCGTTTGGTGTATTAGAATTGAAACTCTTACATCCTAGCTACATCTCATTTTTGTCGATCCAAAAGTTTGAAAAAGTTGTACCAGAAGTAGCTGAAAATGACAAAAAGTATTTCTTGTTAATTATCAAAGTGATGAATGCTGCTATGGAGAGAATATCTTTAAGAAAAGCCTTAGCTTATGCAAACATAGTAAAGAAGGATATCAATGAAATAAAATTCATGAGGATCTCAAGCAAAGGAGTGTTGGAAATTCATTCCAAAGAGTATCCAAAGCCAATTGAATTTTATGCTAATATTGATATTGCAGGTTTATCTAAAGAAACATTGGAGGTGATGAATAAAATGGAAATCAAGACGAATGAATCAAAACCAGAACAAGGAATTTTAGCAAGCAAGTTCAAATCTGCCATTGCTAAAGCCTTAAGAGAGCAGGAAATGTATAAAGAGAAGCCGATTTTCAAAATTAAAGAAGAATCAGAAGATTTCTTTGATATATGAAGACAAAAGAGAGAAGACAAAAGATTGAAGATTAAAGATTGAAGATTAAAGAAGACAAAGACAGAAGATTCAAGATAGAAGATTGAAGATAAATACTGAACACATAAGAAATTTGAAGATCAGAAGACAGAAGATTGATGATTTTGAAGACTGAAGACAATGTCAATCTTAGGGGGAGTATTGTAGAAGCCTCTCGAAGATTAACATTTAGTCTTTATTAGTCTTTGTATAGTTTTTGTCATAGTTTAGGGACTTATTTGTAAATATATGTTCCTTTTTGTATTGATAGTATAAATAGCATAGATAAGGTATTGTGTAGGTAAGCACTTAGAAATCAGTAACGAATTGTAACTGTTTTTCTCTCTACACTTGTACTTTCTATGCAATCTATGAATGAAACTATGAATTTTTGATATGTTTGTTTAGATTTGATTACTTGTGTTTGTATGATTGAATTGTATCATAATATCATCACAAATTGATCCATTTTGATCCTATCAAGATCATAACACCAATCTGGACCATAATCTTTCACACTAGGAGTGTGCTCATTGAAGGTCACATTGGCTGACTCCTCAACTACTCTAGTTCTGAGATTGTATACTCTAAAATCCTTAGCTTAGGAAGAGTATCCAATAAAGTGTCCATCATCTTATTTATCAGCAAATTTCGCTATCTAATCTTTGGTATTCAAGATGGTGCAAGGACATCCAAATGATCTGCGAAAACCAATGAAAGGTCTCCTTTTATGCCATATTTAATAAGGAGTCTTACCATGAGCCTTGACTACTAAAACTCTATTCTGCATATAGGAGGTAGTGTTGACTGGCTCTGCCCAGAAGATGATAGGCACTTTAGAGTCAGAAAGCATGGTCTTTGCAGCCTCAATAAGTGTCATGTTTCTCCTCTCAGCAACACCATTTTGCTGAGGAGTCCTGGGAGCACTGTATTGTCTTGTAATACCTTTTTCATCACTAGGCAATATGAAGTTCTTCCTAAACTCATTACACTAGTGAGGCCAAAGAGATCCATATGTAAGAAGTGTAGGGGAGTAGTGATGGAGTTCTTTTCCTTTGGCTTATGAGACACTTTGTATTGATTTCCTTTCAGACATGCAACACAATGGTCATCACTTGTAAACTCTTTCTTTGGCTTTCTAGTGCCCAAATCATTCTTAATTAGTTTATTCATGTTTTTAAAGTTTACATGGCATATTCTTTTATGCCAAAGGAAAGACTCATCACAATTGGCTTTAGACAAAATGCTAGAAACTTCTCCAGATAGGGAGGTTTCTTGCAAATCCATCTTGTGCATGTTCCTTTTTCCTGGAGGATCTGAGCAAGATATACTCTTGAGGAATGACCACCCCAAACTTGAGAACAATGAACTCATGCTTAGTGAAGAGCATGTTATGTATCTGGTCATAAAGTTAGGATACATTCAAGAGATTGTACCCAAGCTCCTTAACATAGTTTACCTTCTCAATGCTGAGCTTACCATTTGTGACTCTGCCCCTTCTAGTGATGTAACCACCCAATTCTCCTCCAAAAGCAACTAGCCCTTTATTAATTTCTCAAAGTTCTAAAGCTAAGAGCCATTGCCTGTCATGTGCCTGGAATAACCACTATCAATGATCCATACATTTCCCTTGGTCCTTAGTTGTTCCTTCTAGAAAAAGATGGTTAGTTACATTTGGAAACCCAAGCCTTGTTGGTCTTGGGCTCATCAAAGCATACTCAAGTTATTTCAATAGTTATCAAACTTATATGTAAGCTCTGAGGATCATTTGCTGCTGTTGACGAAGAACTTTCACTCATGGCCTTCCTTCGTCTTCCACACCATCTTTGGAAGATTAGACTTGGCCTTCAAGACTTTGGAAGTTTTGAGGACTTCAGAAGTTTTGGAGACTGGACCTTTGGAGCTTTTGTATCCATTGCAGTAGACTTCAGTACTTCGGAAGCATTCCTTTCTTCCGAGACCAAATTTTCCTCCAAAATTAATTTTCCACCTATCTTATTCTTAACTTTGGAGCTTCTGAAAGGAAGATATTTTCCTTCTAAAGCTATCTTCTTCTTCTTCTTCTCAAAAGTTTTCTTCTTGGTAAATTGGATGGTACTCTTGTTATTGTAGATGCAATCCTTAGCAAAGTGAGAGGTACCACCACACATGATGCATTCAATTGGCATACTTCTAAGAGTCTTCTTTTGAGTAGAAGGCTGAGTTTGATCTCTTTCCACTTCCTTCTTCATCTTTATATATGATGCAACAGGCTTCTTAGTGTGAGGCTTGCTCTTGAAACTAGATGGTTCAGGCTGTGCAGTAGTGGTTCACATTTGGTCAACCTTCTTCTCTTCATCAGGATGATTTGGAAATGAACTAGGACTCCTTGTACTAGAGTCCATAGTTGAGTCTTCAGTCTTCACAACTTCAAACCTAGCAGAGATAAAAACTTGTTTTTGCTTGGAGTTGAAAGTGGCCTTGATATCTTGGGCTTTCTTTGATTTTCTTTCGCTGCTTTCATCAAGTTCTTCCTAGCTGACTTGGACATCCTATATTCTTTATTCTCTCTAGGAGCATAGTGACCCTTCTTAGGATGATACTTCTCACTCACTACAGATTCATCCTTCACTATTTCCTTTTTATTTTCATCCTCTTCTTGGATAGGGTCTATGAGGGGCAGCTCATCTTAACTAGTTTCACACCTTGGAGATCTTATAGATAGTAAAGTGTGTGGTGGAGTTATCTCACTTAAACCCAATCCCTGCCTGTTTTGATAAAAAAATCTTTGCATACAAGGATAAAGATATGATGTTCCTAAAGGTTTCCTCTTCAAAAGCATACTTTTCTGCCTTGGCTTTGCTGAACACAAGCTCAGCCCGGCATTTAGTTAACTTGGTAATGAGATCTTTGATTTGAGTTTTGTAATTTATGTTCTCATGCTTAAGAGTTGAAATTGTTTTCTCTAAATCTTCTATTTTAAGTTTATAGTCATTTTTAGTTCTTTTGAAATCAACTTTTAAAATATTCAAAGACTCAAGGCCAGATCTCACTTCCAGGTTATAGGACCTATACATATTTACTTTAGCAATGCATTCAGGTGTAAAGAGATGCTCTAATACCTTTGCTTCTTCATGGTCAGCCATCAATGCTTAGTTGGGAGAAACATCTTTTACCTAAAATCTCTAGTCAAAGCCTCCCTTTAAAAGCTACATCAGCTTGTTGTTTTGGTTGGCTTTTTAGATTTGGGAGCTATATCAAAGTAGCTTGGTCTGGATTATGCTTAGCCATCATTTGTCCTTGGTACCTTGCATTCCCTAGCAAAGTGTCCTATCTGGTTACAGTTGTAACACTTCACTTTGCTTTTATTCAGTCCAAACTTTCCACTAGATACATTGCTGGGAAACTTTCTTTCGGTTCTCTTGTAGAACTTCTTGGCTCTATGAGTGAGAAGAGCCATTTGTTGGACTATCTCCATATGCTCCAGGTCATCTGGATGGATACAATCCAAGTCTTCAAGAGTGGAGAAAAAGTTACCATAACTTTCATCACTAGACACGTAAGCTTGAGATGAGCTTGTCTCTTGGAATGGACTTCCTTGGATATAGCTCTCCCTTGGTGTCTTAGGGAAGATGATGAAAGGACCCTTTTATGAGTTTTCAGGGTAGCAGATAAGATGATGATGTGGTTCTCTACTATCCCTTTCAACCACATGGAGGGCTGAACTCTATTGATTGCTAGAAGAACTGCTAAATGGATTCTGCATGTTCATCTCCATCTAGTAGCCACTAAGGATACCATACAACTTTTGTGAGAGTAAGGGTGGAGAGATTTTTAGTTCTCTTAATGGCCACATAGTAGTGAGTCCATTGTCTAGGAAGAGAGAACCTCATAATGTCCCTATTCTCAAGCTTAACTCCAACATCCATGAGAGTATCTCCAATCTTAACATACCTAAAGTATTGTTGAGTCATAGTTTCACCAGATTTGTAGGTGATGTTCTCAAACTGCTGCTTTATGAGGTCCTTCTTTTTTTTAGCTTCATCAGACCCTCATACATAAGCTTCAGTGCATCCTAGAGCTGCTTAGCAGTTTTGCACTTCTAGAAGCCTCTGTATAAAGAGTTTGGAAGAGCAGTTTAGAGAGCGGTCATGGCCTTCTGATCTATGTCAGTACTCTTCCAATCTTCCTCAGAATAGTCAGCCACTTCCTTTGGGATCATCCCACCTCCAGCAGTGGCTGAAGAGGTGCTTGGGATGTGAGGTCCTTTGACAACAAATCTCCATATCCTGTTGTCTTGAGACTTGATGAACCCTTCAATACGTTGGCACCAAGTATCAATGTCATGTTATTACTATTTATGTTTTCAATTTGAGACTTATACTCGTAACGATGTAATAAGGTTTTTATATTAATAACCTACTTTGGTATCCATGATTTGTTTGCTTGATAATTGTTGGAACAATCCAACTTTCGTTGTCTCCTTCACACATGTGCCCTTTCGATGCGTCTTTCGGGGGGGGGGGGTGACAGAAGTTGGTATCAGAGCCAACAGTTATAGCGAACTAGAAAAATGTTTTTCAAAAATCTAGAGTATAACCCAAAATTATTTTGTGTTAAAACATTTTCATTCCCCAAGTATTTCTCCGATGTGCTCTAAATTATACATAAAAATCCTATTAAAAGCACATCAATTATTCTTTAATATCTTCCTTAAAATGATGAAAATGTACTTAAAAATGTTAAATTGTGTTTCTAGGTATTCGAAAGGCAAGATGGACGAAAGAAGCATATTTTACAAGAATTTGAAGAAAACCAAGCTTTGAAGTTCAAGCATGGGGTCGTCCCTCATTAAGCACGCCCCCATGACTTGCGTGAAAAACACTCACATGCTTAAATTGTCACACCCTTATGTTTGGACATCTGATAGGACAAAAAAGTATTGTTCCCCAAAAGTAAACACGGGATCATGCCCCATGAGTCATGGGGTCGTGCCCCACCTCAAACACGGGGCCGTGCCCTATTTAACACGGAGTCGTGCCCGATACATCCTACACGTACGAACTGACCAACATTCGTAAGCATTGTACTAGCATGGGTCCGTGTCTTTTAGGCATGGTGGCTGTGCTTAAACACTCCAGAAAGCCTATAAATAGAGGCCTAGGTCCATCATTTGGTTAAGCTTTTGGTGGGAGAGTTACTCTACTGAATTCTCTCAGGAATAAAGTCTTGAAGACCATTTGGAGGCTCGGGAGGTGCAACACTTGGAAGAAGCTCAAGATTGTCTAAACATCATCCATTGTGGATCACTGGCTTGATTGTTCCATTTCACCGATGATTTCATATCTATCTTCTATGTTACTTGTTGTTATGTCCAAGCCCATTATGAGCTAAACTCTCTTTATCACCCTAATTGAATGAAACTTATATAATTTGAGATGAACTAATGGTGTAATTTATATTATGCTAATGTTATGGTAATCTTAGGTAAGCTTTTGGTGGGTAGCATCTATATTTGAACGGGAAGTTATGAACTTATGGTTTGTAATTGTGAATGTCATACAAGGTGAAAAACGTATGAATTAACTTTTATTTGCGAAACCAGTCTTCATAACAAATCTATGGCTAATGAACTAGAAATGGTTATTAGAAATCATATAACTTTAGATTTTTGATCATCTGCGGGTTCCGTTTTATTAGTATGAGAAATCGACAGTAATTGTTATGGTTTTCCTAAATTAATGGTATGTTAAAAAGGAACCTGATCAACACTCTTTCTAACATTAAGTTATGTTTTCAAAAATCATATGTTAAAATATTACACTAAATATACCTACATTACTAGTGGCTTTGTTTGATCGGTACCGTAACTTACTCATGTTGGTGTCCTTTTCACTACAGAGCTGGCAAACTAGAAATCCATGTTGTCTCACATTTATAAACACTAACATAACTACTTAAACTTATATCTTTACTCACACCATGATATTCATCACAGTTACATAAGTGTAATCTAATTAGGATGATAACCTTAATTTCCTGCTTTAAAACCTAAAAGTTTCAATCTTGCTTTTATTTTTATTTTAATTATTGTTTTTAAACCATCTAAAAAATTTTGGTTACATCAATGCAACTTATCTTTTTCCAAAACAAAATCAAATCTGGTAGTCAATCATAAAGGTTGTTGAGTAGGCTTGGTGTAACCACGGATTGTTACTCGATTCTTACCATCACTATATTACCACACAACATGTACACTTGCCTTTTGTGTATGTCATTTAGTATTAGTAATTACCAATTAAAACCGAATCAGTACAGAAATCTTTATCAAAAATATATATACCTTTCACATGCATCAAGGACTCTCGTCATCAGATACCCATATCCAGCCATTTCCATACTCGAAAGTAGGCTCGTATTTAGGTGCAAACGGGTAGTGAGAAATCTCCAAGTATGCGATATGGGGAAGAGTGAACATAGGATCCTCGTAATCATTATCAGAGTCATGGATCAAAATGGTCAGGGTCCGAGAAGACATCTATTAACACAAGAATATCCATGCTAAATTTTCTAACTACAGGAATCGATACTTAACTTATATTTGAATTGGAATCTTTCTTGCATGTCAGGGATGCTTGAACTCTCTAATCTTCATTAGAGCATTGGTGTTTGAATCAATCCGTGTCTCGTGACTTTGCGGTATTAAAGTCTTTGAAATTTGTCTTACTATGTCCACATATCAAATTCCTTATCCAATTTGCTTTACTATATAGATCAGAAGCTCCAAGAGTGTGGAAATCATGCTCATCTCGATCACACTCTATTGCACCAACTCTTCTCTTTATGACATATAACTTTTGCTCTTCGCCATAACCCCAACTTATGATAGCTTCTGAGTTTTCATATCTGGTGAACAATTTAGAATATCTTCAAATGTGTTTCTCAATAGATGGTGGAGGTGCCATGAACATAAACTTTTTGCCTTGCCTCATAGTTAGCCTCCCTGCTAAGTCAGTATCCTCAGGTGGAGCATTTATTTGCTTAACTCTAGGTTCAGAAGGTATTCCACCTTCTTTGTTAGTACCTATTGTCAAAAAGAGTAAATTCCTTTTCATACAACTCTTCTGTAGCAGGGTCAAGTGGTTGATAATCCTCTGGATCATCAGAACTTGGACAAGAGACATTTCCAAACCTTAATTCACTAGAAGGGCCTACAAATGATCCTATATTTCCACCTTGATCACCATCATCATAATCATTCTTCGTTTTTCTTTTGTCATCACCTTTACATTCATCACCATCATTATAATCATCGCATCATCGCCATCATCTTCATCATCACTAATCTTATAATCAACTTTATCAAGTCAATCATCTTCATCTTTTTCTTCCTCAACTTGAACAAAATGTTTCGAAGTAACAATCACATTCTCTATAACAACTTTTGAAACTTAAATCATGAGTTGATCATCAAGAAAAGTAGCAGTCTTTATTACAACAGATTTTGGATCAAATGTAGTAGTCTCTATTCTTTGAGCTTCTACAACATGTTCTAGATTAGTTTATTGCTGTCTGCTTGATTCACCTCTTTCTATTATTCTAGTAGGCTCTAACTAAGTTAGCTTATTAAATGGTTGTGAAATAAAATCTCAAATCTGATTCCCTAAAATCTAAACATAGTTATACAGGAATTGCATTTAGTATTCTAAAGTATTTATCCATGCTTCTTTAACATGACCATCCAGCTACAACATCTCAAAGATTTTGGTCTTTAGTAACACCTCTCTTTCCAACAAACTAACTCTTTGTTCCACTATAGCTAGAGTGATATTTGGAGATCATGATGAAGTACCATCTTCTTTTCTTTGTTAAGGAGTGTTGATGAGCTATTCAATATCCAATACCAAATTTTATTCTTAACTTCTTGGAGGAGTAGATTGAGTATGAACTATTGATGAAAAAGGAGTCTCAGCTTACTATAATAGTAGTTGGTTCGTTTACTATAACTAGAATCTCCTATGTCACTGTCTGACTCATTCTAACTTCTTCTATAGACATTGAAATCTCCCTACTTCGTGAAGCTGTAGTCATTAGAGTACATGGCTTCATGATAGCAACACCTCTTCCTCTTCCTCTAACCCGTGCTTTGCTTTCAGCAATCACTTTCTTTCTTACCATTGTCTTCTTTCTTTTCATAGTATTAGGTGAATCTTCTAGCAAGTAATCAATACCAGCTTCTTCTGCAATACGTTTGGATGGAATTGTAGTAGTTGTCTCTCTTGGCCTTTCTGTAGAATGTAAGGCACATTGCATATATCGTCACTTGCAGTCTTTGAATAATAACTATTATCAATCGACCAGTCAATCTCATCATCTGAATTAGGTTGTCTTTGAGGAGCAGAACTTCCCAAAGGATCATCAGGAGTTTTGGATGAAGTTCCAACAGTTTCAGCTTCCTGTTGTTCTTCTGCTTGTTGTTATTATAGATCATCAAAAAATCAACCAAGTTTAGCAAAACTGTCTCCCTTCCATGCATTTCCTCTGGCTTCCAAAAGATATGTAAAAACATCATTCTTCATGATCATCACTATGACATCCGTCACTCTCAAAACGAATTAACCCGAAGTTTGTTATCATTCGTTTATGCATTAGTTGATTCTGTGTCATTAATTTGTTTGTAATTGCGTTAAATGTTGTCATTAGCTAATCATGTTTTATGTTAATTTACACAATAATAGACTGAGTATTATTATATATTATTAATTTTGTTGTTGTTGTTGTCGTTGTGGTTGTCATTGTCATGGTGGTTGTTGTTGTTGTTGTTGTTATTGTCGTCATCGTCGTCATCGTTGTTGTCGTTGTCATTATTTTTGTCATCTTTCTCATTTTCGTTGTTTTCTTTTTCGTCGTTGTCGTCGTTTTCGTCGTTGTTGTCATGGTTGTTGTGGTTGTTTTAGTGGTTGTCGTGGTTGTCATTGTTGTTGTTGTTGTTGTTGTTTTTGTTGTCGTCATCAATGCTTCTGCTGGTGCTTTGTGCTGTTGGTGCTGCTGGTGTTGCTGCTGTTGTTGTTGTTGAAGACATAGCAAATCGTACTTGTGCCGGCGCAAGTTTTGAACACATTTATATTATATTGTGTCACGTCATAGCTCGTATATATAATTTCTTTGAGTTGTTCATTAAGAGTTACGTATTAAAATTTGGTTTAAATAAAAACATAATCGAAAAGTGGGTTGAAATAAATAATTTTAAACTAAAAAGAATTAAATTATAAATAAATTAGGGGTTAAAGTGTAAATTGAATTACTATATATTAAAATCGGCCAAAAACCCTATTCAACCACCCATCCCCGCGTCGTGAATCTGTCGCCGACCCTCCCTACAATCCACCACAAAACCGAGCAGACCACTTCAACCACAAACCTCCATTGACCATCCTCGTCTTTCCGTTGTGTCATTTTAAAGTTATAGGTTCGTTTTGTTAAGTTTCATTATTGTTTTGTTTGGTATGATTCGATGGTGTGAGGCAGTGCGTATTGTGTGTGTGATCGTGTCGGTCGTGCCGCGGTGGTGCCGTGATGGTCCGTATGAAATGTATGTAACTTTGCTATGTGTGTTGTGTGTGTTTTGTGATTATATATATATGGTGTGTGTGTGTGTGTTAGTGTATTTTATGTGTGATTGTGTGTGTTATATATGATGGTGTGTGTATGTGTGTGATAGTGTGTGTACCTTGACATTGTGTGTGCATGTGTGTGTGTGTTGGGTAATATATATATTGGGTGGGTGAATGTTAGTGTGTGCTTGTATGGGTAGTCATATGTGTATTGATCGTGTTTACATATGGTGGATATATCCATATATATGATATGTGTGTGCATGTGTTTATACATATTGAGAGTGTATGTAATTTCAAGTGTCTATGTTAGTGTATATATATATACATATATGGGTTTATGTGTATGATTTATATATATACATGTGTGTGTGAGTTACATATATGCATGCATGTATACGTCAAATGGATCATAAAATAAGCGTCGGTTGGATTCTCGGGTCATTTATGGTCAATAAATATGGAATTGGGATCAAAGGATAATGATTGTATTTTTGACAGCTTGCTATCAGAAAATTGGGTCATTTTGTATTGGTGATAACTTGGTCATACAAAGTCAAAAACAGGTGAATTTGAAGTTTAAAATTAAGTTCAACGAGTCTAATTTCCCACCAAATGGTCTAGTCAAAAACCATGAAGTTTTGTTCCTCCAAACAGTTGATACAACTAGATTTGTTAAAACTATATTTTCTAGCAGATTGTTTGGCCTGACTTTAGAAACATATATCTCTCTCAATTTTTATCAACCTGATATGATTTTTCCCGAAATTTAATTCCATATGTTCTTTAAATTCCAATTGGTCTCGCATCATTCTGTTATCATTTCGACATCTAAACCAATTTTATAAAAATCTATGTGCAACAGTAAGGTATGCTAAATACTTTCTGAATATTTCTAAATTGAGGGTAATAATTTAAACAAACTAAGATGAGCTAATAATTGGAAATAATGATTAATAATATGAATAACTATTATGTACATGAATGAGAAAATAGGAATGATAATAACATCATGTTGTGATCGGGTTATTTTGACATAAAAAGAAAAGTAGAAATGTATATATACTTTAGTGTGTGCTTATGAACTAATTATATATTGTTGAATCACGAAGGATGAAACTACCAAAAACTCAGGATTTCAGCACTGACTGACAACTGTCGAATCAGGCCAAGCGCTAAATCCACTGCTGAAGTGCATGTGCTGAATGACTACTGATCAGCATGTACCAAAGCAACTGCCAAACTACATATGTTGAATGTCTGCCAATCAGCATATGTAGATGAACTACCGATCAGCAGTGAGCTCCATCAGCTGACGATCTACTATTATTCATAACAGGTCTGTCTGTGTCGACCGCTGCTGTGTTTCACCTTTTGGAGACATAGTACTGAAGCTGTCAACTCCGATACACAGATAATCTTATCTACTATAGTCTCTGAACATAGAATAGTTTATTCTTATTGTTTAGTATAAAATTCCTCACTCTTGTATAGGAGACGCAAGCTTTTCAAGCCATTTGATTGTATCTGTTTAATTGTAACTCTTGTACAAAACATATTAATCAAGTGAATACTTTGAAAGAACAACTTGTGCATTTATATTTCCTCAAATTATCTGTGTTGAGATAGTAAGTAACCAACTTAGATTCCGTATTCATTAGTTACTGTTCTAAGAAGAAGTTCTTATTTGTCTAAACCAACCTGATTCAACAAGTGGTATCAGAGCTTTGGCTCTTGATTTGCTTGAAATCATTTTTCAACAAATCACTTGTTTCTTCTTTTGATCATACTATCAAACACCACATTTCCTCATATTCCTCTACCCTCTCAAAATGGCTATTGTAGCCATTTCTAGTAAGCATGATATGGAGAATGGGCCTCAGACCAAACCTCCCATGTTCACTCCACATGACTATAATACTTGGAAAATTCAAATGGAGGATTTCATAAAGAATCAAGACATAAGACTTTGGCTCTTAATTCTAAATGGACTATATATCCCCATGGTCCAAGCTACTGGTGAAGGTGGAATCATGATCCCCAAAGATCCTATAAAGTACTCATCAAGATCTGATGAAAACGGATGTGTATTTAAAGTCTCTATGGCTAATCAGAATGAGCATACCCAAAAACATCATGCATGGCTTCAAGAAATTCCCAAATGCTCAAAATTTTTGGGAAGCTTTGAAGGTCAGATTTGAACGAACGAAGGAAATGAAGGAAAACAAAAGAGATGTCTTGAAACAAAAGTTTGAAAATTTTTGTTTCATAACAGGAGAAACCATGACTACTACATATCTTAGATATGTTTAACTTCTAGACTCTCTAAATGAAATTGGAGGGAAGATGGAGAACAATGATATTCTCAGCAAGTTCTTCAGATCTTTACCAAAGACATGGATGATTTATACTGTGTCCATCAGAAGAACTGAGAATCTAAATACAATGACTCTTGAGGAGCTATACGGCATCCTTAGTGCTTATCAAATGGAGATGGATGTCGATGAAGAATCACTGGGCAGATCTTCAAACCCCTCAAAGTCATTAGCTCTCATGATCCTTATACATGAGCCAGTTCATTATCACTCACACTCCCAAGTTTATCAAACTCCCATGGTGACTCATCAAGCACCTATGATCACCTTCCCTGAATATCCAACTACTGTATCTCAATCATCACCATCATTCAGTAGATAGAATCAGTCAGCGTCACCATCATTTTCAAAATCATATCCTACAAACTCTGCTTTCATCAGTGACCAAGCTAACTTCTTTCAACTCTCTAAAGAAGATCTAGATTGTATTCATTCAGATGACCTTGAAGAAATAGATATCAACTACCAGATAGCAATGATATCTATCCTTCAAGGCCAAGCAGTTTCAGTAGAGATCTGGAAGAAAATTCCTGAAGCAGGGAAGATCAAAAGTTGGGTTTGACAATATCAAGGTAAAATCTATCAACTGCAACCAGCTGGGACATTTTGCCAAGGAGTGCAAAGCACCAAAGTATAACCCATCTCCTCCAAGCTCATCAAACCATCAATAACACTTAAATTATCAAGGTCCTTCCTCTTCATTCAGCCAAAGAAATACAGCAACTGTAGTCTCATAAGAAAAGGTGATTGACTGGAGCTTCCAAGTAAAAGATATTACACCCATCAATAATGCATTGATTGCTGGAAGCTCAACCTCCTTACCTCAGGTAACTTTCAAACCGTGTTGTACTCTTGAATGCGTAGCTAAGGTTAACTTTTATAGAAATCACAATTTGGATGTCATGAAAGATGTTGAATCAATCGATCTTCTTAAAACTAAATTTAAGAAAAATGATCAAACTCACAAAGAGAAAATAATAGAGCTAGAAAAGATTATTTCATAATTAAAACATGAGTAAACCAACTTAAAGACCCAAATTGATGATCCCCTGAGCAGATTAAAATCAGCTCAATGTGATTTACACATAGCTAAAACATATGCTGTTAATTATAATGTTTAAACTGAAAAGTTTGAAAAATTACTTGCTTTTACTGAAAACTCCCAAAAATTGTATCAAACCAAGACTGGTTTAAGGTATAATTCTAGTGAACCTCCAATGATATACACTCCCGCATATACCTCTAAGTGCAACCTTGAGGTAAAGAAGCAAGTATTTGTCGAACCCATTTGTACAAAGACATCTGTTGAAAAGATTGACACAGCAGAGAAAGAAACAAAGTGTAAGGCCTCGTTCCCGAAACCTCACAGTTGGTCGATCACAGCATTAATTATATAAAAATACATACATATCATATAACATAACAGTGGATTAATTTTAACAAAAGCCATTCATGCATTAATATTTAATGTTGCCAAATAATACATCATTGTATTTTAGGAGTTACAAAAGAATCGTTCATTTGCATTATAAAACAACAATATCATTATGCATAAATGGATGTCAGTCTTGCCCGCCAAGTAGCTTCACCCGCGTGCCATCCCCAGCAACAAGTTACCTGCCAACTGAAAATGCATAAAAGTCAGCGTTACTGAGTGAGTTCTAGTTTTTAGAATTAAAATCCCTTGTTTAAATATATAAAAATATCATTTTCTTAAAATGCTTCCTTTTCATAAATCCGTTACTTTCGTACGTGATCACACATCATACGTACAACAAGATAATATTCATTATTATCCTTCATCATTCTTCTTATTCGTTTCGAACTTTTATCATTATCTTTCACTTTCTACCAGACCAATGTGCAATACCCCGAACATTATGCACGAAGCTGGTACTGGGCCTGAGGTCTATAAATAGACCCCGAACATTGTGCACGAAGCTGACTCCAGTACCTGGGGCAAGCAACAAGGGTCTCGTCAATCTCAAAGATTAACCCTGCATGCATCCTCATGGGGTAGCTAACCCGCACACAGTTGAGCTGACAACCCGTGGCTATGAACCTCCTTTCATTTTGCTTGCAAGACTTTCATTCATTCATTAAGTTCCACTTTTCATTATCATTAATCTTTCACTTCATTTATGATAATACTTTACGTATACAAGCATAAACACACCACGTAAAGTCACATAATAATACATAATATGGAACATAAGAACAGGCCGCAAATAAGCATAACACCAACAAACATAACCACCAAAACATCCTAGAGTTAAGTCTTAAAATTTCAAATTTCAAAAATTCCAGAAATTTTCTAAGGCAATTAGGCGCATTAACACTATGTGGGCGCATGAGCAGCAGTTATGTTAAAACTTATAAATTTTAAGTGTCTGAGCCAATTTCAAAATTCCAAAATTCCAGAAGGGGCTTAGGCGTCTGAGCCAATTTCAGGCGCATGAGCAGTAGTTATGTTAAAACTTATAAATTTTCAGTCCCAAATCATCATCCTAACATGTCCTTAACTTAAATCTAGCATTTTAGGCACATAAAACAAGCATAACCCCACAACATACAAGAATCCATACATACATACATACGGTTAACATACATATAAGTTGTAAAACATTTTACATGCATTTTCAGCCCCAAAAGAAGTTTAAAACACAAAACTGGGGATCTAGGACTCACCAATTGCAGCCTTCAAGTAAAACTCCACTAAACTTGAGGACACAATGAGTTCAAACAACCTAAACACACCAAAAACACATAACCAATCACAAAAACACATAAGAATCGGTCCACAAGCTGAAAATTAAGCTGAAACCGAACCAAAAACACAAGAAAATACCTACCTTCGAAAATATCAGCTTCTTCTTCTTGAAAAACCCGAGAGAACTCTGTCTTTCTTTCTTCTTTCTTGTTTCCAGCCAAAAGTGGGTGTAGAAAAAGCAGATGCATGAGCGACCATACCCTTTTAAACATAAAATAATAGTGTTTTGCACCTTGTACACTTTACCCCCTCCACTTGTGCCCATTATCTTTTCTTTCAAGATACTTTTCTTTTCCTTTATTTTAAACAAATTTTCAAGTGTTACAGAAAGATGGAACAGTTGAGGATGTTGATGAAGAAAGGAGATGAAAGATAAGTAAGAGGAGGAGAAGGAAAGGAGGACAGAAGATCTGAATGCAAAATTAAAGCAAGATGTGATTAGGACGATAATATTTGTAAAAGAAAAGCCATCATTCGAATCACACCAGCTATCGGCCGAGTCAAACTCCTCCACTAAGACAAAGCTTCACTCAAAGCATAATTGCAACAAGAACAACCACACCAAAAGTTGCTATGCTGGAACCTCAGACTCTTCAGAAATGAGACCCAACCATATACTCAAAAGTTCATTTCTGAAGAAGTTGAAATTCATAGCAAAAGGTTCCCAAAGAAGAAGATAGAGTTTTCCACCCATGTTGATTAGAAAATAAACAAGAAAATGAGTGGAACTAAGGGAGTCAAGAATAAGAAGATGAAATAACTACAAAAGATCAGGTAGATGTTGAATTCAGCAAAGAAGCAGGTAAAATTCACATGCCTAATGTGTGGGGAAGACAGTCAGTTTGCAAAAGACTATCAATACAATCCCCTAGCCCACTCCTTTAAACATTCCAACAAGCCCAAACCCTTAACGAGATCAACAGCTGCCAAACAACCATCAAAAGGACATGTTAGGAAGACAAATCACTCAATTGCTGAAATTAAGAAAAATTCAACACCTCTTAAAGATATGTCGAATAAGTCAAAAGTTGCTGACCAAAAGAAAAAGAAGTTGGAAAACCCTTCACCATCCCTAAAAGCTTCAAAGGGTCATAACAAAAAGGATGATGTCAAAGAATTAGGAAAAACCAAAAAGGAAGCCTGGAAACCAAAGACATCTACCAAATCCTTAGTTGAACCAAAGCCAACACTCACCCCCTCAGCATTACCATTGATATAAAACTACTGAAAACTAAAAGACCCAAGACTAAACAGGTTTGGGTCCCTATTCATCACTAACCAAATTTTTTATGTGTAAGATCATCCACAGGCCAAAACTAACTTGTAGATTATGGATAATGGATGCTCCCGACACATGACAGGTGACAGATCATGTTTGCTGAATCTAGAACCATTTGATGGTGAATCTGTTGCTTTTGGAAGTGATGCAAAAGGAGGATACATTACTGGTAAGGGGACAGTCAGTAATGGCAAGGTAAGTTTTGATAAGGTAAACTATGTGAAAGAGTTAAACTATAATCTATTAATTATGTCTCAGTTGTGTGATTAAAAACATAACACTCTTTTCACAGAGCTTGAATGTATAGTCTTATCCTCTAGGATTGAAATTCAAAATGATAAAAATACTTTTCTGAGCTCCCAAGAAAGAAGATATGTACATGCTCAACATGCAGAACGCATCACCTTCAGGAAATGTATCTTGTTTCATTTCCAAAGCTTCCTTGAATGAATCCTCTCTTTGGCATAGAAGATTGGCACATGTGAATCTCAAAAACATGAACAAACTAGTTCGGAATAGGTTAGTCACTAGACTACCGAACAAAGGAGTTTGGATGTGCTAACCATTGTGTTTCTTTTCAAAAGGGAGAGCAACACAAATCTTCTAATAAGTCCAGAGAAATGAATTCAGTCACAACTCCTTTACACCTTCTTCACATGGACTTCTTTGGGCCAACAGGTGTAAAGAGTTTGGGTAGAAAATCATATTGCTTGGTAATAATAGATGATTTTTCAAGATTCATTTGGGTTTTCTTTTTAGAAACTAAAGATAAAACTATTTAGATTTTAAAATCATTTATTATTAAAGTTAAGAATCAAATTGATCAAAAGTTAAAATAATTAGATGTGATCAGGGCACTAAATTCAAAAACCACACCCTTGATTTTTTTTGTGAATCCAAAGGTATTGCAAGGTAATATAGTGCTCCTAGAACTCCTCAATAAAATGAAGTTACTAAGAGGAGAAATAGGACTGAAGCTGCAAGGACCATGTTATCTGACTCTAAACATCGTATAACATTTTGGGCTGAAGCTGTCAGCACCGCGTGCTATGTTCAAAACAAAAAAACCTCTTATATACTGTGGCATAAGAGAACAACATTCATAGATTTCCTCAGACCTTTTAGATGTCCATGCACTCTTCTCAATACCAAATATCATCTATCCAAGTTTACTAAGAAATCAGTAGATGGGTTCTTTGCTAGATACTCATCACAGGCTAAGGCTTTCAGGTTATACAACAAAGTTGACCAAACTATTAAGGGAGAAGTAGTTTATCAGTAGCAGTACATAGCCATCACTGGATGCCTCATGTATCTCACACCCAGCAGACCAGATATCATATTTGGCACATGCCTATGTTCAAGATTCCAAGCTGCTCCAAAGGGGTCACATCTGACTACTGCCAAGAAAATTTTGAAGTATCTCAAAGGAGAACCTAAGTTAGGATTATCGTATCCTAAGAGTGCTGACTTCAATCTCTATGGATATACAGATAGTGACTATGGAGGATGCAAAATAAACAAAAAGTCCACCTCATAAGGATGTCAATTTCTAGGGTGAAGACTAGTTTCATAGCAATGCAAGAAACAAACATGTGTCTTTACATCAACTGCTGAAGTAGAATACATTGCTGCATCTAGTTGTTGTGCTCGGGTGCTGTGGATCCAAACTCAACTTAGAGATTATGGAGTAACTTTCATGAACACTTCAATTCATATTGACAATAATAGTGCCATCTCAATCACCAACAATCATGTTCAGCATTTAAAGACAAAGCACATTAACATTAGGTATCACTTCATTAGAGATTGTACAGAAAAGAAAATCATTAAATTAATTAAGGTCCATACAAATGAACAATATGCAGACTTATTCACAAAATCTTTCGATGAATCTAGATTTAAATATCTTGTATCTACTATTGGGATGATGAACTTTGAATAATTAATTGATTTAAATTGATGATATTTAAAATTTTTGTAAAGAAATGCTTTTCTTTATTAATTGGTTAAACCTGTGTATCTGCCAAAAATTGCAAATCAACAGATAAATAGGTATCTGCCAAATATCAACAGATATCTGGGTATCTGCCGAATTATGCAAGTCAGCAGAGAGAATTGGCAAAGCGTGTATATACCGATGGGAAAAATCAGCAGATAGGATGAACTTAGCACATGTTTTTGAAAAAGATCCGGTAGGTCCCACTTTCATTTTCTGATATGTAGTGGCGCCGGAGAAGTTGACTGAAAAGGCTGTTTCATCATCTCATGTCGTTGATTTTACCGTTACAATGGTAAAACATTTAAAAATTCACATTTTTTATATTATCCATAACTGCTAAAATCAAAGGTTTCCCACCATTTTTATCTTCAATCTTCCTCGTAAAGCAAGCCCTTAAAGCTTCAATCTCTCAAAATCCTACCAAAATCAACAAACTTTTGATGGCCGCTTAATCTCAAACCCCAGAATTATGTCCAAACCACAACATCAATGCATCACTTTAACCCATGGGTGATGAGGTCTATGATCCTGTTCTTCAATTCCCAAGGAATAGCAATTATTCCTTAGCCATTACAATAGAACTAGTGATCTGTGAGTCTCACATAAGGGAATTCTTGACCACATGCTCCATATAGAGGGAATGTGGAGTGAAGGTCCTTATTACGACAGTACAAGGAATGAAGGTCACCATATCATGCGCCACAATACGTCAACACTTGAAGTTGAATGACGCTAATGGTGAATCTTCTTTCTCTAAAGAAGTGGTCTATGCCACCTTCAAGGAAATAGGATATGAAGGACCCCTCCCGACGTCCATCTTCTCTAAATCACTAGTATATCATAACTGAAGAATTATCCTTCATATCTTCCAACACTATCTGTCCAATAAGTTGGGAGGATGGGACCAAGTGCTATTGGATTTACTATGGGCTATAGATGTTCTTGTCAAATAGCAGAGTTATGATTTTTCAAACTTCATTTTTTAACACATGTGTAAATATGTAATTACTGCTATAAAATATAAGTTTCTAATGTACCCTAGATTCTTACAAGTGATTTTACACAAAGAATTAGGGGATAAACTAAAACTTAGTAGAGTTGTTCATGCTCTAGGAACTTTAAACAAGGCAATATTTTCAAAGTTTAGATCAACTCCAAAGTCTTTTTCAAGGAAGGTAACTCCCTTGTTTTGGCATATGCTTAAGGTCACTGAGCCTCAGGGTGGTAGCATGGACATACCCACCTTTGCTGATCCCACACCCTCCACATCAAAGCCAAAATCTCACAAGCATAAGCGAACCCCTACATCTTCTGCTGAGAGGATGCAGGCTCCCAAATCACCTCCTTTCAAAAAGAGAAGACTGGAAAACAAGGTCCAAGTCAAGTCAAAGGTGTCAGCCATAACTCGAAAAGGATCAAAGAAGAAGGTTTTTCTTCCTTCTTCAGAACAAACCCACACCCAAATTGCAAGCTCTCAATCAGAGTCCCAACACTCCATTGAGAAAACCAAAATGGATATCCATATAACTGAGAAAACTTTTGAGGAAGAAGTCTAATTAGGAACTGGTTCACATCCCAGGCCATTAGACTCAACTCCGTTTTCTCCTATACACATGTCTACCACCCAGGACGATGATGTTCATGTTTCATATCACCATGAACCACTATTTCCCCCTTCCATATAATACAAACAATAGAGACTGGTGTGTTTACATCAATATCTGACCCACATCCTTTATCCCAAGAGATTGATCCTAGGGATGAAAGGATCAATGTGGAAGAGGCTATCTCTACTACTGGTCCCTCAATTGATCAGCAGGACAGAGATAACATAGGTAAGACCTTAACGATGGTAACTAACCTTGAGAATGTCTCCATGGAGTTATTTCTTGAGGAGACAAATCCAAGGTCCCAAGAAACCATATCTGGTGGTGACGGTGTAGAGGCTAGGCCTAGTTCCTCATCTCCTAAGGATTTCACACTTATGGATAAGGGAAGTATGCAACAGATAAATTAATTGATGAACCATAACCTCGATCTTGTACAAAGACTGACTGTCTTACATGAAGAAAATGCAAGACTTCAAGGTTATGCTGAAGATGCAAAGGTTCTTGAATTTGGGAACTATTTGCTAAAATCTTTAGCAGATGGGGTCTTTGAGTTGGAATCTCAACTCAGAACTCTACAGCAACAAGGTACAAGAGTTGCCATCCTTGATGAACAACTCACAACTCTTCAGCAGGTTGCTGCAAAGGCAATGGATCTTGAACATAAAGTGGAGCAACTTCAAGAGACCATTAACCTTCAATAATCCATAATTCTTAGCTTCTAACTCTCAGCAACCACAAGAACCTTTGGATGTGACTTCCTCTCCATGCCTAGTGTCATCTAGAATCTCAAATGATGCTACCCAAAAGGGGGAAGATGAGCCCAAAGAAGCTGATGATATTCTCCAAAGATTATCTACTCAAGTTATACATACTGCAAAGCCAATCTCTTTCTCTTCCAAATGAATTGATCAATATGAGACTTTATCAGAAGCTGGGGCCAAATTGAATGAGCTTCTTGATAAACATGGCTATGACAGCTCGGAGAAGAAGGAAATGAAAGCTAGAAGAATGATGAAGAAGACGAACCAAAAGGTTCAACTTGGGAAGAAGAAATTGGCTATGTAGAAAAGATCCAGTACTTTTTCACTACACTCTCTAAAAAGAAAGAGAACTGATGAGGAATCATCTAAGAGAGAGCTAGTGCTAGGACTTGAAGCCTTTCCCAAGTCAATTGTTGAAGAAGAAGCACCACTACTGAAAGTACTTTTAGAAGCTGCTGAAGTACTTAACAAATCAGGTACGAACACAACAACTGAAAGTACACAAGAGACTCCTTTTACAGATGAATCCTTAGAAAAAATGGTGGTTTACACAAGAGGAACTCAGACGATGGATGGACATGGAAAGACATGGAGTGACTCTTGAAGCCAAACCATCTCAACTTCATAAACAACATAAGGACACCTAAGTCTGAACTCAAAAAATTAACTGAAGTCATATTTAGTCAATCGGAGGTTGAAACTAAAACCCCAGTTAACTCTAAAGTGAGTGTCGAAAATGAGGGCCTAGAAGTCACCAATGATGCTGAGAGAGCTCAAACAACTGCCGATTATACTAAGTTAGATAGTGAGGCATCCGGTGTAACTCTCAAACCATCAGTAGTCAGACTAACTGAAGTCTCTACCTCTAACAAAGGCAAGAGACCTATGACTACTGAAGAAGACAGTGAAGTTGAGTCACAAAAATCAAAGGCCAGATTTCTGACGACAAAGAAGGTGGAACTGTTCCCATGAAATGTTAAAGAAGAATTCATAGTTCTAAAGGCAGGCAGAACTCAAGAATCATTAGTAAAGAAGAACATCATTGCACTAATCAAAAGTGCAAAGGACTTAAGGGTTACAAGAACTACAACAAGAGAATTCAACCATGGTGATGAACCCAGCAGAACAACACCAAAAACTCCACCTATACCAAAACCTAAAGCTATCAGGAAGGTGCCATCTAAGTTATCAAGGCCATCTACCAAAAGCACCAAGAGAACAACTCAGCAGAGTCCAACAACTACATCTACTGAATCCAGACCTATGATCTCTTCTGTATGTAAAGAAAAGAAAGACAAAGAAAAGTGTCTTCTAGAAGCTCAACTTGAGTTGAAAGGATACAACTTTGATGAGATCATGGAGTGGAGCACTATTGAGATCAAATCTAAACTAATAGTTTCAACTCATGCTAAAATGGAAAAAGTAGCTGAGACAGCTAGAAGAAAGAGGGCTGAATCAGAGAAGAGAAAAGAAGAAAAAGTTTAGCAAGAGTTTAGGGATAAGCAATAGATGAAGCAATTTCTGAAATACTAAGGTTTCTCTGGTAGACAAGTAGGACCAATGAGTATGTCAACCCTTGATCTGAATATCGAAGGAATCAAGAAGAAGATTGCTGTTGGAGAGCTCCTAAAGTTTGAACAAGCTAGGGAGCAATAGGAAAGACAACATGCCAGAACAAAGAAAGTTACTCAAAGGTCTTCCCATCTGCTAACTGAGTCTCCAGCACCCCCTGACTCTGCATCAACAACCTATGATGATAAACAACCTATCTCTATAATCCCTGCAAAGAAGACAATGACATGAAAGAAGGTTATAAAAGTAAGGATTGTTGATCCGGAAATAGAGGAGAAGATACTTAAAGTAACATAGGTAGTGACTACTGGGTATCTTGCTCAAATGAAGAAATTTGCTATCAAGAGGGCAAATGGAGATATCATGTACTGCGATCATGAAAATGAGGTACTTGATTTGCCCCTTGACATTCTAGTGCAAATTGCTGAGTACTTTACCAATTTTGGTAGCAAAAATGATGAATCTAAAGTGCTGTTGCACAAAGTACTAGCCTTAGTCAAAGTTGATGCCAGTGAAGAGATTCCTAAAACTCCACTATCAGTACATGATCCAATAGTGGAGTGGGAATATGATCAGAAAAAGAATGCATACTTCATAGCGAAATCGGCAGCTAGAAGAGTGGTTTACTCAAGAAACCAACTTGTGTGCTTCAATAGGTTTGAGATAGCTAACTGGACCAGGCTGAGACTAAGGAATCCTAGCAACGATTCAGAGGCAAGGGAAGTAGAGAACATACTAATGAGAATTTACAGTTCGCATCTAGAAAGGTCAAAGCAAGCTTCAAAATAAAGAAAGAAGATATCAGAGTCTAAAACTATCAAAACTACTCCAATCTATCGAACCTAGCCACTAACCACAATCACCTCCTACTACTTCTCTTCTGCTCAAATCACTGAGCATGATTCTCCATAAGTACAACAAGCTCCTAAAATAGCTGAATCCCATGCCCAGAGTCATTCTAAAGAATCAACAGATGCTGTGATCATCACTGATGTTGTTGACAAAATTAGACATGGGTTGGAACATCCTGAAGAACAAGAGGAACTCTTAGAATCTACGGAAGAAGAAGACTCTGAAAAGGATGATACCATCATCAAGTAGGACTATGATTTCAAATATGAGAGGTTCTTTATATAAACAAAGAATAAGTCAAAGTCTTTCTTCTTATCTGAATTGGTTGTTCTAAAACTCAACCTTGAAGATTTAAGAAGGATGCACAAGTTAATCTCTGAAAAGGAAGACATTCCAGATAAGTACAAATCTATTGCTGCTATTTTGAAGATAAATTTTGGAAACAAGGCTGAGAAAAAGGAAGAAGAAAAAGTTATTCATGTGACTCCACTGAACGTTCATGACCCAATCACCCATTAGAGCTACAATTCCTTATTCAATACCTTTATTCTAACATATGCTCGTGCCGGCAAAGTTGAAGCTAAAGAGTATGATCTTTTCAGACTCTCTTGGCACCACATAAAGGACTTGGTGAATCTACCTCTTGACAACCCCTCAAGAGATAGAAGAGGATATATGTATGAACTTCTACTTATCAGAATACATGAGTGATGGAGTTTGGTAGTATCATCCTATGCGAAATTTGTTTAATCATAAAGGATGAAACTACCAAAAACTCAGGATTTCAACACTGGCTGAAAACTACCAAATTAGGCCAAGTGCTAAATCCACTACTAAAGTGCATGTGCTGAATGACTGCTAATCCGCATGTGCCAAAGCAATTGCCAAACAACATATGCCAAATGTCTGCCTATCAGCATATGTAGATCAACTGCCGATGAGTAGTGAACTCCATGAGTTTCTGATCGACTACTACTAAGAACAGGTCTATCTGTGTTTAAGGCTACTGTGTTTCACCTTTTGGAGACAACATAGTGTTGAAGCTGCCAATTTTGATACGCAAATTACATGTTCTAATGTAGTCTCTGAACATAGAATAGTTTATTCTTATTGTTTAGTATAAAAGTCCTCACACTTGTATAGTAGAAGAAACCTTTTCAAGCCATTTGACTGTATCTGCCGAATTGTAACTTTTGTACAAAACAAATTAATCAAGTGAATACTTTGAAAGAACAACTTGCGCATTTATATTTCCACAAAATATTTGTGTTGTGATAGTAAGTAACCAACCTAGATTCCGTATTCGTTAGTTACTGATCTAAGAAGAAGTTCTTGTTTGTCTAAACCAACCCGGTCCAACATATATATATATATATATATATATATATATATATATATATATATATATAACTCGTGTCTACTTATATGAGTAATCAAATTATATATATATACACACACAAACACACACACACACACACACACACACACACATATATATATATATATATATATATATATATATATATATATATATATATATATATATATATATATATATATATATATATATATATATATATATATTTTAGTGTGAGTCGAGCGAGAGACTTGAACCAACTCGAGATAGAAATAAAAATATTATAATGCTTATCAATCGCGTTTACAGGTTAAATTAATTATTATTATAGGTGGTTGATTTGTTTTGGTTCACGCACCTCATTAGAAGTCTAATATTTGTGATATTCTCTCACATCATTTCATTGTATGTTTTGCAGCCCTGTTTTCCTACAAATATTTATAAATCTGAAGGAGAAAAAGTATGCTCAACCCTATTTTTGGCTGTGAAATCATTTATTCTTTTATGACTATTGTATTATTGTTTTGTAAGTTTATATCTGGAACAGGTATGAGTTTTTCTATGTGGTTCTTTATTCATATTTATTTAACTCAAGTGTTGAAGCCGACAGACAAGTATTGATAGTACTATTGGGTTGACACCCCACTCTTGTTTGCAAGTTTACTAGTTGGGGCTAATAGCGGTTACGAACGGACCCTGAGGTGAATATGTTCCAACAAGTTCTATGTCTACATCGTAGGTTTAGTTATGAGGCTCATGGTTACATGTGATATTATTTGCTTATAATTGTATACACTTATGTCCTACAAACTTCTACACAACATCAACTTTTATTCAATATTTAAACCTGCAAACTCACTAACCATGTGTTGACCTTTTAAGCTTATCTTTTTAGGTAACAATAATCATTGAGGATAGCTAGAGCTGATGCCTTACAGATGACCCTAAGGTCTTTTGATAGAATTGCTTTAATACTTTTAGACAATAATTGATTTACTTGGGTTTATCATCTTTGGGTTTGTTTTTCCCTTTACTTGTCCTACGTTGTGGGATTTAGTTTGTTATATTTTGATTGACTATGTTGGTCGTGGAATTGACTAATTATGACACAAGTCTCCATTTGTGTCGGGTGATGCATGACATATTGGTTTAACTCATTTAATGCATCTCTATTAACTAACAATGTGTTATGACGATCCCATCTATTACATCCTCGTGTTTCTGCTATAAGCGAGGGTGTGATAATCACAAAGTAGGTAGTTGTTCCAAGATTGGGTAACTCAAAATATGAAGCAAATATCACGAACTAAAAAAATCTGGGATACATCAAAAATTTCTTCCTATTGATCGCAACTACATTCTTCTTCATCACTGCAAAGATATCCTTGGAGATTCTATATGGAAATTTCAGATTCAATAAGCTTGGATCTTAGGATTCATCATCTTCTTGACCTAGAAATCAAAATTAAGATAGGTGTATGTTTGTGAATCAAAGAATACAAGAAGTAGATGATAATAAGTAGATGATTTCATTGATGTTGATGAACAAGTTATAATGAAAAATCAAATACATAGAATATGAAGATCAAACCCACCCAAAGGAGAGGATTTCTCCTTGGGTGGTGATTTACACCATAAGAAACACACACACAAGAACCACACTTGCAAAAATGCACTAGTGGGTCTATTTATATTATTGTTACATCATGACCTAATTTTGACTTTTCTTTTTGTCTTGATGTTGACTTTGTCTTGTATTTGTTTTCTTCTATTTATAAACTTGGTCTCTGAACTCATACAATGAGATCTTCAGTCGGCTCTGATTGTGATATTGGAAAGCTTTAGTTTATCGTATTGTTGAACCCAATAATACTCCCCCTAAACTGATGCTTGCCAAACTCTAACTTTGAAGATCTTCTCTGTCACATGTTTTCTTGATCAACTGATGTTCTGACATAGTTCACTATAGTTCTCCCCTCAGATTAGGCTTCTCCTAATATATTTCTAACAAAGGATAGAATCTCTTGAGAATACTTCTTGGTATTGGATATGGGTCGTATCACTTTTTGATTATAGTTCATATCATAACTCTAAGATTAGAATGTATTAGGCATATGATGAGGCTTTGAACTTTAATAAACAGCATCAAGAACATAAATCAATCTTGAAAACACTTCCACTCTTTGAATCTCTGAAATAACTTGATAATTGCCACTCTTTAGTTGAAAGTAGTTTCCCTTAATTAAAGTCTGTCTAACTATTCTGCTCAGTAGATAGACACGGGTGCAAAACGTCATCATAGAAGATGAATCCAAGTACTTCAGAAGGAGTATCTGATAGTTGTACAAATCCCTGAACAAATCAATGATTACGTGACCAAAGTTGATTTCTTCTTTTTGTTTGAATGCTCAAAATGGATGTGCCTGTTGGTTGCAATCATCCGCATTCATTTTGTTTCTTTCTTTTCCCTCATCTGTTCTTCTGTTGTTCTTATGTATTCGAATGCATTTGGATGATGTTCATCTGAATTTTTAGTTAGATCAGCCGTATTTGATTAAGTTGAATCCGCATTTGTTCAGCTAACATATCCGCATTTGTTAATAGCCGTATTTGTATCACAACTAACCATCCGCATTTGTTTTCTGATCTTCCATAAGCCATCCACATTTGTACATAATGCATCCGCATTAGTACACAATGCATCCGCATTTCTTTAAACATGCATCTGCATTTGGTTTTGATAACTCACAAAGCATCCGCATTTGTTTGAATCCATCATCCACATTTGTTTTGAGTTTTCATCAGTGTATCAACATTAACTGGTAATGCATCCGCATTAACAATTTTAACGCATCTGTATTTCCTAATCTTCATTCGCATTTGTCTATGACTACATCCGTATTTGTTTAGTTGTAATCTGCATTTCTTTGATGCTTTTTTCAACTCATTCGCATTTCATAAGTTGATCATCCGCATTACAATTGAACAACATTTGTATATGCATTAGTGTCTGTACACTTCAAACAAATGCGAGAATTAGCAACTGATGAATTAGGGTAGCTTGATTCATATGATTCGATCAGATGTTGAAGTTGAATCATTCAAATCATCAAACATTTGACTAGATTCGAAGACCATTGATGAGCCATCTTCCATTGTGAATCATCAGATCGATTATAACAGTGAACACGCCTGCTAATCAGATCGATTTTGAAGATGATGATCCACAAAGAACAGCACCCATGAACTCAACCTTTTCTTTATTGTTTTCTTCATATTTTTAAGTAGAATCTTGTTCCATTGAATCGATTTTTGAAGTAATAATCCAGGGAATGATTATATTTCTTCAAATTGTACCATATTAGAACAGATCTGATGATTTTCTTCTTGATTTTGAGATGAACATATGGGTTTTCTTCTTTTTGAAGAACAGTGACTTTGTTCTTAATTTTTCTGATTTTCTTCTTTGTTCTTGACATCATAAAGTTGAAACTAGATCTGAAACTTAGATGAATCCAGCAACCAACAGCTCTGATACCATTTTGCTGAATCAATATTTCAAATTCAATGAGCTTGGATTTTAGGATTCATCATGTTCTTGACCTAGAAATCAAAATTAAGATGGTTGTATGTGTATGAATCAAAGAATACAAGTAGATGATAATAAGTAGATGATTTCATTGATGTTGATGAACAAGTTACAATGAAAAATCAAATACATAGAATATGAAGATCAAACCCACCCAAAGGAGAGGATTTCTCCTTGGGTGGTGATTCACACCTTAAGAAACACACACACAAGAACCACACTTGCAAAAATGCACTAGTGGGTCTATTTATACTTTTGTTACATCATGACCTAATTTTGACTTTTCTTTTTGTATTGAAGTTAACTTTGTCTTGTTGACTTTGTCTTGTATTTGTTTTCTTCTGTTTATCAACTTGGTCTTTGAACTCGTACAATGAGATCTTCAGTAGGCTATGATTGTGATATCGGAAAGCTTCAGTTTATCATATTGTTGAACCCAACAAATAGAGATCCAAAAATAGCACTTAGGCTATCCATCCCAACCTTTAGGTTACCTAGACAATGCACCACCACATGAAATATATAGATCCAGAGATATGGTAAGCATTTCTTCTCCAATGAGTGATAATAGTGATCATAACCCATCTGTCTTAGACAGTCTTTAGCAACGTCATCATCTATCTTCATTGGTGTATCTTGATTTCCTAACTATAGAACGCATGATATCTTTAAACCTTCAACTACTGATCTAAAGATAACCTAATCATCAGCAACATCTCCCAAGTATGCCACTCCATTATGGTTTTTGTTAAAATACCATTGGTCTATCCATCCATAACATAAATAACAAAATTGATCAGAAACATTTTCAACAAAACTTATACAAATTCTAACTTTTCATAATTTTAATGGAAATTTAACCTTTTCAGAAACTTCTTGAATCTATTCATGTTTTGAATAACTTTTCGCGTGCGAAAACCCTTAAAATTTGAGTTTCTTGAAAATCATTGGTAACAACCAAACAATAAGATCATTGACCTAAACTTAAAACACTTACTAGACCAAAAAGATCCATATGTAAAAGTTGTAAGATTGAGTTAATGGAGTTGTGTTCAATGGGTTTATGAGGAAGTTTGTGTTGTTTAACCTTGGAATATGATAGACAATGTTTGATAAGTTGAAATTCTTTCACTGGTAAACCAACAACATGATTCTCTCTAACCAATTTATTCATGGTTTTGAGATTGACATATCCTAGTTGATGATGCCATAACATTGAAACACACTTCGAGGCTTTGGATAATAAGCAAGATGTCATAACCAAAGAATTAGAACTATGCATACCCAACAAATATATATCATTGTCTCTGGAGTCCTCAATAACACCCATTCATCTGGTATCACAAAACCAAGTTTGATTATTAAACATTCTTCTCCTGTGAAAGGTGTTGAATAGTTTTTTTCACAAAACCGAGACATACTTTACAAATTTTATTCTAATTCTTCAATAAAACATACATTATCAAAACTCAACACACCATTAGTTATAGTACCTTTCTTGGTAATTTTACTTCCTTTAACTCCAGCGAAGATGACATACCCCCTATTGTGAGATTGCATATTATATAACAGTGATATGTTACCTTTCATATGCCTTGAACAACCGTAATCAACGTGCCATAGGCTATTAATAGTTTACTGCGGTTGTTCCTATATAAGCTGATGGATTAATTAGATTTAGGAACCCAAGCTAAAGTTGACTTGAGAACATTGTTTTCATACAAGTATGTAACTGATATTAGAATCATATCACATCTATCATCAAAATACTAATATCAATAGTATTGGGAACTTTTGTATTTATTTTGACTTTCTGTTCATGAATAGGTTTTACCAATCTTTTCTCGTTTATCTATCATCAACATTTCATGGTTTATCAACAACATTGATCTTACTCAAGTTTTTATTAGTTTGAAACATTAGTTTTTCAACAAAAGATTCCTTTTGAATTGAATTTTTATTAAAGTTGGCATTAGTTAAAAATTGTTTTTTATCATGAGAAATAGAATTATGAAATTGTTGTTTACTTACTGATTTGTGTTGATGAATGCCATTTCTTGCCATATGATTTGGTTTTCCACAAACAAAACAATATCGTTTATGTGATTTGTTAGAATGATGTAAATTGATCACTCACATGTCTCTCTCAAACTGTTTATGATAACCACCAAAAGTATCAAAAAATCCGGCTTTAGTATATCTTTATTGTTGGATCTAATGAGGCTGGTGCAACCAAAACCACACTTAGATATATTTTAATATGCTAAACAAATGGTCTTCCGAAGGAACAAGCTGCTCTTTCAAAGCTAAGTCAAAGATCTTCCAAAGCTCAAGTGTGAAGAACTTCCAAAGGAAGAACTTAGTCTTTCGAGACTAAGTTCTTATTCCTCCAAAGTATGCAACTTAGAAGATTCAAAGACAGTCTTTCGAAGAATAAAGTCCTGAAGATTTGCAGAAACTCCGAAGAAGTTGATTCTTCCGAAGCATAAATGGCCTCGAAAGAATTTATTCTTCCGAAACCATTTAGCTTCGGAAGAACTAACTATGAACCAGTGGACATAAGTAAGATCTGTCTGACAGTCCGCTGCCACTCTGACAGACTGCATGGCGTTTTCCCATGCCCATGTAGTTGACCTTACGTTATCTATTATTCAACTATTATCAGCTTAGTACAGTTGCCACTTTTAGTTGGTGACAAAAGGTAACTCATGGACATGTCATGACTACCTAACCAAAGATATTATTAGTTTATCTTAGATATCTTACTTCTAAACATTGTAGTATTTGTCTAGTTGTAATATCTAGCATGTTTTCCAAGTATAACCGGCTATAGATAGTAGTATATATAGTTACTCTATGTAACTTGGTAACCATACTTGTAAGAGTCTTGTAGAACAGAGTTGAGAAGTAATATATACAAGTATCTTGAAAACCACTCGTGTGCTTTTATGTTTTCTGTTTGAACTTATTCTATTACTTGGGAACTTTGTTAAGATTTTGCTTCATCAACCCAAGTGACATTAAGTGAGTTTGTGTGATTATCTTGTGTTGTGAGACAAACACCAATCCTGCAATTGGTATCAGAGCTTTTTAGGCTCTTGATTATGAGATCTTGCCATCTCAAATCACCCTTGTTTCTTCATACTCACTCACTTCACTCTAATGGCTTTACACCAGAAGTCCTCTGAGTCTGAGTTGGGAACTATGACCTAGGCTCCTACCATCACTCCTGATGATTTTAAGACCTGGTGCATCCGTATTGAAGGCTTCATCAAGTACCAGGATAGCCGAATGTGGAGGTCTGTTACCCATGGTCCATACAAGCCAAAAGTGGCATCTCCAGCAGGAAATGGTGCCATGATTGAGAAGGCCATTGAAGACTACTCAAATGAAGACTATAAGAGAATGGATATTGACTGTAAAGCCATGACTATTCTGCTTACTGCTATACCAAACTCTATAATGGTAGGCTTTAAGCACTACGAGTCTGCCAAAGAACTCTTTTAGGCTTTGAAGCTGATGTACTCTAGTTCTGATGAATCCAAGGAGTCAAAGAAAGATGTACTAAAGCAGAAGTTTGAGAACTTCACATATATTGTTGGTGAGATATTGAGCCAACAATACTTTAGATACATGGACTTGATCACCTCTCTTCAGTCTATGGGAGTGATTCTTGAGAAGAGAGTCATAGTAAGAAAATTGATAAATGCACTGCCTCATGAGTGGACTTTCTATTGTGTCTCAATCAAAAGAACTAAGAATCTCAACACTCTCACCATGACTAAACTATATGGAATCCTTGATGGATATCATATGGAGATGGAATCTCAGAAAGGCCATCAAATGAACAGTATCACTAATCCTTAAGTCAGTAATGCTCTACATGTTGCTGAAGGTTCAAGAACTCCCCAGTCCCAGCTGTACCTGAACTACCCCCAATAGTCATCCTTTTCTTTTGGGCCTTGCATCACATTCCCTATGACACCCAGGTCTCAACAGGCTCATCAAAATCCTTTCCAGGATAGCTATGCCTTTGTTTCAGGGAGTGAGAACTATCGAGATTTTCAATTCTGCTTTGATGATCTGGAGTGTGTCAGCCCAGATGATATAGAAGACATCGATATTGTCCAACAGATGGCTCTCCTGACCTACAGAGTAAAGAAGTTCTTCAAAAGAACTGGAAGGTAGTTCCCTCAAAACCCAACCAACAGCAAATTTGGAATTGACAAGACAAAGGCCAAGTGCTACAACTGCAACCAGCTTGGTCACTTTGCAAGGGAATGCAAAGCTCCTAGATCTAATCCTGGAGCAACTCAAGCCTCCCAACATCCTATTACCCCTAAAGCTAGAACCAAATCCACTGAGCAACAAACTATAGCTGTTGCTTAAGAAGTTGATTAGAGCTTCATGGTGTAAGATGTCACTCCTGCTCAAGCTCTCATGGCTGGAACTGAAGACACTAAGGTATATGAACATCTCTGTACTCCAGCCTGTATTACTAAGGTCAAATTGTTTCAGGACTATAGAAATTAAATCTTATATTGAGTCTTTAAATATACTAAAATCTGATTTTAAGAGAGCAGAATCTGACTACAAACTCAAAATAGAAGAGTTAGAAAAAACTGTGTCCTCTTTAAAACATGAACATTCAAATTACAGGGCTCAAATAAAAGATTTAATCTCCAAGTTGACTAAGGCTCAAACCCAGATAGTGATAGCTGAGGCTAAAGCTAAGAAGTATGCCATTGAAGAACATAACTTCAACACCATCATTGCATCATCCTCCCACTCAAAGGTGTGTTATCGAAACAAAAGTGGGTTGGGAACCAATGAAATTGCTCCACCACACTCCTTTGTGTCTATTAGACAGCCTAGATGTGGTGTAGAGGAGCAAGAGGTTCTAACTGCTGACCCATTACTTAAAGAGCAGAAGAATGATACAATAATGGAAACCACCACAAGGAAGGATAAGGTAGAAAACCTCATCCCCACAGCTGATGATCAACCTTTAACCACCAAAGCTAGAAGAAACAAAATTAGGGCAATAAGAAAAACTGCCAAGAAGGTGGATGAGTCAAAGTTAAAGATAGGCACAAACAAAAAGGTGTATTCATATTAGCTGGATTTCAAGTGGTTGGAAATCCTGATTCAGGAAATGAATGTAGTACCAACATTTCTGTTCTGAAGAAGGATCATAAATTGAAGGGGAAGGTTGATAATGATGAAAAGAAGCTCCAAAAGCAACCATCCACCTGCCCCAACAAAGTTAACATTGAATGCATAATCTGTGGCCTGCATAACCACATGGCTAAAGATAGTTACTACAATCCAGCAAGCACACATTATGCATTTAATGATAAGAAAGAAGGAGTCAAGGAGGGTTTCACATTTGGACCTTACCATGTGGCTCAAGTGTTAAGAAAAGGAAAGTTTGTTTCCAAAGCCAAGTTGCTTTTGAAAGAAGCTTACTCTTCCTAAGGGAAACTGACTTCGAAAGACAAACAAAAGCTTCCTAAGTTTTCCCTTGAAGCTAGAGTGCCTTCGAAAGCAAGTACTTCTAAAAGCAAACTAGCTTCATAAGCAAAAAAAAAAAAGGAACAAAAGGAATCCTTTAAAACCTTTCAAAAAGAAGTCTGCTTCGGAATAAAAGGTGGTGACAACTACTTTCGAGAAGAAAGAAGCCTCGAAAGAAAGTTATGCTCCACAAGCCTCTTCAGGCTCATCAAGCTTGAACAACCATTGGATGGAATGGAAGATCAGAAAAGATGTTGCAGCCCAATCCTCTTCTTCACAAACCATAATTAAACCCTGTTGGTCCTCTGATCGATATAACAGTGCAATTGATTAATAAACACAAACAAATCCCACTGAAAACACAAATATCAATGATATTCAATGAATATAAACCATAAATTGCAATAACAAAGGCTCAATGATATAGATAATGAACTTCCAGCCACACACACACCATTGCAACATAAATATTCTATATTAGGGTTTTGCCAAAAGTTACTTACAAGATAGAAAGATAACAATATATAAGAAACCTAGTTTCACTGGCAGTTTTGCTGACTAGCGAAACTGCCTGTCTAACTACTTGTTTCACCCGGCAGCGAACTATAGATTCGCCGGGTGAACTGAATCAGTTGACTCCGGGCGAAACTATAGTTTCGCCCGTAGATTCGCTGGAATACAAAATTACAAAGAAATACTAAATACAGGATAAAACTAGCAATTAACCTATTACATAATCAAAATAAACCTATCAATAATAGTGAGTCCAACCTATATAGATCATCAATTCTCCCCCTAGGTTGGACCTCACTCTCAATCTTCTTGCTCTTCTCTTGCACCTTCTTTAGCTTTATCTGATGCTTTTTGCTGCACTCTCCTCTTCAGCTCTTGCATTTGCTCCAGCAAATTGTTTGGTAAGATCCTGCATGTCCATGCTTAACTCGTCAGCCTTGGATACTTTCTCAGCAAGTTCCCTGACCTCTGCCCTTACTCCTCAAGCTTTGTTTGCTACATTCATAAACAAACTAGCTTCTCTTCTTGTTTCAGCTCCAGCTCCAGCCTTAATGTGTTTTTCACATAGAATTATAAGATCTTCATCATAAAAGGAAAAGACTTCCATTGGCTCAAACAACTTGAACTCAGCACCACCTTTTAACCTAATGACTGCTTCCCCAGTATTGTTATCATAAAACCATTTTTCAAAATTTTGTAGCCTAGGGGGAAGTGGATTGGGCACCCTTATTCTGTTAACAGTTTTAGCTGGCTTACGCTTTAACACAATCTTTCCCTTTCTAGTGGTCCAATCCAGGTCTTTCTTCGATCTCCTTCTTTCTGTCTTCATATACCCAAAAGCTTGAAAATTGTCATTCATTCCCGCTTTAATATCCTTTTCCAATAACGTAGCACGTTCACTCAGGTGGGCATCCAAAATTGGAATTTCAGCTAACCTCCTCAAATCCCATCTATGTAAGGTCTTGAACGCCTTCCTTTTATGCATATATGAAATTTCACCACCCCTCCTTTTGATCATAAACATTTTCAATTCAGAATTGTATTTCCAGCTCACTATTTTCTTATCACTTTTCTTCTTGCTTGGTTCACTGATGTTTTGAAATAGAGGTGTTAGCTCTTCTGGTTCCTTTTCTTTCACAAACCAGTCTTCTTTGCTTAGCTCAAACACATCACCTTCTTCTGAACCCCTTTGTGCCACATAAGTCATTGGGCGCTCCTCCACTTCATAGAATTCAGGCTCTGAATCATAATCAATCAGTTGTTCCTCATATTCTTCCTCTTCATAAATCAGTCTCTTCCCTGTATCATCTTTATTTTCTTCATTAGTTTCTTCTCTAAACACGTCAGCTCCAGTCAAGTCTGTGTCTATGTCTAATCCCAAATCAACAAATTCAGCCTCAACAATCACAGGCTCCTCTCTCACATCTCCTCCTTCATCTACTCTATTTTCTGCTTCTGTCTCAACAACCTTTTCACCTCCTACACCACTTCAACTTGCGCCACCACCAGCCGTACTTGCTTCTCCTCCCATACCAGATAACCTCCCCACTTTCGGGAACAAATACTTTGATGTGTTAGTAAGATCATCCAGCTCCTCTTGTGATAGTTGGTTTGTGTCACCAACTTTACCTTTGAGCTCATTCAATTCCTTCAATAGCCTTTTGATAAGTTCCTACTGGCCCATCATCATAACCTTCATACTTTCTATCTGCTCATCTTTCTCCTTCTCTCTCAAGTCCTGATTAACCAACTTAGTTTTAATCATGCTCAGTTCATTAGCCAATGAAGTATTTACATTTCTGATCATATCTTGATCCAGTTCAAATCGGGGATCCCTCCTTTCTTCGAACACTGGCTGCTTATGCTTAGATCTCCTTTTAGTTTCGTGAGCCAGTTCCCCATGATCAGCCTTCTTTTTGCTCCTTCTCTCTCTTTGAGTCCGCAGCTCCTCTTCAACTTCATCAATCTCAGCATCTAGATCATATTCTTTCTCCTTTGCATACCTCTTCCTTTTCTTTATGGCTTCAGCTTGTTTATCCTGATTTTCCTTAGCATTTTTGTTTTCATTTTCAATCAACCTTCTTATGTAGTTCCATCTCTCGGCAGGATACATGTTTTCCAGTAAATATGTTATTTTACCGCTGAAGTCATGTCTAATAGCTGAGCAGTCTGCAAATATTCTTGTATTCATTTGCATCAGCCTCTTAACTTCCCCATGTCTTGGCAAATTCGGCTTCTCAGCATTAATGATCATCTGGATAAACCTTGGATATAACAGCCATTTGTCTTTCTTTAAGGCCATGACATTTTCAGTCATATAGTCAAATATTAGTCTTGCAATATTGGCCTTTTGTCCTCTACAGAATACAATCATGGCCTTTGCCCACTGTGCATTTAAACCATCTGGTCCACCCTTTCTATGATCCAAGCACATAATGAACAGTGGGCAATGTATCTCCATTCCTTGGACAAAAATGACTTCTTAATTTCCTTCTTTAATCCAAAAGATGGTCCTTCATACCCAATGCTTCGATTAGCATTAAGGACTTTAGCATCAAACATACTAACCTTATCTCCACGATCATCTTCCAACCTTAATACCCTCACAACCGTTTCAGCACTAATAACCATGTCTTCCCCAAGAACTCTTGAAGTAATCCTGTGTGGAGTAGATCCCAAGTCACATTCTGCATTAACCCAAAAATCTCTGATGTGAATGTCGTAGATCATGGGTAAATGAGATATGGCATAGTGAATGGAAGACTGTTTCAGCCATCTAATGCAATCTCTAAATCCAACAGTCTTTGGATTACTGTCGTCTAGTAGTGCCACAATATTAGTCTTCTCATCAAACTTTAATTTTGCCATGAACTGCAAAATATAAACATAGGTAAGTAAGATGTAACATAAAGATAATTAACCAATAAGAAAAATTTAAAAACAACAATAGTTTCGCTGATATGGCGAAAGTGTAGTTTCTCTAGACAAAGCAAGACAGCTTCGTTGAAGTTTTTGAAACAAAGTTTAACAGTTTTGCTGAACGACGAAGCTATAGTTTTGCTAGGCACAACACTTAGTTTCGCTGTTGATTGAACATATGTTTTGACCAAACAAAAGTGTACATTCGCAGTAACTCAACCCTAGACCATGAGTTTGAGCGATTCTACACTTTCGCTGAGGACAAACTTATGAATCAGACAACAGCGAAGTTGTAGGTTCGCAAACTCCAACAGACAGATTATATGCGGGGCGAAAGTATAGTTTCGCTGGAAAGGTTCGAGCAAAACTAATAGGTATGCTTGGACAGCATAACCAGATAGATTCGCTCGCAACAGGGAACATTCGTTCAGTTTCGCTGGAAAAGTTTGGTAGATTCGCTGGACGAAACAGGCAAAGTTTCGAACCAGCGAATCAACACAAAACTATCGATTAAGCCATAAAACCATGATTAAACCATAGAAACAGAGTCGCAATGCCTACCGGATCGCTTAGAAACCAACAAACTCGACGGAAAAGAAGCAAATGGGATCAATTAGTTTCGGCCACAGAGAAACTAGGGTTAGATTCGCACGACATAATGTGAAATGATAAACATACTATGCCATATATACGACCTAGTTTCGCTCAGCATCACAAAAGAAATCAGTGTTTGGTGAACAACGATAGTGCCAGGAGAAACTATAGATTCGCTAGGCGAACCTGCAAGCGAAACTGTAGTTTCGCTGCAGCCAAAAACTTGAAAAAAATTAAATTTATATGGCTTTTATAAAAAACATTCTTCATCCCACAACATCAGCACATAACAAAGAATTTAAAACAAAATAGGAAAAAAATAAAAGGATATAGAGACTTCTTTTTCAAGAAATTGATTCGGAGAGTCAAAGATTTGCGGGATTGCTGGTATGTTTGTCCTTTTAAACTCATGCCTTCCTCTTTCAACAAGTAATCTGCAGCTGTTTTATCATGTTTTGGATTCATTGAAAAACTCAGATGACTTGGATCCCACAGATATTCAGCAAAGTACTAATCCTGTTCTTTATGATTTATTGAGCAATATAATTCACTTTGCTTGAATTCTTATATATTTCAATGATGATTCTGAATATGGGAACAGATGATAAGAGCTCCAGGTCTATACTTATGTATAACAGAGAAGATAATCATTTTATCTCGTTGATGAGAGCTTTAGGTCTATACTTACGTATAACAGAGAAGTTCATCAGAATGTGCTGATGAGAGCGCCAGGTCTATACTCATGTATAACAGAGGAGATCATCACTCCAGGTCAATGTTCACACATAGCAGAGGAGATAAGCATGAGATATGTCACCCATTCAATTCAAAATTTATGCATCAAGGCAAAGATATGAAACTCTCAACCCATATTAGACAAGGCCTTGTAGCTTTGTGTAGGCTGAGATATCATGAGGATAATTCTTGTCATCGAGTTCTTAAACTTTAATTAGGCTACACGATCACTGTTTACTTTGATATCGGGCTGAGCCTACCATGCATATCCCAAATAATGCTATTGATTCTCCTTCAAACTTCTTTTACATGAAGTTCCTGAAAAGACAAAAAAAAATATTTTTATTCTCCCCGAAATTTCTTTTTAGCAACCACGAAACAAAAAGAAATTTTAATATAAGCTGAAACAAACAAAAATAAAGATGTGAAGACATATGGGACGCAGAAGTTTATCAAAAAAGTTTATAAACAAAAAGAGTTATTAACAGAATGATTCACATTTTGGTAAGAAAAGAGGTTTTAAAAAGATATTAGACCCAACATGGAAATCAATTCATAAAAACATGGTTTATCAACTGTTTTTGTAAAAAGATCCGCTCGTTGGTTTTTTGTATCAATCAGAATGATATCTATAAAACCCTTTTCCTGGGCGTCCTGGATGGCATGAATTCTCGTTTCAATGTGCTTGGTACGAGTATGATGAATTAGGTTTTTAGCAATCCCAATAGCGGCTTCGTTATCACAGAAAAGTGGTGTATGAAGAAAATTTATCCCGTAATCCATCATTTGATGTTGTATCCGCAGCACTTGGCAATAGCAACTGGAGGCAGCAACATATTCAGCTTCTCCTGTAGACAGAGGTACTGTAGTTTGCTTCTTACTCTGCCATGAAACGAGACAATCTCCTAGATATTGACATCGACCAGTGATGGATTTCCGATTGACTATGCAACCACCATGATCACTGTCAAAATATGTATGTAAGTCAAAGTTACCTCCTTTTGGGTACCAAAGACCCAAATGAGAGGAACCCTTTAAATAACAAAAAATTCTTTTAACAACCTTTTCATGGGATTCTTTTGGGTTGGCCTGAAAACGAGCACAATAGCACACAGCAAATGTAATATCAGGACGACTGGCTGTAAGATACATGAGGGATCCGATCATAGAACGATAGCGATGAGCATCTACGGATTTCCCATTATCATCTAGAGTTAAGCAAGTCTGAGCAGTGAATGGCGTAGATTTTGGAGAAGAATCATCCATTTTGAACTTTTTGAGAATCTCCAGAACATACTTTTCCTAATGAATCAAAATACTAGACTGCTTTTGTTCAACTTGTAATCCCAAGAAAAAGCATAACTCCCCTATCATGCTTATTTTGAAACGATCCTTCATGACCTCTTCAAATTCTCTACATAGATTCTCATTTGTTGACCCGAAAATGATGTCATCAACGTATACTTGAACAATCAACATTTCACCATCAACATCTTTCTTGAACAGAGTCATGTCTATCGAACCACGAGAGAAACCTTTACTCAGCAGATACTGAGTCAGAGTTTCATACCAGATCCGAGGGGCTTGATGTAGTCCATATAAGGATTTGTCAAGTTTATACACTTTGTCTGGAAAATCTGGATCCTCGAAACCTAGAGGTTGACAAACATAAATCTCCTCATCAATATAGCCATAGAGAAATACGCATTTCACGTCCATCAAAAAGACTTTAAAGTTTTTGTGAGCCGCATGAGCAAGAAAGATTCGGATGGCTTCAATTCGAGCAACTGGAGCAAACACTTTAGTATAGTCAATTCCTTCCTCCTGAGCAAAACCTTGAACAACCAACCTAGATTTGTTTTGAATTATTACTCCCCGATCATCAGGTTTGTTCTGGAATACCCATTTAGTACCAATAGTAAACTTGTTTGGAGGAAGATCAACTAATTGCCAAACTTTCAATTTCCTAAACTACTGAAGCTCCATTTGCATAGATTCAACCCAACTTGGGTCTTGAAGTGCTGCTAAGACATTTTTGGGATCTGTTTGAGATAAGAAACAAGCATAGAGGCATTCATTTATCAATCTAGATTGACTCCATGTCCTCACTCCATCAGTTATAGAACCAATGATGTAATCGTGTGAGTGGTCTTTTAAGGTTTTAAAATTAGTATTAAGGGTTATTGGATTTGTTGATGATGAGGAGGTGGTTTGTGATGGTTGTGAAGGCTGTGATTTGGAAGTGGGTTGTGAAGACTGTGATGGGGAAGTAGGAGATTGGTTTGGAGAAGATGATTGTGGTGGAGGTGTAGGTGGTACATCAAATGGAGGTTGAAGTTGATGGTCTATTGGTGGTTGTGGATTGGGTGCAGGTGGTTGTGGTACAGGTGGAAGAGGTTCAGTTGAAGGTATGATTTCTACATTGGTTTGAAGAAACAAATCATCATCAAAAACTGGAAGATTGAAAGATTTGAAGACTGTATTTGAGTCATAGATCCATGCAGGATCAGATCCCATGTTAGGAGAATTTGATTCTTGCCAATCAACATAAAATGATTCCTGCACAATTCGCGTTCTTTTGTTGTACACCTGATATGCTTTTTGTGAGGAGGAATAGCCAACAAAGAAACATTAATCAGAAACTGCACTGAACTTTGACTTCTGAGCTTGAGTGTTCAGCTAGGTACATGACCAACCAAATGGACGAAAGAAGTTAATCAAGGGTTTTCGTTTATGAAGAAGCTCATAGGGAGTCTTCATTTTGTCTTTCACAATAAGGACCCTGTTAAGTACATAAGAAGCATAGTTGACTGCTTCAGCCCAGAAAATTATTAGAAGTTTTGCCTCAATCAGCATAGTTCTAGCTGCTTCGATAAGCGTCCTATTCTTTCGCTCAGCAACACCGTTTTGCTGAGGTGTCCTAGCAACACTGAATTGTCTGAGAATCCCCTTGCTTGCACAGAATGAGTCAAAGATATGATTTTTGAATTCAGTACCATTATAGCTTCGGATGGCTATAACGTTCCTCTTGTTGACAGTCTCAATTGTAAGGATCAGCTTTTGAAGCTCTTCGGCAGTATCTCCCTTGCTTGCTAGAAATCTCACCCATGAATATCTGGAAAAATCATCTGTAACAACCAAACAATAAGATTTCTTAGCGATCGACTTAACACTGATAGGACCAAATAAATCAGTATGTAATAATTCGAGGGGTTTTGAAATTGTGTTTTCAAGCTTAAGCTTGTGTGGCTTTTTGTGCTGTTTGCCTTGAGCACAAGCCATGCATTTTTCTACCACTGAAAAATATTTAAGTGGTAGTCCCCTCACAAGATTGTTCTTAACTAATTTATTTATAATTTTAAAATTAACATGTCCTAATCGACGATGCCACAAGAAGGATTCGAAAGAAGAGGCTTTGGACAGAAGACATGTCACAGTGGATGTAGACTCTTGTGATCCCTTATCAAGAAGATAGGTAACATTCTTTCTTGGAGCATGCATGATCACTAGATCTTCTGAAATAATGAACTCTGGTTTAAGAAACAAGCATTCATTTGACATAAACAACACTGGAATATCTTTATCACAAATTTGTGACACGCTTTGCAGATTGAATGCTAATTTGGGAACATAATTTACTTTCTCTAGAGTTAATGAACCATTTGAGACTTCTCCCTGACCAATCATTTTTCCACCCTTCTTATCTCCAGCAAAAGCGACATATCCTCCATTAATCATTCGATAATTTGTGAGTAAGTCTTTCAACCCGGTCATGTGCCTTGAACATCCACTGTCAACATGCCAAAAACTATTGATAGCTCCTCTGGAATGTTCCTGGCATAAACAAAAATTTATTGAGACTTGGAAATTTGGACCCAAGTCTTGACTGACTTAGGCGTTGAAACGAAATACTTTTTACAAAAGAAATTATTTACAAAATGATTTAATCTACTTCCAAAGGAACTATGATTTATATTTCTATTAACAAAAGCAGGACAAGTTTTAAGAACATGATCATCCTTTCCACATCTAAAATATCAGGACTTCAATCTTTTCTTGTTACATCTTAAAATAGATGCTTGTTCAGCTAAGATTTCTTCCTCACCTTTAGATATGTAAGAATTCGAATTGCCACATGAGTCATGTGATTCTTTTAATATTTCCTTTGTAACTTTCATTTTAGCAAATCCGGATTCATTTATGTTAATATTGTTAACGTTTGAGGAAGTTGTCTTAATATCTTTAAGATTTGAAATCCGACTAGGTGTGAAAGATGGGATAGGATGAGAAAGAAACTTTTCAAAATAATTTGGGTGTGAATGTCTGTTTAAAGCATTAGGTAAACAATTATCAAAACTATAATCAAGTGAATTTGAAACATCATCATTAGATTCATCGACATCAGAGGATAAACAAGATGAACTAGAACTAGGGCTACATGAACTACTGTCTGTGACAGACGTTTGTGACACAAATCTACTTAAGCTACTGTCTATATAAGACTTTTTGGAATCTGAAACATTAAAACTAGAGCTGCCCAGACCACTACTTGCACCATAATCATATTCCTCTCGAATCTCCTTATGATTTACTCCTTCTAAACCTGCATATAAACTGTCAGTATCTTTTTGAATTAATTCATTAGTTGGATGAGGTGTAGGCATAGGAGAATAACAATAAGTTCTAGGTGGAGGATAAACATGAGTGGTTTCTTTGCTTCCCAAACCAGTCTTAATTCTAGCCCCCCTTTGATTCTTGCAAAGCTCCTCAAGTTTCATCCCAGAAATTTTCCATTTTTCAAGTTTGGTTTTTAATTTTCTTGTTTCAAATTCAGCAAGTGCCACACGTTCAGTTAAATCATTTATTTCAACGTTTCTTTCCAAAAGATTTCTTTTTAAATGCTCATTTTCTTTTAATGCTTCATTTAACTTAACAAAATATTTAGACTCATTAGTTTTAAGTTCCTTATTAATTTGTTTCAATTCCTTTTCATTATCCAACAACAGTCTATTTTCCTTATAAACCCCAAATAAACGGATTCTGCAAGGAGAAGAGCACATGTCTTGAATTACCTAATAAGGGAGACCCATAACTACCTTTTCAGCAGCTAGGGCCTTGTCACACTGACAGACCGGAGTATTCTTCTTGTCTTCTTCATCCTCCACTGCTTTCCTGCTATCCTTCTCAGCTTTACTATCCTCTTTCATATTTTCTTCTGACTCATCCATCTTTTTTTATCTTCAATACCTGCTTTCTCACATCCACCCTCTTCAACTTTGGTTTTCTCAACCTTTTTCTCTTCATCCTGAACCCTTTCCTTGCTGCTTTCACCAATAACCTCTTGAGTCTTAACCTTGAGCTCTCTAAAAGGATCAAAGTCATCAATAGATTCCACTTCACTGTCCACTAATATTTAATGCTCATTTTCTTTTAATGCTTTATTTAACTTAACAAGATATTTAGACTCATTAGTTTTAAGTTCCTTATTAATTTGTTTTAATTCCTTTTCATTATCCAACAATAGTCTATTTGCCTTATAAACCCCAAATAAATGGACTTTGCAAGGAGAAGAGCACGTCTTGAATTACCTCATAAGGGAGACCCATAACTACCTTTTCAGCAGCTAGGGCCTTGTCACACTGACAGCCTAGAGTATTCTTCTTGTCTTCTTCATCCTCCACTACTTTCCTGCTATCCTTCTCAGCTTTACTATCCTCTTTCACATTTTCTTCTGACTCATCCATCTTTTTTTTATCTTCAATACCTGCTTTCTCACATCCACCCTCTTCAACTTCAGTTTTCTCAACCTTTTTCTCTTCATCCTGAACCCTTTCCTTGCTGCTTTCACCAATAACCTCTTGAGTCTTAACCTTAAGCTCTCTAAAAGGATCAAAGTCATCAATAGATTCCACTTCACTGTCCACTAACTCAGCCACTAGTGCATGATTGATTTCTTCCTCAGTTTCGTTAATTTCTGCGCTCCAATCAAAATTTGAGATGAGAGTCGTTTCCTTCTTTGACTTGACTTCTTCTTTGTCAGTAATGGGGATAACTTTAGAAGCTCCAGAAGTTCCTGGTTCAAAAATGATAGGATTTGGACATTCTCTTTTAAAGTGCCCCAGCTATTTGCAATTGAAGCATCTTAATTTTGACTTATCAAAACCCAGCTTAGAATTCTGATTCTGATTTCCAAAGCTCCTTCTACCAGTTCGTTCCATGAATCTTCTTGCACGTAGTGTAAGCATGGCCTTTTGCCATTGGATGTATGTTTCTTCTAAGTCATCTGGATCAACTTGATACATGTCTTCAATAGTCATTCCTTTTCCCTATAACTCCCCCGCAACTAAAGCTTCATAACTATGCACGAACATCCCAAATAATGCCATAGTATCCGATGGAATCTGAGCAGTGACAGAAAGTTTTGAGCTTGAACTAACACCTGTAGATCCCCCACTGGACATATTTGAAGCACCAAATCCTGTAGAACCACCATAAGCTGAACCATACATAGACGAGTTTGCAGCGGATGACATTAATGCAGCATTTTGTGGATATACAGTGGCTGGCATCATGGATTGATTGTATTCTCTTCTCTTTAAGTCCAAATCAAAAGATTTTAGTTTGTTGATTACATCCATAAGTTTGTAATCAGCAAAGTTTCTTTCCTGCTTCAACATCCTAACTTGCAGTCTCCATTGAGGTGGCAGTGAGTCCAAGAGTTTAGAGACTTTTTCATGATTTCCCAACTGCTCATCATATTTCTTTAAGGTGCTTGAGATGGATAGAAATTGATTTGTTATGTCAGTAAGGCTTTCATTTTTGTGTCCAACAAATGAATTAAACTCCTTTTCAGCTTGAGCTTTCCTGTCTTTCCTCAGATCCTCATTTCCATCATAGAATTCACACAAGGAGTCATACAAAGATTTTGCATTCTTGTGTTCAGCAAATCGGTTATAGATGTCTTGAGATAAGCAGAGAGTTAAAGCTCCAAAAGCTTTTTGATCACGATCAATTAACTACAAGTCTTTTTAGTGAAGGTAGATGAATCGGTGTTTGGAGAAGTAACTTGACCAACAGTGACAGTTGGAGTGTGAGGACCATTTACAATTGATTCCCATTGGTTATGATCAGTGTTGTATAAGAAGGCTTTCAAACATCTTTTCCAATCCTCAAAGTTATCACCATTTATAAGCCCTGGTGGCCTATTAGGAGCAACGCTCTCCAAGTCAGATATGGTAATATTGGTGGACATCATTAGCTAAAAGAGGATAATTTCGCTGATAGACAAGTAAATTCGCTGGTACTTCGCTGGAAAATTCGCTGCTAGATTTGTTGGAACACAAGCAGCAGTTTCGCTTGAATCAATGATCGACAACTCTACTTACGGCGATAGTTTCGCTGAGACTAGTAGAACTTTCGTTCTAAAATAAGTTTGCCAGCACTTTCGCTTGTAGTGACTAGCAGACAGTTGAACTTTCGTTCAAAGATGGACTACTTTTGCTGAAAATAGCACCCGAATTTGAAATCACCAAATCTAGTAGTTTCACTGGTAAATTCACTAGACGAACTGTAAATTCGCCCGATGACTCTGAAACCCCTTTTCAAAACAGAATCAACCCAATCTCATCCAACACATAATAAATTTGAAATCTGATGATTACAATAGCTTCGCCCATCAAAAACGTACCATCCTCAATCAATTTCCATAACAGAAACACCTGAATCAGTATGCAAAGTTGATGGAACAGTACTATTTTTCGAAAAATGACCAAAAACCAACTAGTCAAGAGCACAATGGCTCTGATACCAAATTGTTGGTCCTCTGATCGATATAACAATGCAATTGATTAATAAACACAAACGAATCCCACTGAAAACACAAATATCAATGATATTCATTGAATATAAACCATAAATTGCAATAACAAAGGCTCAATGATATAGATAATGAATTTCCAGCCACACACACACAATTGCAACACAAATATTCTATATTAGGGTTTTGCCAAAAGTTACTTACAAGATAGAAAGATAACAATATATAAGAAACCTAGCTTCACATCTAACTACTAGTTTCACCCGATAGCGAACTATAGATTCGTCGGGTGAACTGAATCAGCTGACTCCAGGCGAAACTATAGTTTCACCCGTAGATTCGCTGGATTACAAAATTACAAAGAAATACTAAATACAAGATAAAACTAACAATTAACCTATTACATAATCAAAATAAACCTATCAACAATAGTGAGTCCAACCTATGTAGATCATCAAACCCCCATGTATACATTTTGGTTCAATTATATCATCTGAATTGGAAGAGCCCAAGACCAAAAAGGCTTGGGTTTCCAATAGTAACTAACCATTTCACCTTATGTGAAGGGACATCTACATAACAAAAATGAAAATATATAGGTTGTAGACAGTAGATGCTCCAGGAACATGACAGGGAACAGATCTCTCCTACAACAGTTTGAACACTTTGATGGAGGTCATGTTTAGTTTTGAGGTGAAGCCGGAGGATACATATCTGGTAGAGGTAGTGAATCCAATGGTAAGTTAAAATTTGACAAAGTAAACTTTGTCAAACAGCTTGAACACAATCTCCTTAGTGTTTCTTAATCCTGTGATCAAAAGCACCAAATGTTTTTCACAGAACATGAGTGCATCATCCTCAAACTCGAGATGATGATTCCCCAGGAATTAGTGCTTCTTAGATCTCCCAGGAGAGGGGATATGTACAAGCTGGATATGAACAAAGCTTCCCTACTGGGTGAAGTATCATCCTTTCTTTTTAAAGTAAATGGTGATGAGTCAATTATTTGGCATTAAAGAATGTGCCATGTTAATTTTAAAACCATGAATAAACTGGTTAAAAATAATTTGGTATATGGTGTTCCTAAAAAGGAATTTATCTGCAAGGACAACTGTGTTGCCTGCCTAAAGCAACATAAAGTTTAACATAAATCCAAAGAGGTTAACTCTATCACCACCCCATTACACTTGTTACATATGGAACTATTTGGTTCTACAAGTATAATGAGCATTAGAAGAAAATCATATTGCTTTGTAATTGTTGATGATTTCACAAGATTTACATGGGTTTTATTTTTAAGAACTAAAGATGAAACTACTAAAACTTTAAAATCTTTTATTCTGAAAATTGAAAATCATATAGATCACAAGGAAAAAATAATTAGAAGTGATCAGAGCATTGAGTTTAAGAATCAAGTTCTTGACTCATTCTGTAACTCAAAAGGGATTGTCAGACAATATAGTGCTCGTAGAGCTCCTAAACAGAATGGTGTTGCTGAGAGGAGGAACAGGACACTAATTGTGGCTTCTAGAACTATGTTAGCCGACTCAAAACTGCCCTTAACCTTTTAGGCAGAAGCAGTCAGCACTGCATGTTATGTGTAGAATAGAGTTCTTATAGTTAAGCCATATGGAAAAACACCTTATGAGCTATGGAATAAGAGGCCACTGTTCATTGGCTTTCTTAGGTCCTTTGGCAGTAGATGTACCATCCTTAACATAAAGGACAATTTAGCAAAATTTGCTAAAAAGTCTGATGATGCTATCTTTGTTGGATATTCCTTAACCTATATTTCATATAGAGTGTATAATATCACAAATCAACAATTTGATGAATCATCCAACATTGTTGTCAGTGAGCACATACCTTGTGTTAAGGGACATGGTCCTGAATATATCTTTAATTTAGAACTATTTCCAAACTATTCTAAACCATCTTGTGAGAATGTTTCAACTAGAATAGGAATTCGAGGTGACCCCTATGAAGATCAAATGTTTGAGTTACCAAGACCTATTCCAAATTCTCCAAGAAGAAATGAAGATCAAGTTCCTTCAACTGAAAATCCTGAAAGCTTGAATATCTCAGGAAACAATGGAGCTTCATCAAGTTGTCAGCCAACTGAGCCTTATAACTCAATAGCTGACAACTCAAGTATTCAACACCAAGCTGATGAAGATAGTGATCAGGAGGAACAAGCAACTGTTGATGCTGCTTCTCAACAAAATACCATTGATGCTGTCACACATTCATTGAATCAGTCCTCATTGAATGAATGTGAGACATCAGCTGGTAATGGTGTTCAAAATCCTGAGCAAAACTTTTCAAACTTGGATCTATCTATGCAACTAGATGTGATTCCTAGGCTCAGGATACATAACACTCATCCAGCTGAGAACATCATTGGGGATGTCTTAGAAGGTGTGAAAAAAAAAAGTCAGACCCATAATGGGAATGTCTGCTTGTACTTTTGAAGAAGGTGTCCACCAACTTTACTAGAAGATTCATCGATCTCCTTCCAGGTGTGCTTGTCTAATGGCTCATGGTGACAGCCCTGCAAGCCCAGCAGGTTATGAACCCCTACCAGACACCACCACTACACTGCCATCCACATCTTCACACCCAATCAAAACGCATACCAAAGACGCCCCAAACGAACCCTTGATCAATCTACTCTGATTGGTCAAGTCCCCTCTGTTCAATCCAAAAAGGCTAGAATGGAATCCAGGGCTCCCACTCAGTTAGAGGTCCGACCATCCTCAATAATTGACCACAATATCAGTGTTGAGACTCCTCAGTCTCAACCTAATAAGCCCATTACCCAAGCCATAAGACCTCAGGGTGAGTCTCAACACTCTCTTGAGCAGCCAAAAAGGGATAGCCATATCATTGGCTCAACTGCTATTGCAAAAAAGCCATTAGGTGCTGACCAAGATCCCGGGTCAATAGATATAACCTTTGTATTATTTCTTGACCTTTTGACCCGACCTGATTAGGATATCATGTTTCATCAGGGCCATGATGTTGATCTACCTCACCCTCTCAAGATCAACTGAGTCCCAGGGAACCTCTGATATCTAGCCCACATCAACAAGACCAAACTGAGGTGAGTCCAACCGAAGTGGAGGTGACTCATGTAGATATAGCTGCCACTACTGAGACTGTTTCAATGGCCTCTCAGAATAGTGGTAACATCATTCAGACTATATCTATGGAAACATTGCCCATTGATGCCTCTAAAAGAGACATCAGTATGCAAAGGTATCCAGGGTGCCAAGAAACCACAGCTGGTGATGAGGATGAACATACTAGGTATGTTATCCCATCTCCCAATGATTCTTCAAATGAAGATGAGGGTAGTCTGCAACTAACCATCAAAGACCTAATTTCCAAAGTCACCAATCTTGGATCAAATGTTGAGACTTTGGAAAATAAGTCTGCCACTCAGCAACTTAAGATTGAAAATCTCAAGGCTGAACTTGCTAAGAAACAGATTGAGAAGTTTGTTAGGCATGTACATACTCAAGTTTCTTTAAGTTATTCCTCTATCTCATATACTTCTTAAGGTGATGCTAACAAAAAGGGGGAGAATTTATAGAAACAAAGACATGATAAGGAGATATCTGCTCATACTCATGAGGAGATATCAACTCAAGTGGAACCCCATACTGCCATTTCTTCTTTCTACCCTAAACAGAAATGACTTGTAGCCATCTTTCCTCAACCACCTCCCATTTCAGTTCAAGTGGACCCAAGGATGCTTATCGACCTTAACAGATTTTTAACCTAGTTTCTGATAAGCTCCTCACTTGAACAACCCTCACCTAATCTTGCCATTGCTTACTTTGGGGCTATAGAGCTTCAAAGGTTGACTGCATCATTTACCTCTGAGGAGGAAGTTGGTCAACCTAAGGTCTTTATTGAACCCATGATTGACTTTAAAGGGGATACACAGACTGATGGCCCAGTAACTAACTCAAGAGGGACATATAGTGCAGTTCCTGTTACTTCCGAGGCTGTGAGAACAACTTCTGAAGTGGAAGCTTAAGATTCGAAAGCACTTCTATTCACTTCTAAAGCTCTGGAAATTACTTCCGAAGCTGAAGTCCAAGCTGCGGAAGGAATTATAGAGTTGTCCTCTGTGTTTGATGAACTGCTGGTTACAGAAGCTATTCTTGATCTAGCTTTTGAAGTCAAAAGTGAGGACTTTCTTTCAACCCCTCTCAAGCCAACACCACAAGCTCAATCTCTACCACCCCAACCTGAATCCTCAAAACCAAAATCTCCAAAGGCTGAATCTTCCTCTGATCCTAAAGCGAAGAGAAAGCTCACTACTGAAGAGCTTCTAGAGGAGGAAAGGTTGGAGAAGCTAAGAAAGAAAGGAAAAGTTGATACTGAGAAGTTGCTTGCAGCAAGCACCAAAGTAGCAGCAGCACCTCGTGAAAGTATCAACAATCAGAAAAGGGTGGAGATCATTAACAGGCTCATTAGCCTGGGAGTAGTAGATGAACAAGTGCTTCTTTTCCCACTTGATGAGGTTGTGGAGCTTGAGAAAGAAACCATGCTACAAAAAGAAAGAGAAGAGGCAACAAGGTTAGCCAAAGAGGATGAGAAAAGGAAAAGGGAGGAGGAAGCAAAGGCTGAGGATAGGAAAGAAAAGATAGCCTTTATGTGCAAGAGAGGCTATACAAAGAAGGAGTTGGCCTCTCAAAATCATGATATGATCGTGTTTCTTTTCTACAAAGAAACTGAGGAGATCAGTAAAGAGAGAAAGAAGGCTGCAAGGGAAAGGCTAAGGGAGAAGAAGAAGAAAGAAGAAGAAGCTATACTTGCTTCTGCCAAGAAGATGGGTGATAAGGAATGGATGAAAACCTACCTTAAAGCCCATGGCTTCACTAGAAGGCAAGTGGGCCCTATGTCAGAGAAGACCCTATAGCGATATGTCAGTGACATAAAGGCTGACATTCGCTTAGGAAGAAGGCAGGAGGTGCCTCGGAAATGAAGCCCTCTGAAGATAGCACCCAAACCCAAACTACAGCCAACAAAGCCACTTCCCACACCTTCACCCTTCACCATCAAAACAGAACCAATCATTGAACCCTCAACTCCCAAAACCACACCATCAGCCATTCCCACACCTGTACCCCCTGTCTCTAAACAGCCTCCACCTCCACCTGTCCTTAAACCCAAAACACAACCCAGAACCCGATCTCAACCTAAACCATCTTCTAAACCTTCCAAGCCCCTGTCCTTAGAAGAATTTAAGGAGATCAAAAGGAAGCTCATCAACTGCACAACCTTGAATGACATCTCTTATGAGGAAGAGTCAATTAAACTGAAATACATTGATGGCACTTCCTGTTCCCTCATAAGAGATACATTGTTTGATCTGCCTAGGGAAACATTGGACCAAGCTCTCCAACTTTTAGCCGTCAACTATGATACTCTTATAGAAAAGGAGAAGAAGTTAAGGAGAAGGTTGGTGACTCTGCTAGACACCAAAAAAGGGAATATGCTGCCAACCAGCCCTTTTACTCCCAGAAGCTCAATTGTCCAGTGGAGGTTTGATGAATCTACTCAAATCTTCATAGTGCAAAGGGAGAATGGTCAAATAACTAGACTTGACTCATCCCCTCTACTACACGCAAGTAGATTTGATATTGCTGAGTTAGTAGAGAGACTATTCTCCAACCCCTCCAGCTCTCAGATTGCTACTCATATAAGAAATCATTTGAGTAGCATTCATTTCAATGAAATAAAACTAAAAGCACAGGCTAAAGTGGAAAGAGCAACCATCAAGGGAAGAACATTCCTGCAAATGGTTGAGGGACCAACTTCAGAACCAATATTCATATGGGAATATGACTATGGTTCTCATCAACTAACTCTTTTTAAAGGGGCACAACAAAGGAGACATGTCATCCAAAGTGACCGACAGGATCTACTATCCACAAATGACTTGTATAACATCCTCTCCACTACATCAGGAAGGAAAATAGAGATAGACAAATACCTTCTTTCCTTGGTGCTGAAGACTTTGAGGAGAAGAAACAAGTGAGGTTTTGGTAGCATCAGCCTAGGGGAGTACTGTTGGATCTAATAAGGCTGGTGCAACCAAAATCACACTTAGAAATATTTTTATGTGCTAAACAAATGGTCTTCCGAAGGAACAAGCTGCTCTTCTGAAGCTAAGTCAAAGATCTTCCAAAGCTCAAGTGTGAAGAATTTTCGAAGGAAGAACTTAGTCTTTCGAGACTAAGTTCTTATTCTTTAGAAGTATGCAATTTAGAAGATCCAAAGACAAAGTCTTCTGAAGAATAAAGTCCTGAAGACTTGATGAAACTTGGAAGAAGTTGATTCTTCTAAAGTATAAATGGCCTCGGAAGAATTTATTCTTCCTAAGCCATTTAGCTTCGGAAGAATTAACTATGAACCAGTGGACATATGTAAGATCTATCTGAGAGTCCACTGCCACTCTAATAGACTGCATGGTGCTTTCCTACGCCCATGTAGTTGACCTTACATTATCCACTATTCAACCATTATTAGCTTAGTACAGATGCCACTTTTAATTGGTGACGAAAGGTAAGTCATGGACATGTCATTACTACCTAACCTATGATATTATTATTTTATCTTAGATATCTTACTTCTAAACAATGTAGTATTTATCAAGTTGTAATTTCCAGCTGGTTTTCCAAGTATAACCAGCTGTAGATAGTAGCATATATAGTTTTTCTATGTAACTTAGTAACCATGCTTGTAAGAGTCTTGTAAAACTAAGTTGAGAAGTAATATATACAAGTATCTTGAAAACCACTCGTGTGCTTTTATGTTTTCTGTTTGAACTTGTTCTATTACTTGTTAACTTGGTTAAGATTCTGCTTCATTAACCCGAGTGAATTAAATGAGTTTGTGTGATTATCTTGTGTTGTGAGACAAACACCGATCCTATATTTAGCCATGTGAATCTTTAACAGTCTTTCTTTTTTCTCTATCAACTTTTACTTTTATAGCTTGATCTAAAAGAATTGAGGTTCTTTGGCTTTGGATTTGGATCTGTAGCCAATAAGGCATGACCTGTAGCTTTCACACTTTGAGAAACATTTGCTGGAATTGGACCACACTAAGTAACACCTGAGCTACAAACATCTCATGTTATAAAATTATTATTAAGAGGAAGTTTATTTTTAAAGAATCGAGTGTTTGTTTCTTTAAAATATGTTATTTCTTATCTATTGTATCCTTCAAAACATATCTGTTCTTGAATTTCCTTTTCTAGTCAGATGATGTTTTAGTTTTTTCTTGTTTGTTAAGTGTTGTGAACAGGCATTCTTCTCAATGGAAAAATCAAACTTCTCATTTAAATTAAGTGATGGATTACAATCAGATGTTTTTGCATTACAAATCTTATTTTTATTTAGGTTTGCTTAATATCCCTAATGTTATCCTTCCTAATATTTGGCTTTTTCTTCTTCAGTAAAATTTGTTGAAGTCGCTCAACCCACAACTTAGGCCATTAAAGGAATTCAAGCATTACTAAAGGTTCCTGAGGTCGAGAGGACCTTCAATTATGAAGTTTCTGAGTCTACTACAGTCAGCCAAACCTCTATCACCAAAATTTCTTGTAAGTAATTTGCTGAGGGTTGGATAAGCACAATGCTATCATCGGCCTCGATGAGATCTTTAGCATGCTCTCTGTCAAATATAAAATTACCCCTACCATTCCTCGAGGTTTAACCCCTATGATCTGGACTAGGGCTGCCTTATTGAAGATGAGGAAAGCTATTGAATCCTAGTTGAATCTCCTTCCTAACAACCTTCAAGAAGATCTACTATCCATCTTTTCCTCGGTAAGTTTCAGTTATGAATCCCTACATTCTTACGAGTATTTTAAGTTAGATTATTAATTAAATTCTAACTAATATACATGTTTCCTCGTAGGGATCCAAAAGTATGGATTCGAGGCTAAAGGAAGCTAAAGAAAAAATCTCTGATCTCCAAAAGATTATAGCTACGAAAGACAAGTAACTTAACAACAAGATGAAAACACTTGATCGTACAAGGCTCGAGCTAGCCACACCAAAGCCTAGCAGGAAAAAGAAATCAACAAGTTCTACAAGGAGATAAAGAAATCTATTATTGCCATCATTTGCTAAGCTCTCATCAAGATGGCTAAAGAGGCCAGGGATGAGAACTTTAACAAGGACTCTTGGGATGTGGAAGGCTGTCATATGAGGAACGAGTAGATAATGGGCAAAAGTTATCAGGATCCTAATCTGAAATGGGGAAAGTGGTATGGGATGCTGAGTAGGAAGAGAGCTCGAAGGCACAAAGACAGAAGGTGGGGAACTAGCAGGAGAAGAAGGTAAGGCAGCGCAAGACGATGGTGGTACTAAAGACAAAGCCTGAGTCTTGCTTGATGATGGCAGGGTGGTACTTTTGGGAGTGGTTGTTTGTAAAAACAATTTTTATTTTCCTTGCATGTGATTGTTATGATCTATTATACAATTTACTTTTTTCTGCATGAATATTAACAATAGAATCGGGGTGGAAGGATCATGGTTTAGGAAAGCCCTGATTCTCTAGTAAAATATTATTTAGGATGATGATCGTCATTGTCAATGAATAAGTCTCTTCTTTTGGGATGAAGTTAGGAATGTCTACTTTGGTGAATATAACTACTTAGATTTTGTTTTTAATTGCCTTGTTTAGAACCTTTGCTAAAATTATGTTTATTTTCTTGTGAAAAGTTTCTTAAGTTTTTGAAAAATGTTCCAAATAGCTTTTGCAACAATTATTATTGCAAAAATAAATATTATAAAGATATAGAAAAGTAGTGATTTCTGCTTAAAAAATTAGTTCAATGAAATTATAATATGTTTGAAACTATACCAAACATCCTTAGCTTAGGAATTCTTTACATATGATTTCAAAATACCTTCCAGGATATAAAACAATTGACATTTAAACAATGTCCCTGGTGTTATGGGTCTTCACACTTTGAAACAATCCACTTTTGCAAAATAAATAAATGTTTGGGCTATGCCAAGATTACGTGGGCCAAGCCAAAATAACATGGCTAAGCCAAAGAAACATGGTCCAAGCCAGAGAAACGTGGGTCAAGCCAAAGAAACATGGCCAAAGCTAGAGAAACATGGGCCAAGCCAGTCTTCTTAGGATAATACTTAGGATTTATTAGTAAACTTTCGTTAACACGTAAGTGTTAAAACCATTAGATAGCATGTTTAATGTTATTCGTCCGAATTCAATATATAGTTGAAGATAACAAAAATGACAGCCACTAAAGAGTGTGTTGGTCCTGTCATCTCAAACTATAATCAAATTAATCATGCACTCCAGGTGGAGTGTTCAAACTTAAATACTATGAAAGGTGAATACCTTTAAACCTTAAAATATATTTGAAATATCTTAAACTTAGAGAAGGGTCAATCCTCTAGTCTTTAACTGACATCTTGAGAAGTATTCTTTATAATACACTCAAGCCTCGGTGAGTGAAGGTGATAGTCAAGCTAACACCTCTTCGATGCTTAAGTCAATAATGGTAATATGAGAATAAATGAATGAAAATAAAAATGAGAATGAGTCAGGATAACAATAAGAATAAATTTTTACCTTCCATAGTAGCTAATTAGTATGCTTTCTTTCCATCTTCAAAATCAGTTAAGTATGGACCTTCCTATTTTGGTGCTAACTTTCCATCATTTAGTTTTGTAGTATTCTGGAATGTTTTACTTAACACCAAGTCACCTACTTAGAATCTTATTGTCCTTATATTCTTGTTGTAGGATCTCGCAATCCTTTGTTGATAGGCTGCTACCTTAACTTCGTATCATCCCTGAGTTCATCTACAATATCCAAATCATGAGACGAAACCTGACCATTGTTCTAATTGATTTGCAAACTTAGTCTTGCTATAGGGATAACCATATCAGTTAGGATTACTACTTATGTTCCAACTACTAAAGAGAATGGTGTTTAACCAGTTGCATTCTTAGATGTCATCCTATCAGTCCAAAGGACAAATGGCAGCTCTTCTGCCCGATTTTCCTTTCTTCTCCTTTAATCTTTTCATTAAGTGTTTTACTATAATTTTGTTTGAAAATTCCGCTTGACCCTTGGCTTGGGCACTAGAGTAGACGTAATCATCTTCATTCCCTAACATTCACAAAAGTTTGTTGTTATCTTGCTAATGAACTGGGACCTGTTGTCTCATATTATTTCAGCCGGGCTTCCAAACCTGATCAGGATATTTCTCTTGATAAATGACACAACTTTTGTGTTTATAACTTAAGCTAATGCCTCTGCCTCAATCTACTTGGAAAAGTAATCACTCATTACTAACAAAAGCACTTTTCCTCCTAGAGCCTTAGGCAATTTCCCAATGATATTCATTCCCCATTGAATGCGCAAGGTGAAAATATAAGATATAAAGAGTCAGTTGGTTGATGCAAGATATTTCTATGACTTTGGCATGCATCATATATTTAAGCATATACCATAGCATCCTTCCTCATGGTTGGCTAATAGGATCATGTCCTTAATTACCTTTGAGAATATTGATCTACCCCAGGCATGGTTTCCACACTTTCCTTCATGGATATCCTTAAACACTTTCGTAGCTTCGGGATCCTTCAAGCACCTTAAATATGGACCTACAAGAGACTTTTTATAAAGAATATTCTCAATTATGACAAAACAAGATACTTCAATCCTGAAAGCCATAGGATTTTCATTTTTTTGGATATCTCCATCTTATGTATATTTCTTGACTGGTTGGATTCATAATTTAGTATCTCGATCTATATGCATAAGTTTCATATATGATGTATTTAATATCTTTAGAATATTCTCATCACTAAGCTCACTATCTTCTATCGTTGGTTCCATGATATGAGTGATTGGGATTTTAATTCCCCCTGGTATCCTCATAGCAGATCCAAGATATGTTAAAGAATCAGCCTCTATTGAACTCAATAAGTTCATAAAAAGGATAATGCTTGGCATAATCAAACATAATGTGTTCTAGCATTCAAACAATCATTAACTAACATATTAGTATCATTAACATTCATAACTTACACTAATTAAGTTTAAATTTCTTTTTTAGGTTTGTAGATAAAAGGAATTTTGCTTAAGTGTCCACAGCGGATGACTAAGAGGATGCAGCGGATAAAGAACAAGTCTAAGTGCCCACAGTGGATGAACAACACACAGCGGAGGCCCATGTCCACAGCTGATGAACAGTCTATAGCGGATGTTCATCCACAGCGGATGTACATGCCACAGTGGACAACTACCAAAGCAAACACACAAGTGTTCACAGCGGACAACATCCAAGGCACAACAGACAAGTTGTTTAACTTCCACAGCGGATATCTTATCATCCACAGCGGACAGCTAATCATTTACAGCTGACGACTTATAGACTTAGGATTATAGGTAATTAGTTTTTACATAAGGGTATTTTTGTAACTATACATAGCTATTTGTATATGCTATAAATAGCAGTATACCCTAATCCTTTGTAAGCTTTTGAGCAATCAATCAAACAAGCATATTCTATTCATCTAAGCATTCAATTACTAGCAAACACACAATCATACACACACATATATATCATATCATTAATGATGGGTTTTCGCACTATGATTAACGAGTATTGATTCTATAACAACTTGTTGTTATATTTGAGAGATTGAAATCGATCCTTGGGGGAATTCATTGTTTTGTTCTTGCGTTCTAAGTTCAAAACCTAAATTCTATCAGGTGGTATCAGAGCTTTAGCTCAAGTCAATCATTGATTTTTGATCCTCTCAATCAATACAATTACATATATGGTTCATTATCTTCATATCATTCATTTTCAAGCTAAAAATCATCACAAAACTCTCTTCTACTCCAAACATTTAACAAATGCTTAAAACATGATTCATTAATCTGTTTTTATGCATTGTGTAGAAGTTTTTGTCTTGCTGAAGCTCTAAATAGCATTCATACACTGTTTTTCTAAACAGAATCATCTCAAAACCTTAAAAACCTCTTTGGTTCAAGGGTTTTTGATAGAACAGTAACCGATTACTATTTTATCAAGTTTTCATCAAACATTCATTGGTTTTAAACATTTTGAATCATTTTATGTGTTTAAAATCATCTTATTTAAGTATTTTCATACTTGAATCAAGTTCGTGTTCTTCAATCAATAAACTGATTGTTAATTTTTGTGAATAACATTTCAGCCGCAAACAAACCCTAGGATAAACCTTAGTGTTCATTCATGCACAACCTTCATAATCTATGGTGATTGTATTGGTTTCAGCATCAAAACAAAGAAGAAATATATTCTCTTTGAATTTCGAAAAAGTCACTTTTTGATCCAAAAAGTTACCATTTAAAACATATTATTTAGCTTTAGGGTTTTGACTTCTTGACTGACATCATTAAAGGAAATTGACAGATTGAGATTCCTTAAACGAAATATTCCTTTATTTTACCAAGAATTGACAGTGACATAACATAGGACATTAAATAATTTACAATTGAATTAATTAATTCCTTTATTAGTTAAAAATTAATCAAAAATGAAAAAAACTACAAACAAATCCAACTAACCTTAGGATAAAGCGAATTTAGCACCAAGCTAAATAATCAAACAAATTTGACTTAAACCATTAAGTTCAAAATTTAACAACCATGTCAGGAAAAATTTCAGGTTCAAACAGTGGTCTCAAACCACCCAGACTGAAGAACAAAGCAGACTTCAAACAATGGAAAATAATGTTCTGAAACTGGATTACTTTCCAAGACCCGAACCTATGGACATCCATAACTGAGGGCCATACATACCTGTGACTCTTGGTCCAGATTACAACATTCAGAAACCAGTAAGCTTGAAAAGTGTAGCTGGAGATGACCTCAAAAAGGTTAAAACAGAGATGAAGGCTTACAGCATTCTGTCAATGACTCTGTCATTTGAGATACTAACAAGAGTTGAAAACTTCAAAACAACACATGAACTGGGAAGGTGCTTCACAACATGTGTGAAGGAAGTGAGGAAATCAGGGAAATCAAGAAAGAAAAGTTGAGGACCCAGTATGAAACCTTCCATCATGTTCAAGGAGAGTCAATACCACAACAGCTTCACAGATTTGTTCAGCTGGTAAATGAGATGATTGATTATGGTCTCAAATACGAATCTATGGAGATCAACAAGAAATGTTGCATACTCTTCCAGAGAGCTGGACTCAATCAGTCTCTCTGATGAAAGCAACATTGGATCTAGAAGCATTATCATTAGAGGCACTAGTGGCCAAAGTAGAGGCATTAGAACTAGATGAGAAATCTAGAAACAACAACATAGTTAGACATGTGGAATCATACAAGTTCAAGGAAATACAACAAATAGACAGTGTATTCCTAACTTGCACTGGTGAAGAAGAAGAGGAGGACTTTCTTGATTCAAGTGAAACTTCATTCTTTTCTGCTCCTGAATCATCACAAAACAAACAAAAGTCCAAGAAGACTAGTGTTCATGCTTCTCATGAAGCAACACCTCAAAACAAACAACATCCACATGTTTCTAGCTCAAGCAAATAGCACCCAGCAAAGACTCAAAACATTCATAAATTTGAGAAACCTATAGATGCACTAACAATCATCTTGAAAAGTGAGGAGCAAAAGGCAACATTTTGCAGCCTTCTCCATAAGCTTTGAAGCCTACTTAGGGGCTAACCCCACACCATCGCAGTTCATCCAGCAAGACATGGATGAATTGCCTCCTGATATGGTTGAAGAAATGGATCTTCAATGGTAAATGGCAATGATAGCATACAGATCCAAGAAGTTCCTACAAAGGAACAGGAGGTTAAGTATGGATAAGAAAACTAAGATTGGTTTTGATAAAACAAAAGTGAGATGCTACAACTACCAACTCTATTGACACTTCTCTAGAGAATGTCAACAACCTAGAGTTGACATAAACAACTAACAAACACAAACCTCAAGTACCTATCACACAAACAGACAAATTCCACCTCCCATTAGTATTCCTGCTGCACCAACACCAGCACAAATCACACAGTAGAACCCTAATCAACACTTAAACTCATCTGCAATGATAATCAAACAAGATAGTGAGTGTGAATGGAGTATGTATGAGGCAGAGGTACAATCTCCCGACCATGCCTCATGGCAAACATTAAGGATAAAATTGTAGAAATTCCAAAAGAGGTAAGGGAGAATCTCTGTTCTCAAGCATGCATTGACAAAGTCATAAGATACAGAGAGCATGCAGATCAACTTTCTAAGAAAGTGATTGAAACAAACATTTTAAATGACAGCTTAAAATCAAAACAAAAACAATATGATCTTAAAATTCTGTCACTGAAAAATGATTTGGGCAAATTACTATCTGAAAAACTAACACTAGCAGCACAAGTTGAGCAACTCTCTGACTCTTTGACTAAGTCAAAAACATTACAAGCTGAATCTGACTTCAAATGTTTTATGTGAGCAATAAGAGAACTTCTTGCTTAACAAAGGGCATTCAAAGACCCTTCAGGTTTGGGATATAATAGGGTTAACCCACCTTATAATGATAACTATATCCCATTAACTGATTCAATGACCAACAAACAAGGTGAGTCTCTTGACCCACATGATAGAACAGATGACTCAAAACCATCATCATCATCATCTAAATCATCATTAATATCAAAAACACCTTTGATAAAAATTTTTAATAGCCAAGCACCACCACAAATAAAATCAACAGATTTTTATCAAGGAGAAAATAATGAGTTTGATATACATAAAATAGATGAAGATCTACTGTATGATGAGTCAGATTGACCAATTACTAAAAACTACAAAAGTTTCAAATGTGGTTGATACACCACCAAAACAACCAAAGCAGACACAAGTAATTGATATCTGCTCCGGTGGAAGAAAGGCTGAGTCTTCCACTATTTCTCCCAAAAGAGCAAGTATAGGGAAAGAAAAAGCCTCTATTCAGCCAAAACAAACAACAACAACTTTTGATATACCATTAAAGTCAATTTTAAAATCAAAAGTTTCAAACAAACAAAACACTACAAATTTATCATATTGCGAGTGGTGTGATCAATACACCCACACCACAGAAAAATGCCAATATGGTAAGTATTGTAAATACTATGATATGAACAATCATAGAACAGAATCATGTCATTTTCACAACTATTGTTCCATTTGTGAAAGAATCAATCACAGTACTACAAACTGCTTTTTCAACAAGAAAAACAAGAAGCAAAACAAATAATCTCAAGTTGAGAAATCAACTAAGAAACAAACAGTTGTTCCTAACAAGAACAAGGGAGGAGTACCACAACAAACTCCTCAAACAAAAGTTGTTTTAAAAAATGTGTAACACCCCGAATTTTATTTAAAAGAAGAGAAAAGAAAAGTATCTAGAGAGAAATGAATATGGACACAAAGCGGAGGGGCTAAAGTTGTAAAAAGGAAAAAACATATTATTTTAATAAGAATGGAGGTATGGCTGCCCATTTCAAAAGCAAAATCTGCTTTTTGCTCTCGGTTGAAGAAGAAGAAGAAGAGAGCTCTCGGTTTTAGAGAGAGAAAGAGGAAGAAGGAGCTGCAAAGGTAAGTTTCTTAAGTATATGTTCGGTTTTAACATAATTCATAGCATCTTGACCGAAGTTCTTGGTGTTCAGTGGTTGTTTTCGGGATTTTTAGTGCTGAAATCGTGGGGGAGCTTCAGACCCGAAGTGTTTTGCTTGAAGGTTGCTTCAGGTGAGTTTCTAGAACCCTTCTTTTATTGATTTTCAACTTCTTAGGGCTATTATGCATACCGAATAAACGTTTTAAAGAGTTAACCAAATGTTTGTGCAATTTGTACCAATGATGTTCTGTGATTTAAGTTTTGATGCTGTTTTGGTGGTTAGAACTGTTGTTAGTATGTTTTAAGGGCCTTAGAATGTTAGATCTGTGTTTGGGTAGTGTTAGAAAGGATTCGGGTGTTCATGGCAGTTTAGAAATGTTTAGAAAGTTCCCATGCGCCCAACTTATCTCATGCGCCTAACTGTCCTCATGCGCCCAAGGTCATGCGCCCAAATAGTGGACATGCGCCTGAATAGTAGTTCATGTGCCCAGAATAAGTGTTGGTGCGCCTATGTTAGCCATGCGCCCAAATAGTGCCCATGCGCCCAGAGTTTCTCATGTGCCTAAGTGTTGATGCATCTAAGCAGGGCTCATGCGCCTGCATAGTGGTAATATTCCTAAGCAGGGCTCATGCGCCTGAAATGTTTAATTATGCTTCATCTTGGACTTAGGGTTTTCTGAGGGTTTTAAGAGGTTGATGTTTAAGATAGGTCCCGTTATGTTATGTTGGCTTATGCTTGATGTATGCATGATGATGTGATGAGGTTGATGTGTGTGTGTGTTGTGTGTTATCTTTCTTTGTTAAATGGTTTTCAAAGCGTATGTATTTTGTTATATTACACGTTATGTATGATGTTATGACTTTATGTGGTATGATGTATGAATGTACGTACGTAAAGTATTATGTAACGAAGTGAAAGATAACGATAATGAAAAGTGGAACGTAACGAATGAATGAAGTCTTGCAAGCAATGAATGGAGGTGCACGACCATGGTGTCGTTAGCTCAACTGTGTGCGGTTTAGCTAACCCGAAGGATGCACACAAGGAGTCTGTCCTTGAGATAGACTCGATGGGAGTCTAATAATGAGTCAAAGGGGGTCTAATCCTTGAGGTTGACCCGAATGATGTCGTGATGCACGCCCCGGTACTGTGTCGGTCTTTGGACATGAGTCGGGGGTTTGTTTACAGGCCCCGACACAGTATCGGTCTTCGAACATGAGTCGAGGGTGTTACAAATAGAGACAGGGTCCTTGTCGCGTACCCCGGTACTGTGTCGGTCTTTGGACATGAGTCGGGGGTTTGTTTACAGGCCCAGGCACAGTATCAGTCCTTGGATATGAGTCGGGGGTATTGCATGAGACAGGATCTGATTAATGGTAAAAAATGTAATGAACTAACGAATGAACGATGATGAAGATAATAAATAATAATATCAATGTGTACGTATAATGTGTTATCCCGTACGATTGTGAAGGTTATAATTTAACAAAAGTAAGTATTTTATTTATAAAACTAGAACTCACTCAGCGTCGCTGAATTTTTGTATGCATGATAGTTGGCAGGTATTTTGTTGATGCTGAGGAGTTGCAGTCATGGATGCATATGCTACTGGGGACGTTTTGAGGCTGGCATCCACATTTTGTTATAATGTCATATTTTGAAATGTAACAATGATGTATTGTGATGGCATGTTTTTAATTACTAATCAAAGTTTTTATATTCCGCTGCAAAAGTAATGTATGTTCTAAATATTTTATGCAATGACGGTCCAGCTGTAAGTGTCCTTGGAACGGTGCCTTACAAGTTGGTATCAGAGCCAAAGTTTAAGAGAATTGGGTAAAAAAAAATTTCAAAAGAACCTAAACTTAAACTGAGAACGGGACGAAAGGAAAGGGATGCCAATCCTAGTAGCTACATGCCTACAGGTAAAAGTTTTATGTAAAAGTTTTATGTAAGGGTTTTATGTAAGTTAATGTTAACCGGTATTATGTGCGCATGTTATGTGGCTTGTGTGCTTTTGTGTAGATTTAGATACTGATGAAGTCAGGATAGGAAATGCTTGGGGAATAAAGGATAAAGTAAGTGGCTAATCATAACTAGCCATTGTGATTAGGGACTTACTATACTTGACATAACTCGAGCTATTACCATGATTGGCCGTGTTGGTGTTTGAATCTTGTAGTGTTCTAGATGGCTGGCGGTAGGTCTTCTGAGGCTTCACAAGGTGGAGGTCGGGGTGGACGTGGTGTTAGGCTGTGTGTCACGAGGAGCAGGGCCAAGACTGCTGAGACGGCTCCTGAAGAGCCAGAGCTTCGTCACAGGATGGTGAGGACGGGAGTGCTAATCTGAGAGCCTCAATGAAGGAGGCAGTAGCAGAGGAAGTCCATCAGGTCATGCAGATGATTCTGCCAACTATAGTGACTGAGGTCATTAGAGCTGTGAAGTAGGATGAGAAGAAGAAGAGTAAGAAGAGGAGGACCTCTAGATGAGGAGGTGAGGAAGGAGGTTCAAGGGGAAGGGAGCAGCCAGAGACTAATATGGTTATTTCCAGTGACAATGAGTAGGAGGAGGAAGCGGTTCCGGAGACTGCAAAGGGATGCAGCTATGGAGCATTCCAAAGGTGTAGGCTCCCTATGTTTGATGGAAATGGGAGTGCTGCTGTTGCACAACGTTAGGTGAGAGAGATGGAAGCGGTACTTGACATCAGCGAGTGCCATGAGGATCATAAGGTGAAGTTTGCTACCTACTCATTTATGGATTTAGCCTTATGCTGGTGGGACAACATTGTCCAGGATGAGAGTACCAGGGCAGTCTGGAGGATGAGGTGGAAGGAGCTGAAAAGGTTGGTAATTGAGGAGTTTTGCCCTCATAGAGAGCTTGACAAGGTCGAGAGGGAGTTCCTGCAGTTAGAGGTGGGAACGATGACTCACCAGCAGTACACCACGAAGTTCAACGAGATGGTAAGGCTGGTTCCAGATCAGGTGACGCCTGTGTCACAAAAGATCAAAAGGTATATTCAAGGTCTGCCAGCAGATATCCGCAGACATCTGATCGCTGCCCGGCCAGGTACGTTTAGGTCGATGGTCGACCTAGCAGGGAGACTGTATGACGAGCGAGAGGCGGTGGCTATAATGGATGAAGAGGAGGAGCGAGGTTATGATAAGAGTGGGAACGGAAGGCGGTATAATGATGATGGTGAATTTGTGGTTGGGGGTAAGACGATAAGGTTCGATGATCGGAAGTGGATAACTAAGAGGGAAGAGGTATGCAAGAAGTGTGGTAGAGGCCACGTGGGGGAGTGCAGGTGGGGATCGAACGTCTGCTTCCAGTGTGGAAGAGAGGGCCACAGGGCGAGGGATTGTCACATGGCTAAATGTTATGACTGTGGCGAGACTGGACATAGGAGCAGAGACTGCAAGAAGCCGAGGGCAGGAAGCTCCGGTACAAGGAAGTAGAGCAGAGGATGAAGGTCAGACCATTCGCTATGATCGGGAGGAGGCTAGAGTGGACTCTGACGTGACATCAGGTATGTTTCTGGTAATTTAAATTTATGCATCTATGCTTTAATTGTGGTGCTAGTAGTAGTTTCATTCCTACTGCCTTCTGTGATAAGTTTCACGTTAGGAGTAGGAAGATCGATGAGCTCTTCGATGTAGAAATTGCTACTGGTAAGTCCACTAGGATACCTGATGCCCTAGAGGATTGCGCGATAGAATTAAGAGAGCACATGTCTCCTGCTAGATTTTTTAGGACAGACGTAGGTGGATAGACGTACACCTTCGGATGAATTGGCTAGAGCCTATGAGCAAAACTCCGAGTGTCGCAAGAAGATGGTTTAATCTACCGCGCCCGATAAGAGTTCGGTGCCGACCTACGGTGATGGAGTAATGATGAGGGCTTCATCGTGGAGAGGGGGATCATCCGATTTAGAGAAACAAGGAAAGCTAATAACGAGTTATGTAGTGCCATTCTGAATTTTTGCTCAGGTAAGAGAAGTGGCATGTCGACTGGAGCTACCCGATATGTTAAGTGAAAGTCATCTGACGTTTCATGTATCTCATCTAAGAAAGCGCTCAATCGAAGAGGATATGATCGTGCACTAGAGAATACCGAGATGGACAAAGGATTCTACTACGAGAAGCAACTGGTGGTCGTTTATGATAGAAAGAAGAGAAGGGCTAAAGAGAATGGTGGTTCCACTTGTGCGAGTACAGTGGAGCCCAAAAGGGGACTAAGCCTACGTATAAGAACAAGAAAGAGGTGATACAACATCACCCGTAACTGTTCGAGAAGCGACAGGTTTCGGGGACGAAACCTATTTAAGGGGGGTGGACTTGTAACACCCCGAATTTTATTTAAAAGAAGAGAAAAGAAAAGTATCTATAGAGAAAGGAATATGGACACAAAGTGGAGGGGCTAAAGTTGTAAAAAGGACAAAATTTATTATTTTAATAAGAACGGAGGTATGGCCGCCCATTTCAAAAGCAAAATCTACTTTATGTTCTCGATTGAAGAAGAAGAAGAAGAGAGCTCTCGGTTTTTAGAGAGAGAAAGAGGAAGAAGGAGCTGCAAAGGTAAGTTTCTTATGTATATGTTCTGTTTTAATCGAATTCATAGCTTCTTGACCGAAGTTCTTGGTATTCAGTGGTTGTTTTCAAGATTTTTAGTGCTAAAATCGTGGGGGAGCTTCAGACCCGAAGTGTTTTGCTTGAAGGTTGCTTCAGGTGAGTTTCTAGAACCCCTCTTTTACTAATTTTCAACTACTTGGGTCTATTATGCATACCGAATAAATGTTTTAAAGAGTTAACCAAATGTTTCTGCAATTCGTTCGAATGATGTTCTGTGATTTAAGTTTTGATGCTGTTTTGGTGGTTAGAACTGTTGTTAGTATGTTTTAAGGGCCTTAGAATGTTAGATTTGTGTTTGGGTAGTGTTAGAAAGGTTTCGGGTGTTCATGGAAGTTTAGAAATGTTCAGAAAGTTCCCATGCACCCAACTTATCTCATGCACCTAACTGTCCTCATGCGCCCAAGGTCATGCGCCCAAATAGTTGACATGCACCTGAACAGTAGTTCATGCGCCCAGAATAAGTGTTGGTGCGCCTGTGTTGGTCATGTGCCCAAATAGTACCCATGCGCCCAGAGTTGCTCATTCGCCTAAGTGTTGATGCGCCTAAGCAGGGCTCATGCGCCTGCATAGTTGTAATGCACCCAGACCATTATACTTAGAATTTTTATGCTCATGCGCCTGAAATAATTAATTGTTCTTCATCTTGGACTTAGGGTTTTCTTAGGGTTTTAAGAGGTTGATGTTTGAGATAGGTCCTGTTGTGTTGTGTTGGCATATGCTTGATGTATGCATGATGATATGATGAGGTTGATGTGTGTGTGTGTGTGTGTGTGGTGTGTTATCTTTCTTTGTAAATGGTTTTCAAAGCATATGTATTATGTTATATTATACGTTATGTATGATGTTATGACTTTACGTGGTATGATATATGAATGTGCGTACGTAAAGTATTATGTAACGAAGTGAAAGATAACGATAATGAAAAGTGGAACGTAACAAATGAATGAAGTCTTGCAAGCAATGAATGGAGGTGCACGACCATGTTGTCGTTAGCTCAACTATGTGCGGTTTAGCTAACCCGAAGGATGCACATAGGGAGTCTATCCTTGAGATAGACTCGATGGGAGTCTAATAATGATTAGAAGGGGATCTAATCCTTGAGGTTGACCCGAATGATGTCGTGATGCACACCCCAGTACTGTGTCAGTCTTCGGACATGAGTCGGGGGTTTGTTTACAGGCCCCGGCACAGTATCGGTCTTCGGACATGAGTCGGGGTTGTTGCAAATAGAGACATTAGCACTCAAAGAAGAAGAGCTCAAAGCACTTCTCCCGATAAAGCTAAAAACATACAAAGGAAATCTAGTGTACCTAGAATCCCTAAGCCGGCAGACAATGCTACATTAGAAGAAATTTGCGTTATGGGAAAAGACGGAAAACCCAAGACGATCTTGGCTTAGGTTGCACCCTCTAACTAATTTCTTTATCTATGCAGGGACATCAAAGAATGCCTGACAACATTTGGTATGTTGACAGTGGTTACTCCCTAAATATGGCTGGCAATTGTTCTCTCCTTTGATATTTGAAAAAGCAAACAAGGAGGAAATGTAGCTTTTGGAGGTGACAAGATAGGTGGAAAGATAACTGGTGAAGGAACATTATCTAATGGGTTGATCAGCTTTGAAAATGTCAATACTGCTCCAACCTCCAGTATAATCTTCTCAGTGTATCCCAAATTTGTGATAAATGATATGCCACCCTATTTGACTCCAACAATTGCTAAATCCTCAAGACGGGTTTTTAAATACCTAAAGATTGTATCCTTTTGAAACCACCCCATAAAAACAACACATACATTGTTAATATGAACAATGTTTTAGCATCAACCCCTGAAACATGTTTACTATCAATAGCATTAGAAGATGTTTCCCAATTGTGGCATAGACATTTGGAACACTAAAATTTTAACAAAATGAATAAACTAGTAAAGGTGACATAGTAATAGGTTTATCACAAAAAGAATTCTTCTGTACAGACCGCTGCACTGCATGTTTGAAAGGAAAATAACACAAAGTGTCTCATAAGTCAAAATTGGTAAACTCTAACAACACACCACTCAAATTGCTTCACATGGACCTTTTTGGCCCTATAAACATCCTAAGCATAGGAAAGAAGCAATACTGTCTTGTAATTGTAGATGATTACTCAAGATTCACCTGGGTTTTCTTTCGATTACACAAGTTAAAAACAGCAGAATTCATCAAATCATTTATCACTAAAATTGAAAATCAATTGGACCTTAAAGTAAAAACTTTAAGAAGTGTTAATGGTACTGAATTTTAGAATGACATTATTTCTTATTTTATACAGAGAAAGGAATAAGTCATCAATTCAGTGTAGCAAGGACTCCTCAGCAGAATGGACTTGCTGAACGAAGAAACAGAACATTAATATATGCTAGCTGACTCTCTATTACTTATATCCTTTTGGGCTGAAGCAATCAACACAGCTTGCTACATTCAAACTAGAACATTAATAATTACAGAACATTCCAAAACTCCATATGAATTAATATTTAAAAGAAAACCTTTCATTGGATTTCTTAAAGCATTTGGATGTTCTGTATCAATATTAAACACCAAAAAACATTTGTCTAAGTTTCCTCCAAAAGTAGATGATGGATTTTTTGTTGGATACTCCAGAAGCTCAAAAGCTTATAGAGGATACAATCAACGACTGAACATAGTGGAAGAAATAAAAGATGTTGTTTTTAATGAGCATTCTTTCACTAAGAAAGTCATTGGATCAAACTGGTTGTTTGATATTGACTTACTAACGAAATTGTTTGACATATCTTACTTTGATGTTTCAGGTACCAAGGATGTCATTGAATATCCAATGGTTCCTCCACCAACCATTGATGTTCTTTTAACTGTTGATCCTCCAAGGAGAACAAACATTACTCCTTCCAGTACCACAATTACAACTCCTCCAGATCAAACAAACACATCAAGAGGAACATTACCAAACACACCATCATCATCAACTCCAGTGACCACTCAACAACAAGCTTCAGTTGACCCTCAACCAAGCAAAAAAAAACACAGTCACATCATCCAAACACAGTTGAAGAAGATGATGACTATCATTCATTACCTGATACCCATCATGATGATGAAATATTATATTTCCTTCATGATCCACCACAAACGCTCAATGAACCCATACAGCTAGATAATCCAACAACATCAAATACCCTTGCTGACCTATCAACACCTGACTAACCAATCACTAATCTTGATTCAACTATCCCTATTGATCAGATTGAAACCACCAGAGCTCATAGATATCATCCTTTAAAGAATATCATAGGTGATCTCAATGTTAGAACGACATGCAATCAATCTGATAAAGCAAACATTTGCTTGTTCTCTTGCTTTCTATCTTTAATTGTACCTAAAAACATCACAGAAGCACTCAAAGATAACAGTTGGATAGAAGCAATGCAACAAGAATTACAGCAATTTTGGAAGCAAGAGGTATGGCAGTTAGTTGACCTCTTAGAAGGTCACTATGCCATTGGCACAAGATGGATGTTCAGAAACAAAGCAAATGATAGAGGGATTGTCATTAGAAACAAAGCATGGCTCATTGCCCAGGGATACACTCAAGAGGAAGGCATTGATTATGATGATGTCTTTGCTCCAGTAGCTAGACTAGAAGCCATTTGAGTGTTCCTTGCATATACCTTATCCAAGAACTTCACCGTCTTCTAAATAGATGTGAAATGTAAATTCCTTTATGGAAAGATAGATGAAGAGGTATATGTTGCTCAACCACCAGGGTTTGAAGACCTCGAATTCCCTCACAGTGTCTACAAATAAGATAAAGCTCTATACTGTCTTCATCAAGCTCCTAAGAAGTGGTATGAAACTTTATCTAAGTTTTTACTATAGAATGGGTATGCCAAAGGAAAAATTGATCAAACATTGTTCTTAAAGAGAAAAGAACAAGTCGTGTTAGTTGTACAAGTCTACGTGGATGACATCATATTTGGCTCCACAAACATACAACATTGCAGAGAGTTTGAGACTCTTATGCAATCAAAATTCCAAATGAGCTCAATAGGAGAACTTACCTTCTTCCTTGGTCTTCAAGTTTAACAATTTTCTGAAGGAATTTTTATCAATCAAAGAATGTATGTGAATCAAATCTTGAAGAAATACAACATGTCTTATTGCACATCCAGCAAACACCATTTTCAACTGGATTGAAGTTTGGCCCTGGTCCAGAAGGAATATCAGTTGATCAGAAGCTTTACAGAACTATGATAGGCTCTCTGATGTACCTAACTACAAGCAGACCAGACAGCATGTATGCAGTTTGCATGTGTGCCGAATACCAAGCGGACCCAAAACAATCACACATAAATGTTGTAAAGAGAATTTTTAGATACTTAAAAGGCAAACTAGCACTTGGCCTATGGTATCCCAAAGATGGAGATTTCTCTTTATTTTCATACACTGACAGTGATTATGGTGGATGCAACAATAATAGAAAATCCATAACAAGAGGATGTTAGTTTCTTGGATCAAGATTGATCTCCTGGCAGTGCAAGAAACAAACAAATGTCTCTGTGTCAATAGCTAAAGCAAAATATATAGTTGCTTCTGCATGCTAATCTCAAGTGCTTTGGATTCAAAACCAAATGCTTGATTATGGCTTTAATTTTCTTAAAACACCCATGCGCATTGACAATTTTACTGCCATGTTCATCACTGACAATCATGTTCAACATTCAAAAATAAAGTATATAAATATCAGATATCACTTTCTGAAAGATTGCTCAGAGAAGGGTCTGATAAAGTTGATCAAGGTCCACACCGACAATCAATTGGCTGACCTGTTTACTAAACCATTTGATTTAAGACGATCTGAATTTCTAGTTTAGTCACTTGGTATGATCAACTATGAACCAACAAGTAATGTTTTCAAAATATTAATTTCAAACAAGCTTGATTTTGTCAAATTCCAAGTTTAACATCAAACATACATCTTTCCAAAATCAAGAAATCAATCAAACATTCATGTTTTCCAATTAACAAACATTTTGAATCACATAAACTACTCATGAGAAATGATAGTACACTAGATTACTTCTTCACTTGAGTCATTTTCCCCTAATAAAGACTGATAATACTTTGTTTAATGTGTGGATAGGCTCATCTTGGGACACCTAACATCACATACAATAGTGAGGAACTAAATTTTCATGATTGTGTGGTCAACAGCACACATCTTGGTTTATGGTGAGTATTGGTCTATCCAATATAGATAGCTTGTAAAGCAACTCATATACACCAAGTGAAACAGATTATAAATTGCTCAATCATACAAGTGTCTCCTTTGTTATGATTTTCATAGACCTAGAGTACACTAAGGCATTCTTTGTTGTGTTGAGCATAGACCTGAATGACCTACATCATGATCCAAAAAGATTCCTAATAAGAAACACATCCATCTTGGATGAATAATCAATAAAGTCTTATAGACTACATTCCGTACGAATGAATCAAAAGAATCCCAAAGAGGATCACCTTCCAAAGTGAAGTGAAAAGAATCCCAATATGGATCAAACAATATGGATCAAATTAAGCATTTATACTCCTAAGTAACTAGGTCATAAGTATTGAAAGTACTTTCTAGCATATCTTGAGGAGGGTTGATCTTAACATACAATCAGATATGGGGTACATATAAATCATTTTAATACACCCTAAACATGATAATCACTCACTGTTTCAATCAATCATTAATACCATGCATGAGTTTAAATGGATCACAATATATGCAATTAACATTGTATTAGTCTATGTCTATTCTCAAAATCATCAAATCAACTCAATGAGGATTTAAGACTAGTATGTTCTCATTTTATGTGGAAATGATTCATGTCCAAGCATGAAAATCATCCATTTCTTAGTTAGATAAATTGCTATCTTTCTTAATGTTTATCATGCAAACAATCAAATTGGACTTTGATAATTTCCATTAATACAAGTTTAATTTTTTTGTCATTTTATAAAAAGTTTTTATAAATATGCAAAAATTTTGTGGGAGAAAAATGAATATGAAAATATCAAAGGCAGCAGAATATGTGCATAATCATACAATTTAAAATTTGAAATTTTAAATTTTGAGTTTTAAATAAAGCCAAGTCAAGCTAGCACTCAAACACAGCAGTTTGACATAAAAATATGCACAATATTGCTTGTGAGTGATATTTTATTATCCATATATTAATCATTTAAAATTATAAAATTTTAACAAGCATTCAAATTTCGAAACATTCCATTTCAAAATTATTTTAAGCAAAAACAAGAAAAATTCAAGTCTCTACAGTGTATGTATTAATTTACATAGCTGATGAGCAAAATTTTCAAAACAAACAAATATTTTGAAATTTTGACAACTGTGGACACAGCGGACATACAAAGATACATCCGCTGTAGCTACAGTTAATCAATAATCATGCAAAATACACTAAGTGTATATAACGGACAAACAAACATGCATCCATTATGCATCATTGAACATACAAGTGTTCATGGCGCATGATGTTAGTAAAGCGTCCGCTGTGAATACAGTGATATTCCACAGTGCATGACTATCTTTGTCATCTGTTATTGAAACAGTACAAGTGTACAAAGCGTATGTACACTGGTAAGCATACGTTGTACACTATCATACAAGCATTCACAGTGCATGACAATAACTCATCTTGTGTGAATATCTCATGAACAAAAAAAGTGTACATAGCGCATGACCAATTTGTCATCCACTGTAAACAACCAAACAACTAATCAGTATACACACCGCATGAACAAGTGTTCATCCTCTTTGTGAACAGTGAAGTTATTTCACAAGTGTGCACAGTGCATGACCAAATAGTCATCCACTGTATACACAGTCAAACAAACATTCAAGGGTCCACAGCGTATAACTAATTATGTTGTACAGCAGACGCACTGTACCCACAGCGTATGTGTAACTCACAACGGATGACTTAAACTTAAATTTTAAGTTTTAAACTATTTACATAGTGCAGATACACATTGTATACACAGCAGACATTCATTTTGTCTGTTTTATATATAGACCAACACTTATCAATTTTTCATTCATCACGAGTGTGAGAGAAAAAAAATCAGAATTCTAAAACGTTACAACAGTGCAATAAACCCTTAAACCCCTTATCAATCAAAACGCAATATCTGTTTGATTTCACCACTGATTTTCGATTAAATAGGTATAACAACATGCTTCTAATCTTCAAACAATCATCAAAACATGCGGTTCTTTGATTTTGATTCATACATTGTTAAACCCTAAGTCGATACATGAATCAAGAAAAAACATGAATCATTTGATGTTTTAAATGAAATCAAATGTTGAATATATGTTAGATGATCCTAGTCGCATGTATTAGGACTATTAATTTGAAGAATTTTTATTAAATGTTCATCGGGTTTATGAACAGTCATGATGTTCATGCCGAAATCATTAAAAAAATTTATTTTTGATCATTGAAAATGTTCAAAAATGACTTGAAATATGTTCAAAAGTCAGTTATAAACATGTAAAATCAGTTAAAATTGGCATAACATTGATCACCACAAAATTAAATACATATACATTGAATGTGCATTAAATGGTAGTTTTGACTTTAAAAGTCAAACTAAAATTCATAAGTTGAAAATTGTTATGAACAAAAATTAGTATATGATTTGAACAAACAAACTCATTGTTATGAATCAAACATAATCCAAATCAATTTGGATCAAAACAACTTGAAATCAACAAGAATTTCATGATCAAAAATTGACCAAAATTTGACTTTTGAAAGGTCAAACTGATTCAAATTGGTAATGTTAAACAAACATACACTTTGACAAACTCATTGTGTTAAACATACATGGTTCATCATTTCATAACAATTGCAACTATCCAGTGAACACTTAATCAATATTTCTTCATATTAAACATCATACATTATAGAGACATCATACAAGTCACTAACATACTTTTCTTCATTGCAGATAGTTTGTCAGAGATCATAATCTTTATGCATTCCTCAATACTGATGCACCTAAGGCTGAGAATTACAAAGACATCATACAAGCTATTAGATAGACAAGGTTTGTTCATACTATGATAGCAAGACCAGAGATCTATGAAGATCATATTGTCCAATTTTAGACTCATGCACATCTGAGGGAGATGAATGATCAATAAGTCGTAGTGTCCAATGCGCATGATCATCAGATTATCATATCAGAAGAAGTGATAAGGAGAGTATTACAGCTTGGTAATGAAGATGCTGAAGGTCCAGTTGAATTTGATGAGAACTATGTTTTCCATGTATTCAGACAGATAGGATATACTGGTATCATTGAGAGAAAGCAGATCAAGAAGTCTTACATGCGTGCATAGTTTTGATTCCCAATCCATACATATCAGAAGACAATGAACAATAGGAAGACTGGCTGGGATGCCACTTCACTGAGGAGTTCTTCTGCTATTGCTAGTATTATAGCAAGGAGACCCTTCAACTTTACTGCTCAAAGTACTGAATGGGATGATATACAACTTGACAGAATTGAGGAATAAGTTTCAGATGTATCCAAGATTCCTCCAAATGATCATTGATGATCTATTGTCACACTCCCGCTTATAGCGGAAACACGAGGATGTAACAGACGGGATCGTCATAACACATTGATCATTAATAGAGATGCATTAAGTGAGAAAAACCAATGTGTTATGACGTCACCCGACACAAACGGAGACTTGTGTCGCAGTTAGTCAATTCCATGACATAACATAAATAAATAGTAAAAATGAAATTTAAATCCCACAACCCGGGAACAAGTAAACAAAAACATGATCAACAATTATAATTCCCAAATGAAACATAATGTTAAAAACACTATAGCAAATCTCTAAATGCATTTCTTATGGTGACCACTAAGGCAACATCCCTAGCTATCCATGATGGTTGTTACCTGAAAAGATATGCTTAGTGAGTTCGTAGGTTTAAAATAATAAACAAAACTTAATGTTGTGTAATAGTTTGGTAGGACATAAGTGCATACAGTTATGAACAGCAATATCACATGTAAACATGAGCCTCACAACTAAACCTATGACGTACAATAGATCTTGTCAGAACATATTCACCCTAGGGCCCGTCCGTGGTCACTGTTAGTCCCAACTAGTATACTAACAAACAAGGGCGAGGGTGTCAACCCAATAGTACTATCAATACCTGTCCGTCGGCGCCAACACCGGAGTTAAAAAGTTGTGAATAAAGAACCACACAGATAACTTATGCATGTACTAGATATTAACTTACCAACAGTAAATACAATAGTCCCAAAATGTTATTAAGTTAACAGTATAAAAAGGGTGAGCATACTTTTCCCCCTAAGTTTTATAAATAGTTTAAATGAAAACGGTGCCGCGAAACTCACCTTGAAATAAGACGAAATAAGGTGAACAAAAAGACTTTAAAGAATGAGAGCAACGAAAGATCAACCATCTATAATTAATGGTAATAAAATCTTAAAACACGCCCAATGAGAATAGATACATTCGGTCGGTTTCGGGTCGGATTGGGTTTGACTCGCGACACGCACACATCATATGTATACTTCAATAATAATAATAATAATCATAATCATAATATTATATAATAATAATATTAATAATAATAACAAGTAAAACAAAACACAAAGAAAAAGAAAAAGAAAAACACACCCATACACACAAACACCACACAGTCACACACACACATAACACCACACACATTCTTGCACATACACACACATATGTATATATACCTACGGGCAACACACATATATATACATACATTCGAAACACACACACACACACATATATATATATATATATATATATATATATATATATATATATATATATATATGCATACAATCAACACACACATATATATGCATACAATTGACACACACACATATATATGTATACAAACTAACACACAAGACATACATACACACCGTGGCGGAAACGTGCACCCGAACAGCAGCATTGCACCACAACATCGCAGCCCACCCTATATCATCCTGCCACAACCGAATACTTGATCGGCGCACGCACAACACCCGAACCATGACGAAACGAATAACCTGTAATGCTACTAGAAAATAATCAAACAAAAGAAGGCGAAACAGAACGAAACGTACTTGCGGTTAACGCCGGCTTGACGGTGTACGACGGTGGCTGCTCGATCGGAAGTTGTCAAAACGTGCACAAGGCTGTGAACGGTGGTGGTCACGACGGTTTGGGGAGGAGCGATTAGGGTTTGACCATGAGTTTAAAATATATATATATATATATATATATATATATATATATATATATATATATATATATATATATATATATATATATATATATATATGATAATCACATTTACCTTTAGAATCCTTAACTTTCATTTAATTAATCCCTTAAGTTTAGTTAAATTACAATTTAAACCCTAAAATTATTAATAGTAATAATAATAATAATAATAATAATAATAATAATAATAATAATAATAATAAGAATAATAATAATAATAATATTAATAATAATAATAATATTATTATTATTATTATTATTATATTATTATTATTATTATTATTATTATTATTATTATTATTATTAATGATAATAATTATAATAAAAAAATGTTAATTATGCTACTAATGGTTAACATCAATATTATTATTATTTACATAATATTTATCAAATTTATCATATTATAACATTAGGTTTAACACGCGAGACGAATAAGACAAAATTCGGGATCGGAACGAATTAATTACGGAAAATATATAATACACAAAGAGAGTTAACGAGCTTCGCGTTAATTAACGGACCTGATAGTGACGGATGTCACATCTACTCCCTAACATCCCAAGAGAAGGTGCTATCTTTCATCCTGTTCATTTGAATGAACATGTATTCAACAGGATCAAGTCCGGCTTGTATCAAGGAGATGAAGTGCCTGTTCCTCCACACATGATAGACCATGACTTACCTGTCCCTGAAGTGTTCATGAGGATTCCAGGTCAGGAAAAAACAAACATGATGTTTCAGAACATTATTCATCAAGCTCCTATCATCCAACTTGCACCCATCATACATGAAGAAGAACAAGTTGATCCTATACCAGAACCAATCATTCAACAAGAACAAGCACCAAAAGATATGGAAGAACAAGAACAGCTTCATGTTGAACATCACTTGCCTTCTCCACCTCAGGGCCATTAGATCAACAAACACTATCATCTCTTTTAAGAGATAATGATGCATCATTAGCAAATCAAGCAACTCAACAAGAAGAGGTTGGAACATCATCAATGGATGAACCTAAACAAGAAGAACAAAGTGTTCATGATGAGCAAATTGAAGAAGAAGAACAAGGAAGTGATATTCCTACTGAGGAAGACATTAAGTACTCAAAAGTGTTACTATTTACTGAGTACAACAAGATGATAGAAAAATCAAACAACATAGCAAGAAAATTGAAAGAAAAGCTAAAAAGCAAAGATGAAGAGATTGAGAAACTAACAGCTGACCAAAAGGCTCAGAAGTTGATTGTTCCGTTTCTAGAACAACAACTTAAACAATCAAAGGAAGAATTAAAGGTGAAAGACCAAGATCTTAGCAGTGCAAGGCTTGATATTGCATTTTTGACTAAACAGACAGATACTAAATGTGACATCCGTCACTCTCAAGCTCGTTAATTAACATGAAGCTCGTTATTTCTCTTTAATATTAATATAACTAATACGTCTTCGAATCTGTTTCGTTATCGTTAGCTAAGCCACGTTGAATCCTTACATTATAAGATAGTAGAAATAAAATAAGATTTACATATAGTTATATATCTTATAATGTTATTATGTTAAAATTATCATAATAATTGTTGTTGTATAAAAACTTACATTAATATTATTACTACTAGTATTACAACCAATATTACAATTAATATTATTATTATTATTATTAATATTATTATTATTATTATTATTATTAATATTATTATTATTATTATTATTATTATTATTATTATTATTATTATTATTATTATTATTATTATTATTATTATCAATTAAATATATATTGTATTATTCTCATAGAAATCTATCAAACTGCGCTCTCGACGCGGCGAACCTTGAACACACCAATATTATATTGCGTTACGTCGTTACCCGTATATAAAATTTGTTTGAGTTGGTCGTTAGAGTTTACGTTAATAGTTCAGGGGTTAAAGTGTCTTTTGATTAAAGTTCAAGGAATTAATTCATTAGTAATTCAGGGACTAAAACACAATTATGGAAATTATACATATATTAGTATACCTCCACGGCCAAAGAAGGAAAACCCTACCTGCAACCCCTTTACCGTCGCGACCATATCCGGCAACCTCCGCCGTTGTGCAACCGCGTTGTGAAACGTCACCGATCGTCGTCGTCTCTCCACATCGTATTATCGTTGGTAAGCGTCTCGTTATCGTTTCCTTTCATTACATTATATTATCGTTTTGGTCCGGTTCGGGTTAGCCGATCGTGAGTGTGTTTGTATATATATGTATGTATCACTTGTATGTATATATGCTATTAGTATGTATGTTGATGTGTTTGTGTATATATATGTATGTATCAATTATATGTATATACGATGTTTGTAGGTATTTTGATGTGCTTGTATGTAAAGATAGAATGTGTATATATGTGGTTGTATGTATATATGGTGCACATTTATGTATGATTGTATATATTATATTTTATGGGTTGTTGAGAGCAAACACAGCAGCCCACGGCTGCTGTGTACGTGAGTATGTGTGTGGTAATATATAAAATATGTGTGTGTGGGTTAATACATAAAATGTGTTTGTGTGGGTTAATATGTCAAGTGTGTGTAGAGTATGTATTATATGTATGGTATGTGTTTGTATGAAATCATAGATGTATGTGGTGTGACCATGAGTGTGCATGTATAGGTGTGATGATTATAATAAATAAGTACATGATATATATATATATATATATATATATATATATATATATATATATATATATGTATATATGTAAATTACCTGGGTGCATCGACCCGAGTATATAATAATATGTATATATAATTGTGTGTGAGTATGGGGTGAAAATAAGTATAAAAATATCATCACGGTGTAAAACGGTTATAAACTAAATATATATATATATGTATATATTGATGAGCTCAAAATGGATCGATCTGTGATGATATATGAACACAATTCAATCTAAAACACACAAGTATTCAATTCAACACAAGCAAATCAACAAAAATTCATAGAGTTTTCATTGATTAGCATATAGAAGAATACAAAGTGTAGGAAACAGTTACAATACGTCTAAATCTCTCTCTCATCCCCCTACACAATACATATCTATGCTATATATACTAATCAAGAAAACAAAGGAACATATTTACATAAAAAGTCCCTATACTATGACAAAAACTATACAAGACACAAAAAGACAAATGTTAATCTTCCAAGAAGCATCTACAATACTCCCCCTAAGATTCACATGGTCTTCGGTCTTCAACATATCTTCAGTCTTCAAAATTTTTTTCTTCATCTTTATCTTCATTCTTTGATCTTCTGTCTTCAGTCTCCTCTCTTAATCTCCAGCTTGATCTTCAGTCTTCATGCTCCAGAGAAATCCTCCGGTTCTTTTTTGATTGTAAAAACTGGTTTCTCTTTGTATTGCTCCTGCTCCCTTAATGCTTTTGCAATAGCTGCTTTGAATTTTTCAGCAAGAATGCCTTGTTCTGGCTTTGCTTCATTTGTTTTAATCTCCATGTTGTTCATCAATTCCAGTGTTTGCTTTGACAGACCTGCTATATTAACATTTGCATAGCATTCGATTGGGTTAGAATTGTCTTTACAATGAATTTCCAATACACCTTTACTAGAAATCCTCATGAACTCAATATTCTTTATGTTTTTCTTCACAATGTTTGAATAAGCTAAGGCTTTCCTCAATGAAATTCGTTCCACAGTTGCGTTCATCACTTTGATTATTGACATAAAATACTTCTTATCGATTTCTACTGTTTCAGGAACTACTTTCTCAAACTTTTGAATGGACAGAAACGAGATATAACTGGGATGTAAAAGTTTAAGCTCAAAAACACCAAACAATGATATCATATCTTTATCCAAATCTTCTAAGTTTCTTACCAACTTCAATTCAAAAGTATCACAATTATAAAAATATCTTAAAATTGGTTTTGACTTTTGAGTCCCTTCAATCACCTTTAATCCCGGATTTGTAACTTTCTCGAAATACTGATCACTGAAAGCATCGAGAAATTTTTCTTCACCAACTTCTTTTTCAACACCTTTCTTCTTTTCCTTTAAAGAATGAAAGTATTCTTTGTCTTCTTGGTCACATCTTGTTTTCAGAAAATAACTCATACGAGAAATACCTCTGTTGAGTAATTGTACAAACATTTCACCCCTCTTGGCTTTTGTTGGGTTTATCAATGGAAGTTTGTTCAATTCTTTCAAATGGAAGTTTCTTTAAAGAATGAAAGTATTCTTGCACAAACAGGGTCGAAATCAAGTTTATATCATCATTCAAGCATCAATTTCAGTTCATTTTATCATTTCAATCAACATTTTACAGATTTATACACAATCTAGGTTTTCGAAAACCCGAATATGTTCAAAACGCCCAAATCAAATCAACCTGTTTATTAAAGATATCAGTGATTTTGATCACAAACTTACACTTAGAATCAAGAAATATGACTTTCGAATGCAAGTGCAACACAGAAATCAATCGAAATGAGAAACCAGTGTTTATCGAGAGAACAGGGTTTTGAGAATATAGTGTTCAGGGGAAATTTTGTGAATGAAATGTAAAATCACAAAGTGTTGTTTATATACTAAGTGAAAAATTTTAGGCGCATGAGCACTGTTTGTGCACATGGGCTTAGACGCATGAGCACTGTTCAGACGCATAAGCACTGTGTATGCACTTTTGCACTATTCAGGAGCATGTACTTAGCTGAAACGCCCAACACTTGACACGATTTCTATACTTGGAAGCATGGGAACTGTTCAGGCGTATGGGAATGTTAAAACGCCCAACACAACCACATTTTCAGACTCAACTGTTTAGGCGCATGAGTGTGTCTAAAACGCCCAACACTTGTACAAATCTAAAAAATCATCATGCTCCTCGTCTTTGACTTTTGACCACTGTTTAGGCGCATGAGATTACTTCCATGTGTCTAACACTTGTAATTTTCCAGATCTTCCACCTCTACACTGTTTAGACATATTAGCACTGTTCACATACTAATATTTAAACAATTTATCAAATTTTGACATTAATTAGTCAAATTTTGACTTTTCATCCAAAAGTCAACTTTTGACTTTTCATCCAAAAATTTCACAATGTACCCTCAATTTCGAACTTTTTGCATTTCAATTTTTTTATTTTTTATTTTGAATTTTTAATTTTTATATTTTGACAATTTTTATTTTTTATGTTTTCAAATAATTTCCCGTCATTTTAGTCTCTAATTTTAACAAAAAATCTCATTTAACTTTTGCAAGAAGCTTTTTCATTTAAAATATTTTTCAGGTTCATTTTTACATTATGTCAAACACACACAGTCTTGAACATTTTAGCTTCATCCTTTCTATCCAAAATACTAAATTTTGATTTTTCATATCTTAAAATTTGAAAAACAATTTTCTTAGACACTTTTCCTTTTAACTCTTTTTACTCCCCTTAAACTTTTAAGTTTAACAAAACTTAGAAGTTTCTTGAATTTGTCACATGAAGATCACACAAATCATTGTTAATATGCCTGCACACAGAAAACATACAAAAATCAAAATTAAAGCAGAATAAAAATCTAATATTTACAAATGAATCAATGTCTGCAGTGAGATCATATTAGATAAGATTAGCACATTGAAATAAAAAAAACTGATGGATAGTCATAGACAATGAATAAATCTTGATCAAGTGTGTTCCAGGTCAGTATTGCTACAGCAAAGGAGACACGAGATCTAAGGACAGAAAATGAGTGCATTTAGCAAGATATTCAGCACACTTACTTTTTCAATTCTTGGATTACAATTAGATATGACATTATGCAGTCACACTTAGACTTAGAGAGGTTAATTCTCATAAAGATATGCAAGAAGTCACTGTTCTCAACTTGTTAACCTGACATATACTATAACCAGATCTCATTTGGTGTTTGTGCACATTGGCATCTTGTTGCATCAGAGAGAATATCCAGGTCTGTAATCACTTACAACAAAGGATATCTCATCACTTCAGGTCTATGATGACTCATAACAGAGAAGTGTTAGATGCTTTAAATAATTAGAGCTCAATGGTTATTCATATCACCATCAGAAGTGAGATTATGTCTTAATAAGCAATCAATTTGAGAAATCAACACTACTCATTAGTGCTAAGATAGACATACATGAATGCATGAGTGATTTAGTTTAATCACAAGAATTTACTTTTTCAGACTAATTTCATGAACTTACTTGCACATCATATCTAATCATGTCAGACTTTAGTCGAAAGCGAAGTATGCAACTGATCATACTAATGTACTATCATTTCTCACATATTGCAAAACAAATTCATTCCTATATAATTATTAAGGAACGACACTATTTTTGTGATTTTTGGTTTTATATTTTTATCTTTTTTTTTCAATTTTCTATTTTTGTATTTGGTTTTTGTTTTTATAAAGAAAAAAAAATATGCACACACAAAATACATCAAACAATTAACTTTGACAGGTTCTCTTGCTATGTCTAATTCAGATAAGGGAGGGTTCTGATCATATTTAGACTCAATTAACTGAAATACTCAAAAACCAGTTTCTACATGTGGTTAATAAGACCAATTGACTCTACCAAATACTCAAACCATCCTGGTAAGAAGGCTTTAGTAAAAAGGTCGGCCAACTGTTTTTCAGTAGCAATTTGAATCAGAATGATTAAACCTTTTTCAGAGTTATCTCTGAGAAAATGATATCAAATCTCGATATGTTTTGTTTTTGAATGTTGGACAGGATTAGCTGTAATGAACAGAGCAGCTGTGTTATCAATGTAAATAGGTGTTTTAAGAAAGTTGAACCAGTAATCCAGCAGTTGGTTTTGTAACCAAAGGATTTGAGAAAATCCTGCTGAAGCAGCAATGTACTCAGCTTCTACAGTAGAAATAGAGACATTTGTTTGTTTCTTGCATTGCCACGAGACTAATCTGGATCCTAAAAATTGACACCCACCCGTTGTTGATTTTCTATCTTTACAACATCCGCCATAATCACTATTAGTATACCCATGTAACTCGAAGTTTCCTTCATAAGGATACCAAAGCCCTAAAGCTGGTTTACCTTTAAGATACCTGAATGTTCTTTTGACAGCAATTAAGTGGGATTCTTTCGGGTCTGATTGATACCTTGCATAGACACAAACAGCATACATAATGTCTGGTCTAGATGCAGTGAGATACATCAAAGAACCAATTATCGATCTGTATAATGTTTGGTCTGCTGATTTTCCTTTCGGATCAGGCTCAATCTTGGTGTTCACATCAGTTGGAGTTCTAATTGACTGACAATCTAGCAGCTTAGATTTCTTCAAGAGTTTGTCGACGAACTTCTCTTGGTTGATAAAAATACCATCTGCAGATTGCTTAACTTGTAGTCCAAGAAAGAAATTTATCTCTCCCATAGAACTCATCTGAAATCGAGATTTCATGATTTCTTCAAATTCATTGCACATTTTTGGACTTGTAGAACCAAATATGATATCATCGACATACACTTGTATCCATGTTGGATTAAGTGCTGTGATAACATTTCATACCAGATTCTAGGGGCTTGATGTAGACCATATAAACCTTTGCTGAGCTTGTACACATGATGTGGATATTGTGAATCTTCAAAACCCAGAGGTTGCTTTACATGCGCATCATCGGTGATCGGTCCATACAAGAACGCACCTTTTACGTCCATTAGATACACTTTGAATTTCAAGAATGATGCATAAGCCAGGAAGACACGAATTGATTCAAGTCTTGTAACTGGAGCAAATACTTCATCATAATCTATTCCTTCCTCTTGAGTGTATCCTTGTGCAATGAGTCTTGCTTTATTTCTAATAACTACACCTCTATCATTAGTTTTGTTTCTGAACAACCATCTTGTGCCTATGGCATTTTCTCCTTCAGGTAAATCCACTAGATTCCACACTTCTTGTTTGTGGAACTGTAATAATTCTTCTTGCATAGCCTCAATCCAACTATTGTCCTTTAACACTTTGGTAACGTTTTTAGGAACAATTTGAGAAATAAAACATGAGTATAAACAAACATTTGCTTGTTCTCTTTTACTCCTCATGGTTCTCATATTCAATGGACCAATAATCTGAGATGTGGGATGGTTCCTGTGGATACGAGTTGTTAGAATCTCATTTCCTTGAACATGAACATCCAGATTAGTTTGGTTCAAGTTGGAAAGCTGATGCAATAGGCTCGAAGAATGTGGATTGAAATTAGGAACTTGAGTTGGTGAGTTGATAAAGTAATCAAGATTACCTAAATCAACTACATCACCAGAAATAGATGACGTTCCAGACTCAGGTTGTACAATTTCTGTACCATCATTAGGAATTGGTTGTGACACATCTTGGTTTTCAAAAACTGACTGACCATTATTTTGATGAGAATGATCATCATTATTTAATTGAAAAATAGAATCTCTAACAAAAGAAAAGAAGGGATAGTTTGGGCTTGAATCATCTGCATCGTCAGAATCCGAATCATCACTGAATGAACCGAGATCTCCTTGAATTTTCGTTTCACCTGTAGAATCAAGCAAGTTAGATTGATTAAACAAATTGGATTGAAAAGAGTTTGACAATGAATCTAAATCAAATAACCATGCAGAACCATTTGACACTGATGGAAAAGATTTTTCAAGAAATTTAACATTGAATGTATCAATTATAATGTTAGTCCTAGAGTTATAAACTCAATAGGCCTTTGATACAGATGAATATCCATTGAAAAATCCATCATTAGATTTTATTCAAATTTTCGTAAATGATCACTTGAATTCAGAATCATAACCGGACAACCAAAAGATTTAAGAAAATCTATGTTTGGTTTCCTGCCAAACATTAACTCATATGGAGTTTTCAGTTTGTCTTTAACAATTAAAGAACGGTTCTGAACAAAACATGCAGTTGATATTGCTTCATCCCAGAATGTGATCGGAATTTTAGCATCGGCTAACATGGATCGCGCAGCTTCAATCAATGTTCGGTTCTTCCTTTCAGCAACACCGTTTTGTTGAGGAGTTCTGGGAGCACTGAACTGATGAGCTATTCCTTTCTCTGCACAAAACATGTCAAGAGTTAGATTTTTGAATTCCGTCCTATTATCACTTCTAATTATTTTTACTTTTTGATCAAGTTGATTTTCAACTTTAATGATGAATTCTTTTTTTAATTCAGCTGTTTCAGATTTAGCATTAAAAAAAAAACCATGAAAATCTTGTAAAGTCATCAATGATAACTAAACAATATGATTTTCTTCCGATACTCTTCACGTTGATTGATCCAAAAAGGTCCATATGCAACAACTGAAGGGGTTTGGAATTTGAGTTTATCAGCTTGGACTTATAAGATGCTCTGTGCTATTTCCTTTTTAAACATGCTGAGCATAAATCAGTTGTGGCAAACTTCTTCGATGGAAGGCTAATAACATGATTTCATGCTACAAGCTTGTTCATATTCTTGAAATTTGAATGCCCCAGACATCTATGCCAAAGCTTGCTTTCATCATTTGATGCTTTAGCAAAGAGACAAGTTGTTTCTATAGAAGAGTCCACTTGAGACATATCCAGTTTGTATACGTCTCGGTCTCTGACAGCTTTAACAACCACGTAATCCTTGCTTATCTGAAATCCTGGTTTTAAGATATAACAGAAAGAATCATCAAAAAGTACAGAGTAGGATTTATCACAAATTTGGGATACGCTTAACAAATTAAAGTTCAACTGTGAACATAAGTTGACTTTATCAAAGCTTATAATCCCGTTGGATACTGTTCCTTCTCCAGTTATTTTTCCTCGTGCATCACCAGCAAAGGCGACATGCGTTTCATCTTTTAACTTCAAATCTTGTAATAAGGCCTGATTGCCTGTCATATACCGGCTACACCCGCTATCCACATACCAAGTATTGATTGGTCTTCTTGGGCGTACCTGCAAAACAAAACAATTTAAGTTTAACTATCTACCCAAGCCGAAATCTTCTTGGGTTTTCCAAACTTGTCAACAATAGTAAATTGTTTAAAGTGAAGTTTGTTGACATCAGGTTTATTCTTTATGAATTTACCAATTCTGTTATTTGTAACAAAATTGTGCTTGTTTGGAAAATTCATGCTTTTTGACTGACTATTGTTTGAAAAGCTTTTATTTTCAAAACTTTTGTTATTAATTCTCACTGACCTTGTAATGAAATTATCATTTAAGTATTGTTTAGGTCTCACTGAATTATTTCTCTTAAAAGTGTTCAAACCTAAGGAGGGTTGGTGTGTTAATCTTTGAAAACCAACATTTTGGTTTCTTTTATATTGCGGCTTAACATAACCTTTGCTCACTGTTGAAGTGGCAAATCCTCTCCTCTGTGAATTCTTTCTAAAGTAACAATCTTTAGTGTTGTGAGTTTGCTCATCACAGTAGGTACAATATTTGTTAAAATAATACTCTGAAGTTGAGTGATTTCTCATATCGCAAATGTGACAGTATTTGTTAAAAAAAGATTCAGACATTTTGTGATTATACATGTCACATATGTTACAATACCTCTGTGGAGTCTTGAATAATTTCTTATTAACCTTTGACGTTGACACAACATTAGAAACTTGTTTACTTTTAGGTGTCAAAAAGTTAATTTGTTGTTTTTGATTTGAAGGATTGTGCTTTTGATTTGAACCACTTTTCTTTTGCATAAATTGTTTTTGTTTTTGAACATGAATTTCATTCTTGTTTTCCTTAGATACAAATCTTTTAGCTACAGCGGAAGTCTTAGAATCTGAACCCGTTTTCAGATCAGAGGTTAATTTGTTCTTAGGATTTTCTTTAACATCTTGAATGGAGTTCACATTCAACAAACCGGCAGATACAAATTTAATTGGCTTTAATTTTGTTGCCTGATTTGTTTCTTTTGTCTGATTTTCCTGAATTTTTATTTGTTCATTTTTAGCTTTATTTATCTTTCTTCTTCTTCTCTGGTTCCTTGATTTTGTAGAACAAGTTTTCGGTTTAGATTGAACATCCTCAGTTGAAGATTCTTTTTCACATTCTTTCTTTTTCTGGTCTTTTTGCCATTTAATGAATTCTGGGTTATTTAGACCAAATGAATTTGAATCTTCCGATGTTTCTTCATCATTTTGAGCTTTGTTTTGATTTTTTGAGTTTTGGTTATCAGTTATAATATTCACTTCCTCCAAAACTTACTCTTTAGGAAAAAAACTTTCTTTGTTTTATGCTTTGGTTCATAAGATTTTACTTTAACAGGATGACCATTTTTTATCTTTTCGTTATCTTTCTCTTCAAAAATTTCCACGTTTGTTTTCTCTTCTTCAGCATCAGACATCTTGGTCCTGTTTTGAAAAGCTTTTAATTTTGCCTTGTTTTCGGGAGAGTAATCATGAGTGTTAAAGTTTTCTGGTAAAGTATTTGTTATTGATTCAGGCATCGGTTCATGAGTGAAACCCAATCCTGCCTTTTGTTTATCTTTTCTTTCGTTTACTAGTTTTTCCACAATAATTTTAGAACTTTTAACTTTTGCGAGATCCACTTGTGTAGCAGCATGTGCTATCTTCTCCAGTTCAAGATTTTTTGTCATCTCTTCAAGTTGTTTTGATACAATTTCAAGTTCTCTTAGAGTTTTGTTCCATGAATTTTAAAGAGAGATAATCTTTTCATCAGATATTTTATGATCGTTTTTGAGTTTGTTATGCATTAATTCTTCTTGCTTGAGTTTTTCACAAATCTTATAAGAATAATTTCTGTAGTATTCGACATGTTCGAAGCAAGACTTTATGCATAATTTTTCTCTGACTTTTGATGGAATTTCAGAATATTTAGGAGGAGAAGTTTCAGAGTTAGAGCTTTCAACCTTTGGTTGATCAGATTTTGCCATCAATGCAACTTCCTCTGAATCTTCCTTGGGATCAGACTTGTCACTCCAGTCATAATCCTCTTCCTCGTTCTTAAAGTTTCCATCAGCTTTTGGATCATTAAATTCAGACCAATCTTCTTTTTGTATTTCTACAACAAGAGATAAATTGGAGGTTAAATCAACAGTAAATTGCTCAGCGTATGCACTCCAATCATAACCATCTTTAATATTAACAACAAGAGCTTTCTTGGGCTCTTCTGATGATTTAGAATCATCTTTCGATTCTGGCATTGGTAGGCTTTGATAAGGTTTTTGAAATGTCTTCGGTGAAGATTGCTAAAACCTTTGATTACTTGAGCTTGATTGGCCATTTCCTCCTTTATTCCTTGGAGCTTTGCACTCTCTAGAGAAGTGACCATAGCTGTTACAGTTGAAACACCTAGATTTGGACTTATCAAATCCAACAGAGTTGTTTGCACTCGGCTTGTAGTTTCTGTTGACATACGAGTGTTTTTGAGTCCTGTAAGCTATCATAACCATTTACCAGTTGAGATCCATTTATTCTACATCGTTTGGATCCATTTCAAACAAATCCTGCAAAACAAGATCAAGTTGAGTTAGATGACTACCTTGATAAGCTTGAAAGCTTGCCATAAATGCAGTGAAAGCAGTTTTAGACTCTTCATCCTGTAATAGGATGTTTATTACATCGTTAACTTTGCTAGTTTTAGCAGAGTTAACAGATGGAGTCTCTGCTTGAGATTTAGAACTTTTAGGCATAGGAGGAGATTGAGGTTAATTCTGAGTTGTATAGGCAGGAGCACTTGTGTATGTAGAATCAGTGAAGAACCCTGTGCCAACAAATAGATCACCCTCATCTTCTGGTGAAGTTTCATTCTTAGCCATGAATGCATTCTCCACAGTACTTGCTGGAGAAGCAACATATTTATATTATGACATCGAAGCTGCTCTGTCATTGTTTCTAGAACTTTTATCAATTTCGACAGATTCTATTTTCGCAATCAAGAGATCAAGATCCATTGGGAATTTCTCCGTATGCTTTAACAGAGTGACTGTTTGCTTCCATGAAGATGAAAGAGCATTGAGAAGCCTGAAGTTAAGATCTTTTAAATCATTCTTGATGCCTGCAGTCGACATCTAAGTAGTTAGTTGAACAAATCTGTTCATCATCTGATTTATTGTTTCACCAGATAAATGTTCAAAAAGTTCTAATTGTCTCTTTAACTTTTGCTTTTTCAGATCCTGGATCTCCTTTCCACCTTCACATATTATTTTCAAGGCCTTATACATGGTGTATCCCGTCTGATAACCATCAAGCCTTGTAAGGACTTCAAGTGGCAGTCCTTTGCACATCAGAGAATAAGCCCTTATATCATTTTTCACTTTTCTTAGATCATCACCTTGCAGACCATCTTCAGGGTTTGGTTCGGGAGAGTCTTTAGTGTAGACAAATCCTCCATCAGGACCATCTGAAGTGATAGGAATGTGAGGTCCTCTTTCTATTGATTTCCATAGATCAGTATCAATAGAATTAAGGGGATGTTTCAGTCTAAGTGACCAATTCTTATAATCAGCTCTGTTCTTCAGTTTAGGAACTCTATTCTCTGAGTCTTCTGATTTCACCATTTTTAATTTTGTATTTTAGAAAAAGATTTGTTTTTGTTGTTTTTAAGTTTTTGAATTAAAACAATGAATTGAAAATATATTTTTTTATTTTTTATTTTTTTATTTTTTTAAGTTTTTGAAAAATTTCTGAAAAATTTTTAAGTGTTGAAGCTGATGCGTCCAAATATGGTAAAGTACCCATACAGTTGTGATACTTCTTTTGACTTTGACTTTGAAACGTCTAAGGGATTGCCTTAGAAAAATTCCAAAAACGCCAAAGTTGAAAAAAGCCCAAATAGTTGTACTGCGCCTCAACAGTTGTAAAACGCCTGGAATTCCTTAGTTTTAGAAAATCTTCAGTGTCCACACAGTTGAAAAACGCCCACACATTAGAAAAACGCCTAACTGAAAAACGCCCAAACAGTGGAAATGCGCCTAAACAGTTGTTATGCGCCTAACACTTAGGCAATTTTCAGCAGTGTTTTTGAACTATTGCGCCACATTCATCAGTTTCATATGAACTTAAATTTTCTGAAATCCTTCAAAACTTGATTAATTGATCTGAAATCCTCAAATTATGTAGGAAATTGATCAATAATCAATCCTTCAACTTAAATTTCTTCAATTAACAACCAAAATTGATCTTTTGATTCAAGAACAGATTCGACAAATGAAGAACAGGTTCGAAGAGCTTTTTGCTCAAATTCACAGATTTGAATGAATTGTACTGCTAATTGTGAATCAAATCATGTTCCTGATAATGAAACACAACTGAATTCAACAATTATACGACTGAATTGTTTATCAATCACAGATTCAAGTGATTTTGAGAGTTCGACAGTTGAAGAACTTCAATCACTGAACCGAAAGCTCTGATACCATTTGATGAGCTCAAAATGGATCGATCTGTGATGATATATGAACACAATTCAATCTAAAACACACAAGTATTCAATTCAACACAAGCAAATCAACAAAAATTCATAGAGTTTTCATTGATTAGCATATAGAAGAATACAAAGTGTAGGAAACAGTTACAATACGTCTAAATCTCTCTCTCATCCCCCTACACAATACATATCTATGCTATATATACTAATCAAGAAAACAAAGGAACATATTTACATAAAAAGTCCCTATACTATGACAAAAACTATACAAGACACAAAAAGACAAATGTTAATCTTCCAAGAAGCATATATATATATATATATATATATATATATATATATATATATATATATATAATATATATATATATATGCATCTATTAATTACATGGGGAACCAAATTATCATATATATATATATGTACAATAATATATATATATATATATATATATATATATATATATATATATATATATATATATATATATATATATATATATATATCTTTTGGAGCTAGTCGCACGTTAAACCCGAACCGACCCGAGATAAACCGGAAGTATCCTAATATATTAGACATGTTTATGAGATCGGTTATTTATATTATAGGTGCTTGATTGTTGATTCACACACGTTAGTTGAAGCATATTACTTTCTTGGTTATCTTCGCATCATATCAAGGTGAGTTTCGCGGCCCCTTTTTCATTTCAACTATTTATAAAACTTAGGGGGAAAAAGTATGCTCACCCTTTTTATGCTGTTAACTCATTTACATTTTTGTGACTATTGTGTTTACTGTCGGTAAGTTGATATGTAGTATATTCATGAGTTGTCTGTGTGGTTCTTTATTCACAACTATTTAATTCTGGTGTTGGAGCCGACGGACAGGTATTGATAGTACTATTGGGTTGACACCCCCACCCTTGTTTGTTAGTATACTAGTTGGGACTGACAATGGCCACGAACGGGCCCTAGGGTGAATATGTTACGACAAGATCTGTGTGTACGTCATAGGTTTAGTTGTGATGCTCATGATTACATGTGATATTACTTGCTTATAACTGTATACACTTATGTCCTACAATACTATTACACAACATCAATTTGTATTTATTTTTTAAACCTGCAAGCTCACCAACAATATGTTGACCTTTTTGAACGTATATCTATTAAGGATAGCTAGGGATGCTGCCTTAGTGATGACCATAGGATTTGCATTTTAAACTTGTTTGGTGTCTTTGACAATTATGTTTTGGATTATGTTTGTTGATCATGTTTTGTCCACTTGTTCCCGGGTTGTGGGATTTAAATTTCATTTGACTGTTTGACTATGTTTGTTGTGGGATTGACTAACTAGGACACAAGTCTCCATTTATGTCGGGTGATGTCATGATACGTTGACCTTACATCATTTAATACTCTCTATTAATTAACAATGTGTTATGACGATCCTGTCCGTTATATCCTCGTGTTTCCGCTATAAGCGGGGGTGTGACAGATTGGTATCAGAGCCATTGGTTATAGAGAATTAGGTGGATTATTTGACCTAGACTATAACTTAGGTACCCACATGTAGTATGCATAATAGGATTATGCGTGCAATATTATACTTGTGAATGTTCTAAGTGCATTATTGTCTATTCTTACATAGCCTATCTTACAAGCTATTTGTAATATACTTATTTGAGAAAGTTATGGGCATTGTATCATCTATTTATACCTTGAGAAAGCTTTAGGTAAGTGTATCGTTGTGTATTGGACTTATATTCGGATTGGATTCACAAGGGCTACTGTAGGAATTCTTATAAGGACTTAGGTTGTTAAGCCAACCTTTATTCCGTGCGTCTATCATTGTCATATTTGCTATAGGCTCTCTTACTCATAACTTGTTGGGTTGAATCTTGGAAGATGGACACGCTGGCTAAAACGACACCAGTAGACAACAGACACGATGTACTCAGATTAGATGACTACTTCATCAGATTTTGGATTATTGTACATGGATTCCTTCGATCATTCCTTAATCAAGTGAATTCTTTCTCAATCGGTTCCTTTGTACAACTTCGGTTATAACTTTTGGTTAGTAACCATATCTTTGATATTCCAATCATGGATAATACTCTATACTTGAAAAGATATGTTAACTTGAGTAGGATGACCTGGGTTGACCATGCAAAGCAAATTTCAATTACGGGTGCACATGTAATCATAATTTGCGATGCATATGAAGCAGGGGAAATCTTGCCATGGGATAACGATCATAGTTAGTACAAATCTTTCATTCTACACCTTAGGACACTGAAGTCTCCATCCTTATAACACTTTATTAATGATGAGGAAACATCTATAACTTTTACTCTTATGTAGGATCTAATTTACCTAGAGCCTTCATGGGATTCATATTATGACATTACTCTTAGTCCCTATGAGAAATTTCTCTTTCTAGCATTTCAGTAATTATGCAATTGACTATTTGTTTGGAACAGATGTGGTCTTCAGAGAGTTACAGCAGAGTGATGATAGTCCGTGCACATGTACTACCTTGTTCATTGGATTAATCTTAAGAATTAAGGCGTTAACAGTTTGGACATTCTAGCATTATGCCTTGATGGACTAATTGGATGTCACATAACTATTTTAAGCAATGTTGTTGGTGTATCATGGATGTGGTGGGAACACCGCGGGGAACCCTATATGTAGGCATCACCAGTACACTAAGGATGTGTCTGAACTGGGCTATATGATGATCTTGATGAATTGGAGTAGGAAATGGTGGAAATGATAAAGTGATAGGATTGTTTGTACACACAAGGAATTCTTGACATACTGGTCAAAAGAGTATGACAGGAAAGGGGGAGTAATAGGCCTGACCCGTTGGATAAAAAAAATGAAAACTGCAATGGATATCAGTAACTATGCGTAAAACCAAAAGATGAAGGCCATAGTATAATGGTAATGTGTGTCCTAGCCGAGCTGGGCACTAGAACAAGTTGGAAACAAATAGACTCAAGTAGTGGATATCATTGGAAATCAGTGATCGGGAAAACTACAGAAATCAAGCTCATGCAAATCATGGAAATCCAGCACATTGTCGTGCATTTGTGATCGGAGTAGAAGACGCTTGCCAAGACCCAACCGTTGGTACGCGTGCGGATCTCCTCAATAATTATTACATGTCTGTGTTACTTGATACCGGGGCATATGATAGCTTCGATTCTTTTGAAATTACTCCTTTACTTGGCATGAACCCTAGTTGTGTAGAAATTAGTTGCTCAGTTGAGATGACTAGTGGTAATAGTTAAAGGTTGCACTGAAGTACAAGAAGATCATGTCTTTAACATAGACTTAATATCGTTGGATTGGTTATCGAAACATGAAACCGAGATAGTCTGTTGGGAGAAGGTGGTACGTAAACTGTCATATGGCAAAGTGTTCAAGATCCAAGGAGAACGACCTGGAAAAGATATAAGACTCAGTTCTTGCTTGAAGACTCGTCAATGCCTATGGAAACATTGTTACACATTCCTAGCACATGTGGTAGAAAATAAGGAGGCAGAAAGAAAGGTGGAAGATATTCCTATTGTACGGGACTATCTAGAGGTCGTTCCTAACGATTTGACAGGATTGCCCCCTCCTCGTCAGAAAGAAAGGTGGAATTCTATATTGATTTGGTTCTCGGAGCAAACCATGTAACAAAGAAACCTTATCAGTTAGCATGATTAGAAACGCAATAATTTTCAGTTCAATTGCAAGTGCTTCTAGATAAAGGTTTTATTCGACCTAGTCGCTTACTGTGGGTTGCACCTATTTTGTTCGCTAAAAAGAAGGATGGATCGTTTCGGATGGGCATAGACTATAGAGAGTTGATCAAGTTTACTATAAAGAAAAAAAACCGATATCCTCTTCCCAGGATTGATGATCTATTAATCGGTTGCAAGGAGCAATGTACTTCTCAAGGATTGATCTTTGGTTAAGCTATCACTAATTGATGGTTCACAAAGACGATTCACTAAAGACAGATCTTAGAACTCGCTATGGACATATGAGTTATTAATTATGCTGTTTGGTTTGACAAACGCTTCTGCTATATTTATGGATCCAATGAATCGAGTGTGTAAGCCATACCTAGATAAATTTATGATTGTGTTTATAGATGATATCCTCATCTATTTGCGCTAAAAGGAAGAGCACAAAGAACACCTGAGGGTGATTCTAAAGTTGTTGGGAAAATATAAACTTCATGCCAGATTCTCTAAGTGTGAACTCTGGGCACATGAAGTGAAGTTTATTGGTCACGTTATCAACAAGGAGCGAATTCAGTTTGACCCGGGTAAGATTGAAGCGATCAAGTTGTGAAAAACACAGATATTAACCCTTTCAGATGGATTTTGTGGTATTCTGTAATGCATCACAACAAGGACTAGGTTGTGTGCTAATGCAGAAGGATAAGGTGATTGCTTACACCTCACGTCAGCTTAAGGTTCATGAGAAGAATTATACGACGAATGACTTGGAATTAGGCACGGTGGTGTTCGCGCTTAAGATTTGGAGGCACTATCTGTACGGTAACAAATGTGTCATTTATACTGACCATAAGAACCTTCAGTACATTTTTGACCAGAAGGAATTAAATATGCGTCATATGCGATGGGTGAAACTTCTCAGTGATTATGATTGTGAAATCCGATATCATCCTGGAAAGGCGAATGTGTTGGCCGATTCCTTGAGTAGAAAGGAACGTGTTAAACGCTTACGTGCACAAGTCTTAGGAATGACCATTCAATCAAATCTAAAGGTTCAAATCCTAACAACATAGGGTAAGTCATTGAAAGAAGAAAATGTTGCCAGTGAGGAGTTTCATGGGTTGAATAAACAGATGAATTGTAAGGAGGATGGCGTGTAATAATTCGTGGATCGTATATGGGTACTTAAGTAGGGAAACATATAAACCCTAGTCATGAACGAGGCATACAAATAGAGATACTCTGTTTAACCTCATACAGACAAGATGTATCAAGATCTTAAGGAATTATATTTGTGGCCAGGTATGAAGAAAGACATTGCGAGGTATGTAAGTAAATGTTTGACCTGTTCCAAAGTTAAGGTCGAACATCAGAAACTGTCAGGACTATTGCAACAACCAGAATTTTCCTAATGGAAATGGGAGGATATAGCGATAGATTTCATCACTAGTTGCCTGGAACAAGTAGTAGACATGATTCAATTTGGGTTGTGGTAGATCGAATGACATAATACGCCCATTCTTACAAATTCATAAGGATTATAAGATGCAAAAGCTACCAATTCGTGAGGATTATAAGATGGAAAAGCTAGTGAGGCTATATCAGACCGTGATAGTTGATTCACGTCATGATTCTGGCAGACACTTCAGAAATCAATGTGCACTTGCTTAGATCTAAGCATTGCTTATCATTCACTAACGGATGGTCTAAGTGAGAATACTATCCAAACTCTCGAAGACATGCTTAGGGCATGCGTGATTAACTACGGTGGAAGTTAAGATACTCATCTGCCATTGATTGAGTTTTCCTATAATAATAGTTTTCGTATGAGTATCTGATGTGTTCCCTTTGAGGCATCATATAGGAGGAAGTATTGGTATGTTAGGCTGAATTCGATGAAAGCCAATCGACAGGTCTTGAGATTATTTAGGAAACACCGACAAGTTTTTTTCGAATTAAGGACAGACTCGTAGCGGCCAAGATCGTCTGAAAAGTTATGCCGGTAATTAACAGAAACCATTGGAATTCTATGTAGGAGATCGTGTTATGTTAAAGCAAAGTTATCTCCGAGGTATGTGGGACCATTCTAGATCATGGAGAGAATTGGTCAAGTAGCGTATCAATTAATGTTACCCTAGGAGTTTAGTAATGTGCACGATACATTCCATGTATCAAACCACAAGAAATGTCTGGAGGAAGGTTCCCTTCATGTGCCAATAGAGGAAATTCGAGTCGATGAGAAACTGCGCTACGTGGAGGAACCGATAAAGATCATGGGTAGGGAAGTTAAGCGGTTGAAGCATGACAGGATTCCAATTGTAAGAGCTTGATGGAACTTTAAGCGAGGGCCTGAGTTTACATGAGAATTAAAAGATCAGATGAAACTTAAGTATCCATATCCGTTTATGGATAAAGCTTCAAGACCTAACTCCAGCTGAGTTTCGAGACGAAATTCTCTCAACTGGGGATATTATGACATCCGTCACTCTCAAGCTCGTTAATTAACATGAAGCTCGTTATTTCTCATTATACATTTATTGTGTTTGTATAACTAATACGTCTTCGAATCTGTTTTGTTATCGTTAACTAAGCCACGTTGAATCCTTACATTATAAGATAGTAGAAATAAAATAAGATTTACATATAGTTATATATCTTATAATGTTATTATGTTAGAAATACATAAAAACTTACATTAATATTATTACTACTAGTATTACAACCAAATTACAATAATATTATTATTATTATTAATATTAA